>JARQOD010000003.1:49874565-49906852 GCA_033576555.1 Oophaga sylvatica
TCCCTACAACATAGTGTTTGACAAGTGTGACCAACTTTTTACTCTAGATGCTGCCTATGCCGCATCTGTAGTAAAAGATATAATGTTAAAAATAATTTAAAAAAATAAAAAATCTTGATATTCTCACCTTCTGGCGACAATAACCCCAGATTACATAGCATCACGCAAGACTGCTACGTCATCTGGGGTCATTGTCACAAGGCATCACTGGGAATGGGAGTTGCCGGAGCGTCGCTGAGGATCGGGAAGGCTGCCTGAAGGTGAGAATATCACGATTTTTTATTTTAATTATTGTTTTAACATGGATATGGTACCCAGGGCCTGGAGGAGAGTCTCCTCTCCTCCAGACCCTGGGTACCATCCGCACATGTACCGCTTACTTTGCGCATGGTGTGCATAGCCACATGCGGAAAGTAAGCGGTTCAATGCATTCCCATGTGTGCGCAATGAACATGCTGCGTACTTTTCCGCTATGCGATTACGCCGTGGAAAAATGCGCAGCATTAGCACAGCATTGCGGAATGCCATAGAATATAATGGGTTGCGTTGTGTAAGCGTTTTCACTGCAAAAAAACGCGGCAAAAACTCTAACAACCCGCAACGTGTGCACATAGCCTAACAGTTGTTTTTTCTGCTTTTCTATGCTAAAACTTTTTCCTGTGTGTATTTCCCCAGCTCTGTTCACATGGAATCTTCATTTCTCATAACTAGCACAGTACAAGTTCAGTTCCTCCTCAGCCTTCCCCACTTTCTAAGGTTGTTTTTCATAACCTCACCCACAATTGTATAAGATATGTTTGTCATCCCCCACCTTCCTTCCCAACATGTGATCAGTTGTTGATATACTGTATCTTTCGGACTATAAGATGCACCGGACCATAAGAAGCATAACAAATTTTGAGGTGAAAAAAAGATTTTTACATAAGATGGGGATCCGTCTAATAGCCTGAATTTAAGGTATGTTACCTGAGGGCCGGCGGTGGTACAGTGGGGGTCACAGGAGGCATGGTATCTTCCTCAGGATGGCGGCGGCGGCAGAAGTGGGGCAATGCTGCAGTAAAGGGGTCCGGTGTCGGAGGTGAGGCAGAGGTGCTATGATGATGATGCTCGGTGTCGGTGGTAGGAGGTGCGACGTGCACATGAGCAGGGTTCGTTCCTTTGGATGCCAGAAATGTGGCGACGCCGCGGCCCGGTGTCAACGGCAAGCAGAGCCGGGTGAATCATGGGTTCTCGGCGGCGTTTGCCATATTAATGAGGCCGCACGTGTGCAGATTGAGATCTCGGCTGCTCTCGGCTTCAGGAAAATGGCCGCCGCGATCTCAATCTGCGCATGTGCGGCCTCCCAATTCCTCATAATTTTTTTGGGAAAAAGTGAGTCTTATAGTCCGAAAAATACGGTAATCTCACTGTGGTGTTCTGCAATGTAAAGAAAATGGTGTCTGGTCATCCACATCGAAAAGCTGCAACATACACTATTCTGGTCATTGGACCAAGTTATTCAATGCAACAGAAGACAGCTCCTGTACGCATCTGAGTTGCACATAGAGCCAAACAATTCTGCAGTTTGCAAATGAGACGGTCACGATTTTTCACATGGCCTTCTGAACCCAGCCTTATGAAACTCAGTGATAGGCGAATGTCTGAATGCTATTTTATTAAAATTCATAAAGACTATGTGGGCCCATTATACTGTATTGAGTACTATGTGGGGCCATTATACTGCATGGAGGATTATGTGGGGCCCATTATTCTGTATGGAGGACTATGCGGGCCATTATATTGTATGTAGGACTATGTGAAGCCATTATACTGTATTGAAGACTATCTGGTATCTGGTATCGCTGTAACTGCACCAAGCCAAAGAATAAAGTCGTCTTATCACGTATACTGCAGGAGGAACAGCGTAAAAAATAAATAAAACCAATTCTTCACCTGCTGTTTATTTTTTTTGATTATGCCTCCCAAAGATCGCAGTTAGGCTCGGCTCCCATTTATACTGCACTCTGCGCTGAGCACTTAAGACAGACAGAACCCTCGGCGTAAGATTTCCTATAATGAGGCAGATGGAGGCACTGTGGATGTCATCTATAACCTGTGATCTGGCGGTGTCCGTCTTTTTATTAGGAGTGTATAAAAGTGCCATCGGCCAAAGTATTCTGCACCTCTGAATAAAAGGACACCGCTGAACAGAGGCCAGATGCTGTTTGGAGTAACTCTGCTGCCTCATTATAGGAAGTGCCTCCTTCAGGAGTTTAATCTGAATTACGTCACTCGAGGATTTAAAGGGAAACCCCGATGGAAGTGCTCAGCTTAGAGGGCTGGATAAATGTGATCTAAATTGTTGGGGTCCATTTTCGCCTGGTATCCTTGTGAAAATACAAAAATTGGGGCTAAAGTAACATTCTTTGTGAGAAAATTTGATTTTTTTATTTTTATTGCTCTACATTATAAACTTCTGTGAAGCAGCTGGGAGTTCAAGGTGCTCACTGTTATGTTTCGGTAGCTGAGGAGGACAGGAACAACAGCAGGGCAGCCGAACACCTGAGATGTTGGTAACTGATGGGTTGCAGATTCCTAAACTAACGACACAACTAGAGGTAGCCGTGGAGCGTTCCTACGTTGATCCTAGACGCCTCGTCACAGCCTGAGAGATAACTACACCTAAAGGCAGAAAGATGAAAGCTATCTGCCTCGGAACAGATCCCCAAAGAAAATAGGAAGCCCCCAAACATATAATAGCGGTTAGACAAGATGAAAATACAAACATAGGCAGAAAATAGACTGAGCAAACGCTGGGGCCACAAGCTGACTAAATAGGATAGGACAGGAGAGATTACTTTCTCCTTCGTCTCATTGGGGGACACAGGACTGTGGGTGTATGCTACTGCCGCTAGGAGGCTGACACTAAGTAAATATAAAAAAAAGGTTAGCTCCTCCTCCGCCGTATACACCTCAGCACTGGCCGCAGGCAAACCCAGTTCATGCTTAGTGTCTGATGGAGGCACATGTCTGGTTTTCTCCAGACCATTTTTTTTTTTTTTCCCCCACGAAGATGAGATAGGGGCGACGGACCCTTTTGAAGGGGTCCGATCTCCCCAAACCATCAACGGGCGAGCACGTGGAGTAAAGCCTCCACGTATCCTTTCCCGCAACGTGGGACACGTGTGCCGGACTCGGCCCTGACCACCCTAGGGTATTGAAACCCTAGGCTGTACAGTGGCAGGAGATAGTCCGTGCGGCCCCCACTGCACCACCAATGCTAGACTGCGGTGCTGCAAGGAGGCGGACGGTCCCTCTCCTCACCCCCTGAAGGGGTGATGGAGTTAGGGTGCCTGCACCGTCCTACTTTTCCTGCAAGTCCCCCTCTAATCTTCACATCCCTGCAAGCATTATATTCTGCATGGGACAAATCTACGGTCTCTGTCTCAATCTGTGGCATCATTAACCAGAGCAATCGAGTCCCTTCAAGCTCCCGATAGGAGCAGGGACAGTGGTTCACCTGGCTTGACTACGCCTCAGGAACCTCCGGCCTGCAGGGCCGCGCTCTCACCAGGCAGACGCAGGGGAAACGAACCCATACTGCGTCGCCTATGCCGACCGGGGCCTCGGCATCTATCAGTTCCGTTTCTCGCTCTCCCTCACCTTCGGAAGCGAGTGATCAATATTCGGATTCTGAGTCTGAAGGGTCCCTCAATCTAGAGGCCCCGAATTGTCAGGAGACAATTGACAGTCTTATAGAAGCTGTCAATCAATCCCTGGGAGTGGACGACGAATTCACTTTGACTTCGGGTCACAAGGTGTCCTTCAAAAGAGCCAGACAGACTCATAAGGTCTTTGGCGCTCATCCTGAGTTTGAGGAGCTTGTGCAGCGCCACCGAGAAAAACCGGATAAGCGCTTTGCAGGACAGAGGGCCCTCAATACCAGGTATCCTTTTGCTCCTGAACTTCTTAAGAAGTGGGCGGAATCCCCAGTGGTCGATCCTCCGGTGTCTCGCTTGGCATCTAAGACGCTTCTCTCCCTTCCTGATGGTTCCTCGATTAAGGATCCAACGGATCGTCTGATTGAAAGCCTGGCTCGCTCGGTGTTTGAAGCATCTGGGTCATCTCTCTCTCATTCCTTCGCAGCGACTTGGGTTGCCAAGGCCATGATTTCCTGGTCGGAGTCTCTGAACAGAGCTCTTCACGGTGTAGAAGTGCCACCTGTGGTTTTTGAGATATCTAATCAGATGGCTCTCGCAGGTGATTTTTTGATCAACGCTTCCATGGATGCGGCAAATTGCGCAGCATTAGCTGCTGCTAATGCGATTGCCATTAGGAGATCCTTGTGGTTGAGGACTTGGCGAGCAGACTCAACTTCAAAGAAGTCACTTACGTCCTTGCCGTATCAAAGCGGTCGTTTATTTGGTGAAAAGCTGGATCAGCTTATATCTGATGCGACAGGAGGGAAGAGTTCTTTTTTGCCTCAGCAGAAAGTCAAACAGCCCTTTCGCCGACAGCTTCAGCCTCGTTTTAGAGCCTTTCGCAACCCAGGTTGGGCCGCAACGGCCAGTTCCAGCGGCTCAGGTCGACCTAATCAGGCCAGAGATCGTCAGGTCTCTTACAAAACCAACCCATTGGGAAGAATGCGGTCTCAACAACCGAGATCTAGAGGGTCTAGGCCCCAAAGATTTTCGGATAAATGACTGGAGGCAGAATCCGGTCGATTCATCCAGAGTAGGCGGCCGTCTACTCTGGTTTCGCCCCACTTGTCTATCGATTACTCAAGACGAGTGGGTCAGGGAATTAGTCACCTTGGGTACAAGATAGAATTTACCAGCCTTCCCTCAAATCGTTTTTTTCCCTCACGCCTTCCCAAGGAGGAGTCTTGGGTTCGCGCCTTATTCAAGGCGGTCGAATCTCTTCGACACAGCGGGGTTGTCGTACCTGTACCAGAGGTCGAAAGAGGTCGGGGGTTTTATTCCAATCTGTTCATATTTCCCCCTCATCAAAGGTTTCTTCGGTTTGCCATCGGCAAACTTCACTTTCAGTTCGCTGCCTTGCCATTCGGGCTAGCCACAGCTCCCAGAGTGTTCACAAAAGTCATGGCTGCTGTTGTATCCATTCTGCACTCCAGGGGGATAGTCATCTTGCCTTATCTAGACGACCTTCTCATCAAGGGTCCGTCTTTTCAAACATGCGAGGAAAGTGTCAGCATTACCCTAGACACCCTTGTTCGACTGGGGTGGCTGGTGAATATGAAGAAGTCATCTCCCGTGCCATCTCGAAAGATCACCTTCTTAGGATGAATTTCGACACCGCTCAAGGGTTGATATTCCTTCCTCAGGACAAGGCCTTAGTTCTCCGTCAAGAGGTACGGATCCTTCGCAAACCGATTCCTCATACCATCCGGTTTTGCATGAGGGTCCTAGGAAGGATGGTGGCAGCGATCGAGGCAATTCCATTTGCCCAGTTTCATCTTCGCCCCCTTCAGCATGCACTCTTGGCAGTATGGGACGGGAGCCCTTATTCCCTCAATCTTCGGTGCCGTCTGTCCCTGCAGGTCAGACAGACTCTTATGTGGTGGACGAGGAGCTCCACTCTTCAACAGGGCCGTTCGTTTTCTCCAAATTTCTGGATGGTAGTCACAACGGATGCCAGCCTGCTCGGATGGGGAGCAGTGTTTCGTCACCACACAGCCCAGGGGACTTGGTCGCAGCAGGAGTCGATCCTCCCGATCAATATTTTAGAGATCCGAGCTATTCGGCTGGCTCTGAGGCATTTTCACCAGCATCTGGTGGGCCGCCCAGTCCGAATACAATCAGACAATGCCACGGCGGTGGCATACATAAACCATCAGGGAGGTACCCGCAGCCGGCGGCTATGCACGAGGTAAAACAGATTCTGTCCTGGGCAGAGGTAAATCACTCCGTGATTTCAGCAGTCCACATTCCGGGCGAGGAAAACTGGGCAGCGGATTTTCTCAGCCGTCACGGCATAGCTTCAGGGAATGGTCACTACATCCCGAGATTTTTCAGCAGATATGCCGACGCTGGGGAACCCCAGATGTGGACCTGATGGCTTCCAGGATGAATGCCAAGGTGCCCAACTTCGTCTCCCGGTACCGGGATCCGCAGGCAATTGCGGTGGACGCCCTGGTTCTACCGTGGAATCAATTCCATCTTCCATACTTATTTCCACCAATAGCTCTTCTCCCAAGGGTGATCAGAAAGATCAGGATAGAGGGGGTTCCAGCGATATTAATCGCTCCGGATTGGCTGCGTCGCTCTTGGTACGCGGAGCTGGTACAGTTGCTCGCCGACGCACCCTGGCGACTGCCAGAGCGCGCGGATCTTCTCTCCCAGGGCCCAGTTTACCACCAGAACTCAGCGGTCCTGTGTTTGACGGCCTGGCCGTTGAATCTTGGATCCTGACCAGGGCTGGATTCTCTAAAAAGGTCGCCGCGACGATGGCTAGCGCCCGAAAGCCCGTCTCGGCTCGCATCTACCACGGGACTTGGAAGGTCTTTTTTGCTTGGTGCAGGGAACATGGTTGTTCCCCGCTTCGGTTTTCAATTCCAAACATTCTGTCATTTCTCCAGGCAGGCCTAGATTCAGGTTTAGCGCCAAGTACGCTTAGACGGCAGATATCAGCCTTGTCAGTGCTTTTTCAGCGAAGGATTGCGTCTAATTTTCAGGTTAGGACCTTTATTCAGGGGGTTGTCCATATAGTTCCCCCCTACAAGGCTCCCTTAGATGTTTGGGATCTCAATCTAGTCCTGGAGTCCTGCAGGAATCTCCATTTGAACCTCTGCAGGAGGTTTCTCTGGCATTTCTTTCATGGAAAGTGGTGTTTTTGGTAGCCATAACATCCATTAGGCGGGTTTCGGAGCTGGCAGCACTGTCTTGTCGGGCTCCGTACTTGCTTTTCCATCAGGATAAGGTGGTGCTCAGGCCAACACCACCTTTTTTGCCTAAAGTCGTGTCCTCTTTTCATATCAATGAGGATATTGTTCTACCTTCTTTTTGCCCAGCTCCTATGCACCGGGTTGAGAAGGCTCTCCATACGCTAGATCTGGTGAGAGCGCTCAGGAGATATGTATCTCGGACGGCGTCCTTTCGGCAAACGGACACACTGTTTGTTCTCCCTGAGGGTCGCAGGAAGGGACTCGCTGCCTCTAAATCAACCTTGGCTAGGTGGATTCGGTTAGCCATTCAGGAGGCTTACCGCATTAGAGGAGCGGTGGTTCCCGCAGGAATCAGGGCTCACTCCACCAGAGCGGTGGGTGCCTCCTGGGCCCTTCGGCATCAGGCTTCGGTGGAACAGGTTTGTAAGGCGGCAACCTGGTCCAGTCTGCATACCTTTTCCAAGCATTATAATGTCCATACTCAGGCTTCTGCGGATGCCAGTCTGGGTAGAAGGATTCTTCAGGGCGCGGTTGCGCACCTATAAGCAATGCTTGGTTATAAATTACACTGTGGAGTCGGTTTCCCACCCAAGGGACTGCTTTGGGACGTCCCACAGTCCTGTGTCCCCCAATGAGACGAAGGAGAAATACGGATTTTTGTGTTACTCACCGTAAAATCCTTTTCTCCGAGACGCTCATTGGGGGACACAGCACCCTCCCTTATAGCCGGATGGCTTCGTTTTCTAAGTTAATTCTATTTGTTTGGGTCTATATCAGTAGATTTACTTCTGGATATATTGTACCTGTATTAACACTAATTTATTCTTTAGCCTCCTACTGCTTTTTGCACTAAACTGGGTTTGCCTGCGGCCAGTGCTGAGGTGTATACGGCGGAGGAGGAGCTAACCTTTTTTTTATATTTACTTAGTGTCAGCCTCCTAGCGGCAGTAGCATACACCCACAGTCCTGTGTCCCCCAATGAGCGTCTCGGAGAAAAGGATTTTACGGTGAGTAACACAAAAATCCGTATTTCTGCAACCCAGAAAACCCTACAAAAATCCAACAATTCTGATTACAAAAATACTGAGATCACACGATCCCGCCACCCACTATATCAGATCTCAGTGTGAACAAGAACCAAGCCGCAGCCGCTGAAAAAACAGGAAAAAGCAAATGAGCAAATAATAGTGGCTGCAGAAAAACTGTGAGGAGCTCAGGCCCCAGGAGGGGACCTGGCTGACCTCCACAAAAGTGCAGAAAACAATGAAAAAAGCAAGCACAAAAAGAAAAGCAAAAATATCTTATCTGAAAGCAGAAGATGCAGGCAAGACTCCAGCAAACTTCCAAATGAACCAGGAACCACAATTGAGACAAGAACAATTGATCACCGGCAACCATCATGGGAGGGAACCTCCCTTATATCAGACCAGTCCGTGATTCCAGATTGCCACTCCTCGCTGAAAGGTTCAGTACTGTCTGTAACCACCAGAGGGAGCCTCTGCTCAGAAACCATCTCTAGCACATTCATAACAGCTCACCACACATCTAGGTGCATTCCTTGAGGGGTCTAGCTTCCAAAATGGTGTCACTTGTTGGGGTTTTCCAACTGTTTAGGCACATCAGGGGCTCTCAAAATGAAACATGACGCCGGCAGACTATTCCATCAAAGCCTGCGTTCCAAAACGTCACTCTTTCTTTTCTAAGCCATGCAGTGACCCTAAACAGTATTTTACCCCCACATATAGGTTTCTGAGTACTGAAGAGAAATAGCAAACAAATTGTATTGTGCAATTTCTCCTACTACCCTTGTGGAGTATCGGCATACTCAAGAGAAATTGGCCAACAAATTTTGGGGTCCATTTTTTCCTGTTACCCTTGCGAAAATAAAAAAAGGTTAGGTCTAGAATAAAATTTTTGTGACAACAAGTTAAATGTTAATTTTTTCCTCTCACATTCCAAAAATTCCTGTGAAGCACCTGAAGGGTTAATAAACTTCTTGAATGTGGTTATGAGCATCTTGAGGGTGCAGTTTTTAGAATGGTGTCACATTGGGTATTTTCTGTCACATAAGCCTTTCAAAGTCACTTCAAATGTGATGTGGTCCCTAAAAATAGAATTGTTTTATAAATTTTGTTGGAAAAATGAAAAATCATTGGTCAACTTTAAGCCTTATAACAAACAAAAATTACATTTTAAAAATTGTGCTGATGTAAAGTAGACATGTGGGAAATGTTATTTATTATCAAATAAATTTTACCACTGTCATAAAGTACAATATGTCATGAAAAAACTGTCTCAGAATCCGTGAGATCCGTTGAAGTGTTCCAGAGTTATTACCACATAAAGTGACACTGGTTAGAATTCTAAAATCTGGCCCTGTCATGAAGGTGAAAACAGACTCGGGTGAAGGGGTTAATGTTATGTTTCGGTAGCTGAGGAGTGCAGGTAAAAAAGGAAATACACCAGAGCAGTTGGAATCTATGAGATTGCAGTACCCTGACTAACCACCACAACTAGAGGCAGCCGTGGAGCGTTCCTACGTTGGTCCTAGACGCCTCGTCACAGCCTGAGAAACTAACTACACCTAAAGACAGAAATAGGAAAGCTATCTGCCCCGGAGCAGAACCCCAAAGATAATAGAAAGCCCCCAAACATGTAATGGCGGTTAGACAAGAGGAAATACTGACACAGAAAGAAAATAGTATGAGCAAACGCTGGGGCCCAAACTATCTAAATAGAAAAGGATAGGAAGGGTACTTACTGCAATCCCAGAAAACCCTGAAAAACACCAACTCTACTAATTTCAAAATCACCTGAGATCACACGACCTCTACCACCTAAATTAGTTCTCTGGTGTAAGAAAATCAAAACAGCAGCCACTGAAAAAACTGGAAAAAGCAAAAGTACAAAACTCAGTGGCTGAACTAAACAGAGAGGGCAAAAGCCCCCGGAGGGGACCCTGAAGGCCCCCACAGAAGTGCAGGACAAAATGCAAAAATATAGCAAAAACACAAAAGAAGAAAAATTCTTATCTGGTAGCAGGAGATGCAGACACGACACAGCAGGCTACAAGGGAAACTGGAAAGAAGGATTCAGACCAGAACAATTGATCACCGGCAACCCTGATGGGAAAATGACTCCCTTATATAAGACCAATCAGTAACACCTGATTCCCAGTCCTCACAATCTTCACTAGTACCGCTTGTAACCACCAGAGGGAGCCTCTGCTCAGAACTCATCTCAAACCCATTCACAACAGGTTAAGCACTAACTCTTTAACGGTAAAATTCACATAAATGCTGTGTGAATATACCCCAAGAAATTCAACATAAAATTTAACAATCCAGTGACTGAGTAGAATCTGTGACTTCTCTACATTTAGTGGTTATTACTCACCTGTGTGGTTATCTGTAAGAATCTCCTCTTTACACCGCTCATCAACCCTCACATATGTCTCTGTAGTATTAATATGGGACAGATCTTCACCCTGAAACCAATATTGTAAAAGTCACAGTTTGAAAAGTTAAGTAAAATGATTTCAAAGAGCAGAAATGATCATAAATTAAATGACGACCAAACATGATATGACAGCTGTAGTTATCACATATCTTTAGGTCTCTGGTATAGATCTAACCAGTCACCTTCTGATTCTAACCAGCAGTCTCAATAACCAGAAAACTGAGAAGATCCAGACCACATCTAATGTCTACAGTTTTGGCGGTTGAAGGTAGACTTAAGTCCATCGAGTTCAATCTATAGCCTAACTTGTTGATCCAGTGGAAAAACCTCATGGGCAGACACTCAGAGCTCCATATTTGGGAAAAAATTCCCTCCGAACTCCACATATGGCAATCAGACTAGTTTACTGGATCAACGTCCCATCACAAAAACTAGTCCTCTAGACGTAGAGGATGCACCCCTTGTTCCCCTTGCAGGCCTAGGTGTAAAAAGATCATTAGAAAGATCTTTGTACTGTCCCCTCATATAGTTGTACATTGTACACTGACCTATAAAGCCATTCATAACCTTTCTCCTCCGTATATGTCCGAACTAATTTCCGCATATTTTCCCTCATCTAATCTCCGGTCCTCCCAAGACCTCCTTCTCTCCTCCACACTTATTTCCTCTTCACCGAATCGCCTCCAAGACTTCTCCTGAATATCCCCCATCCTCTGGAATTCTTTGCCCCAGCACGTCCGATTATCTACCACATTTGGATCCTTCAGACTGAACCAGAAAACCCATCTCTTCAAAAAAGCTTACAACCTGTAATGATCATGCTGCCACCTCAACACCATCGGAGCTACTGTAACCCCCAACCTACTGTTTCCTTCCCCATAATCCTGTAGAATGTAAGCCTGCAAGGGCAGGGTCCTCTTCCCTATGTACCGGTCTACCTTTGTTAGTTTGTCTACTGTAAGTAGACACGCCAGAGCTGGTATGTCACTCTCCACAAGGAGAAATCTTACCCCTTAGACCCTAGTCCAGAGCCTCTCATCTAGTCAAATCAGATCTCTCCTACTTTGCACTGACGAGGACCAATAGTCCGAAACACCGTGTCTGCAAATGGAGATACTGATTTGGCTTTTATCCTAAGTCATATTACAAGACTCGTTAAAGGCTTGATTGTGACTTGTAGGATCGCTACTTCCAATAGGTGGCGCTATAGAGTACAATTCCTTTTTTTGAAGAGGCAATTTGCATATAAAATTTCCCTGAGGAGCATTGCACGGCGAATAAGCCTCCTTACCTCGACACGCCAGAGCTGGTATGTCACTCTCCACAAGGAGAAACCTTACCCCCCAGACCCCAGTCCAGAGCCTCTCATCTAGCCAAATCAGATCTCTCCTACTTTGCACTTATGAGAACCAATAGTCCGAAACACTGTGTCTGCAAATGGAGATACTGATTTGGCTTTTATCCTAAGTCATATTATAAGACTCGTTAAAGGCTTGATTGTGACTTGTAGGATCGCTACTTCCAATAGGTGGCGCTATAGAGTACAATTCCTCTTTTTTGAAGAGGCAATTTGCATATAAAATTTCCCAGAGGAGCATTGCACGGCGAATAAGCCTCCTTACCTCGACATGCCAGAGCTGGTATGTCACTGTTCACAAGGAGAAACCTTACCCCTTAGACCCTAGTCCAGAGCCTCTCATCTAGCCAAATCAGATCTCTCCTACTTTGCACTGACGAGGACCAACAGTCCGAAACACCGTGTCTGCAAATGGAGATTCTGATTTGGCTTTTATCTTAAGTCATATTACAAGACTCGTTAAAGGTTGATTGTGACTTGTAGGATCGCTACTTCCAATAGGTGGCGCTATAGAGTACAAGTCCTCTTTTTTGAAGATGCAATTTGCATATAAAATTTCCCAGAGGAGCATTGCACGGCAAATAAGCCTCCTTACCTCGACACGCCAGAGCTGGTATGTCACTCTCCACAAGGAGAAACCTTACCCCCCAGACCCCAGTCCAGAGCCTCTCATCTAGCCAAATCAGATCTCTCCTACTTTGCACTGACGAGGACCATAGTCCGAAACACCGTGTCTGCAAATGGAGATACTGATTTGGCTTTTATCCTAAGTCATATTACAAGACTCGTTAAAGGCTTGATTGTGACTTGTAGGATCGCTACTTCCAATAGGTGGCGCTATAGAGTACAATTCCTCTTTTTTGAAGAGGCAATTTGCATATAAAATTTCCCAGAGGAGCATTGCACGGCGAATAAGCCTCCTTACCTCGACACGCCAGAGCCGGTATGTCACTCTCCACAAGGAGAAACCTTACCCCCCAGACCCCAGTTCAGAGCCTCTCATCTAGCCAAATTAGATCTCTCCTACTTTGCACTGACGAGGACCAATAGTCCGAAACACCGTGTCTGCAAATGGAGATTCTGATTTGGCTTTTATCCTAAGTCATATTACAAGACTCGTTAAAGGGTTGATTGTGACTTGTAGGATCGCTACTTCCAATAGGTGGCGCTATAGAGTACAAGTCCTCTTTGTTTGAAGAGGCAATTTGCATCTACTGTAAGTGACATTTGTATTTTCATGTAATCCCTTCTCATGTACAGCACCGTAGAATCAATGGTGCTATATCAATAAATAATAATAATTGTAATAAGATCACCCCTCAGCTTTCATTTTCCCAAACTGAATAAGCCCAAGTTTGGTAATCCATGTTCTGCAATCCACCCAATCCCTCAATAACCTTTGTTGCTCTTCTCTGCACCCGCTCTAGTTAACCCATGTCTTTCTTATACACCAGAGACCAAAACTGTACACAGTATTTAAGTGTGGCCACAATGGTGACTTGTATAGAGGCAAAGTAATGTTCTCCTCATGAGCATCTACTGTATGCCTCTTTAATGCATCCCATTATCTTTTTTGCCTTGGCAGCATCTGCCTGACACTGGTCACTAAAACTGAGTTTGTGGCCACCCAAAAACCCAAGTCTTTTTCAGTGACAGTTTTACAATGTAGTACATAATTATACATTTTATTTCCTCTGCCCAAGCGCGTGACCTTACATTTATCTATGTTAAACTTCAATTGCCAGTTCTCAGCCCAAGTCTCTGGCTTAAGCAAGGGTCTCGCACCTCAATACCCGGCACTGCCGCCTGCACTCGGACCAGAGTGTTCAGCTGCATAGAAATACATGCAGCCGCACACTCCGATCCCGACTGCCGACGGCAGTGCTGGGTATTGAGGTGTGATACTCGTGCGAGCTTCTCGCAAGTGTGACCTAGGCCTTACATAAATCCTTCTGTAATATAAAATTATCCCCCTCTTTGTAGAGTACCCTGCAGAGTTTAGTATCATCTGCAAATATTGTAATTCTACTCTGAAAGCCCCCTACAAGGTCATTAATAACTATGCTAAAAAGAAGAGGGCTCAATACTGACTCCTGTGGTACCCCACTGTTAACTGTGAGCCAATCCAAGTGTGTTCCATTAATGATCAGCTTTATCCTGTCATCTTTACCAAGTAAAAACATACACTGAATGGTCACTTTAGTAGAGACATATTGCCTCCTTTGAACTTCAGAAATCCAGCAATTCGTCACAATAGACATTAAAATAGTTGTGCAGGAATATTGGCTGAAGCCGACAGGATAGTGTTTTATTCACTTTCTGTTTGCATGATAGTGCACCACCTGTACCTGTTGACATCCTGATAGCAGGGTTTTGTACATTAACAAGGTCCACCTTCATTAGATGTGTTTTTGTCAATTACAACAAACTCAGGACATTTGAAGCCAGCACATGTAAAAACCCCACACAGATGCCAGTGTTTAAAATACTGGCAGTGATGACAATGCTATTATTGAAGTTGCTCTTAGCATTCTGTTGAGGATTCACACTGAAAACTGAGCTCTTCCTTTTTTTCTGCACTCCTTCATCACAGTTCTAATTTTCATACAGGTTAAGATTACATTGGTAGAGGTCCAGAGTCTCTAATAAATTAGCATTCAGTGGCTAAAACAAGACTGAGCACAAAACCTTCACTGCTTTCTACACATCATAGGGAGATCTCATGACACTTTCTCTCCATCTACCTGATGATCCTGAGGAACATTGGCATCTTCTTGTTTACAGTCCTGTGGAAGAAGAGGACGGGGACATCTCTCTGGTGTTGTCCTCTCACTGGATAGAACTGGAGGAAACACATACAGGGACTGAATTAATTCATTCTTTACATACAGATAATTATAGGCCGTGTGTATTTAGTCCTGTCTATTACCTGGTGATGTGAGGGGCTTGGAAACCTCCATCATGATGTCCTTGTACAGATCTCTGTGTCCTTCTAAATACTCCCACTCCTCCATGGAGAAATAGACGGTGATATCCTGACACCTTATAGGAACCTGACACATACAATGATACCGTCATCCCCGTGATCCCTCCATAGCGTTACTGTATAATGTCCCAGCATTCCCAGCACTGTCACCTCTCCAGTCAGAAACTCAATCATCTTGTAGGTGAGTTCTAGGATCTTCTGCTCATTGATGTCCTCATGTATTAGGGGTAAGGTGAAGGCCCTGTGATTGGGCTCAGGGGTCTTCCCCATCCCTCAGACACAGGGGCCTGACAGCGCTCTCTAGAGGTCTTCTTCACTACTGTGTAATCCTGGTTATGGAGAGACACATTAATAAATCTCACTACAGACATTTCCAGAGTCCTCACCTCTCCAGTTCTGTCCATCTGTTATTCCCATAGATAAGAATGATGTAATGTGACGTCATCAGAATCTCTCACCTCTCCAGTAAGCCGGAAGAGGATCTCTAGGGTGAGGTGTAATATCCTCTCCGCCATCTTGTCCCTGTCCCTATCCATCCTTGTAGGGTCACTCAGGAGAATTCTCTTATATAGAAGATCTCCACTGAGAGGATCCGATATTGTAGGGACCTGAATGGGGAGAAGATGACGATGTAACATCATAAAGATCCCATGTAAGAAACCTCCGGAGCTGTTACCGGCTTCACATGATCACTACATCCAGTCATGGCCCCGTGCTGCCCCCAGTATAACACTTGTGAGATAGCGCTCACTGAATGTGTTGGGGAACACTCACTTGGCAGCGGGATTCAGGCACACAGGAACGATTTTTCACTTAAACAGTTCATCCGGTTTATTTAGATACAGCATAAACCACATAAAGTACAGTCCATTTCATTGTATCAACGAAAACATGTTACGACCACCAGTCTGTTCCAATAGCAGATACACCTGTCTGCCTTTCATACAACCCCCTTGTCCGAGGTTACCTTCCAGGAGCTTCGCTCCACACACTGACTTCTTGTCAGTTCTGACTTCCAGGGAAATTCCTTACTGGGATCACTGACCCATACTGTGACTTGCTCAACAAGCTCCAATCTCTCAGTTCCAGACCCTCAGAACGACGGTCGCTTTCCCCAAGTCAGATAACTGTCACAGACTCTGCAGGCACATGTCTACTCCATGTGCTTTCCAGGAAACCTGTCCTCTTCCAGGACCTTCCAACACAGAGAAAATGTGACCAAACAACAGTCTCATTATATCCCATGAGACACACCCATTGATGGGAGGTAGGTGGTTACCCAGACCCGCCCAGCTCTCTGGGTAACCTGCAAGCCCAGCCCACATAAACTAAGCAATGCTCGTGGAACTACAGGTCCCAGAGCAACATTCCAGGCTTACAGTGCAGAGGACCCCCGCCTCTGCGATACATACCGGCCATTCACAATAATGCCGGTCACTGTCTCACACACACAATCCAATTATAGTCACATGCAGAGATTTATCACAGAATATCTACAATTTAGCCCCAAAAACATAGAAAAAATGTAAAGGAAAATCTAAAATATCTGAACCTGTATTAAATATTTCATAAAAACAAAACAAAGTTCTAAAAAGGACCTGTCACCGGGCCAATAGTGGCCTTTTTTTTAGCTCTTATCTTATTCCCGCTGCTCCCCGGAGTTCTTCTTTTTAGCTTTTTTAAATTCTGCCATATGGTTCCTGGAATATGAGCCTTTGTGTTTAGCGCTAATTTTATTTTGTCTTTGTATTATTTTGGCTGAGAGAAAAAAATTGCAACAACCTAAAGACACATCTCAAGAAAATCCTGTCCCCCTTGGTAAAGCTCTTAACAATGAGCGCTAAATACAATGGTCCATATCTCTGGCACTGTAAGGATACCTCCACACTCAGCGACGCTACAGCGATCCCGACAACGATACTACCTGGCAGGGATCGTTGCTGTGTCGCTATGTGGTCGCTGGTGAGATGCCAAACAGTCAGATCTTCCCAACGACGGAGGAACAATACGGCGACCTGTGTAACGATGTCCACGCCTATGTGTCTCGGTTCTCAGAATTACTGAGTCGCCAACGAGGTCGTTGGTAAGGTGTCAAAACACACCGATGCATGCTACCCAGCGGGACCTCAACGATCAAAAAAAGGTCCAGGCCATTCCGACACGACCAGTGATCTCACAGCAGGGGCCTGGTCGCTGCTACGTGTCAAACGTAGCGAGATCGCTGCTGAGGTCGCTGTTGCGTCACAAAACTTGTGACTCAGCAGCGATCTCGCTAGCGATCTTGCTTAGTGTGACGGGGGCTTTAGGCAGAATTTAAGAAAAGCCAAACTCAGGGGAGGAGAAGAAATAGAGTAAGAGCAAAAACTGGCCATTTTTGACCTGGTGACAACTCCTCCTTAAAGTATAAAGAATATCCACAGAGATCGGGACAAAACTAGAAACCTCAGGAACTGATAATGATAGAATATTAACTTTTTTCAGACATCTGCCATAAATGTACTGGGCAGTGGGCATAGAGTCCCCGCAAAGCACTATACATATAGAAAGCAGCAGGAAGAGGCAACCATGATTAATCGCAGTGTGATTGAGAAAAAGTTGATGCTGTTCCCGACTATCTCTACTTATCGTCCATGTGAATTTGCGTTCCACTGAATCGTGATTGCTGTGATTAGCTAGTCAACTCTGACAAGCAAATCAAAGCTTTTTTGCCCTGAAATGCAAAAAAAAAACTATGTAAAGTATGTCTGAAGCAGTCAGTTCAAAAGAGCTACCATGGACAAACGTGGCACTAAGCACTGTGTTCAGCTGGTCTTAGAGGAACCGTAACCTTTACCCTTTAAACCCATAATGAGGACTGGATATATAATGGGCTCACTTGGGTTGCCTCCTCCAGAGTAGCTGCTGGCAAATGAAACAAGACTAAAGCAATGATGATCAAACTAGCTGGGTCAATAACAAGAACGATCGAATAGGGACAGAATAAAGAGATAAAACAGCAGTCAGAGGAATATTTAATTTCAGATGCCAGGAGATACCAGATGATGGGAGATTAAGTAACGTGTGATCCGCCACAGCGTTAACATTTTGTTGAAGGACTTTTACTTTCTATCCGTTATTGATTTTTACATTTGCATCAAACGACCGATGAGTGCTGATCACAGACACACATCACTGATCTGTGCTCAAATTTTGGTGGCGTTATTTTTTGGAATAATGTGTAAGAAAGAAAATATAAAAAATATATAAAGGTTAGTAAAAACTATAATAGTTTTTCCTTGATCACAAAATTCATGGTATACTCTTCATTATATGGCACTTGAAAAAGTTCAAAAGCGCTCAGGTCATGCAATTTTCCCATTGTAATATGGATGCACAGAAAACTATTCACTGGTCTAATTTCCATTAAGGGATGCACCGATCATAAGGAGGAAGGGATCGGTAATAAACTGGCAGTTCAGTGTGTAATACTGGTGGATAAAACAAAAATGGACACATCATAAGGGAAATGTCATGATGACACCTCTCCATCTACCTGTTGATCCTGAAGAACATTGGAATTTTCTTGTTTACAGTCTTGTGGAAGAAGAGGACGGGGACATCTCTCTGGTGTTGTCATCTCACTGGATAGAACTGGAGGAAACACATACAGGGACTGAATTCATTCTTTACATACAGATAATTATAGGCCGTGTGTATTTAGTCCTGTCTATTACCTGGTGATGTGAGGAGCTGGGGAACTTCCATCATGACGTCCTGGTACAGATCTTTGTGTCCTTCTAAATACTCCCACTCCTCCATGGAGAAATAGACAGTGACATCCTGACACCTTATAGGAACCTGACACATATAATGATACCGTCATCCCCCGATCCCTCCATAGTGTTACTGTATAATGTCCCAGCATTCCCAGCACTGTCACCTCTCCAGTCAGCAGCGCAATCATCTTGTAGGAGAGTTCTAGGATCTTCTGGTCATTGATGTCCTCATGTATCAGGGGGTGAGGTGGAGGCCCCATTATTGGGCTCAGGAGTCTTCCCCACCCCTCAGACACAGGGTCCTGACAGCACTCCCTAGAGGTCTTCTTCACTACTGTGTAATCCTGGTTATGGAGAGACACATTAATAAATCTCACTACAGACATTTCCAGAGTCCTCACCTCTCCAGTTCTGTCCATCTGTTATTCCCATGATAAGAATGATGTAATGTGACGTCATCAGAATCTCTCACCTCTCCAGTAAGCCGGAAGAGGATCTCTAGGGTGAGGTGTAATATCCTCTCCGCCATCTTGTCCCTGCCCCTATCCATCCTTGATGGGTCAATCGGGAACATTTTTTTATATAGATATCCACTGAGAGGATCCGACATTATAGGGATCTGAATGGGAAGCAGATAGAAAATTATAAAGATCCCTTGTAAGAAACATCAAGTAAGGAACCAGGGAGCGAAATTAGTAGTGCAGTAAACCCAATCTAATAACTCACTTTTCATTGAACCTTTCATAATAGAAATGAAAAACTGCTCTCAGGCTTGATTTATACACATTTTCACAGATACAACCTTAAAGGGGTTATCCATGCGGGCCTCAAACTGAGGAAAATACATTGCACCTAAAATAACAAACTCATCAGGTACTCTCCCTCCCAGGGTCCAGCGACAGTTTTCCATGGCTGCGTTGGTCATAGTGCTTTGGCTGCAGAGGTGATGCCATGTCAACAGCGCACGTCACCTTTCTAGCCATTCACTGTGCTCAGCAGCTATGCCGAAGTTGATAGCATATGTTGCTGAGCTCAGTTAGTTTAGGTATTTTATGCAGTTTGGGGCAAACTTTCCTCAAAATGAACAACCCCTTTAACTCCTTCACTCCTGGACAATTATTTTGAGTTTTAGCTTTCTTCTTCTTTCAAAAGCCATACGTTTTTATTTTTACCATTAACATGGCTGCATGAGGTCTTGTTTTTTGGGGAAAAATTGTGGCTGTGAATTATACTATTCATTTACTGAATAACAAAGAAATAATTTCAGAAGTTTATAAAACAAAATAAATTTTGGTTTGTGTCACCATTTTCCAAGAGGCGTAATGTTCGTAATTTTCCATCAATGGAGCTACGTGAAGGCTCGATTTTTGAAGGCAAGCTGATGCTTTCTTTTACACGATTTTGATGTCCATGTGATGTGTTCATTGCTTTTTCTTCCATTTTTATTTTTTTAAAGGGAGAGTGGTGACTGAGGAACCAAAATTTTGTCACTCTGATTTTTTATTCATTACGGTGCTTACCTTTCTGGTTAATCCCTTAATGACTGCAGGTACACACTAATATAGCGGCTGCCATGGATCTTTATTTCTTCATCGCCGTTTTAAAATGGCAATTGGGAGTAAGTCTATAGCGTCCAAAAGAGTCCGAGAATCTTTGGGGTCTCAGCCACCTGGGGTAGCGGAGACCCTGGAAAGCAAGATCAGGACCGATTTTTCTGATCCTCGATCATGTGATCACCGTTATTCAATGAATAATGGCGAACATGCAAAAAAAAAGTGTTTGCGCAGTAAAAATCAATTCTCTCTCTTCTGACATGATGTACCATGTCAGAAGAGAGAGAAATTATGTCCACAAGCACCCCTCAGTACCTCCGCCATCCCCAGACCTTCTTGCTCCGTCCCACGGCCCTCCATCTCATGAAAAAAAATGGCTAGCCTATACGTAGTGCACCCGCCAAGATCTGCTGGCCAGCACCTGGCAACAACAGGGAATTTTCCTATTGGTTCCAGACTTTTGGTCACTGTGATAGGGTGTATCACAGTGATCAAAAATCCAATAATTAGTAAATCATCCCTGTGTCATCCACTTAGTCGATACATTTTTTTTTATTTTATATTTTTTATTTCTTTCATTCTTTGCTGTTAGGGTTAGGGTTGGGCTTGAACTTAGGTTTTTTTTCAAAAGTTAAAAAAAATTATGATGACAATATGACGACTTATGTTGAGCGCTAATGCTCACTACTCGAGATTGCATTGAGTGCTTGGGTATGCACTGAGTATTGAGGATGCTCGAGTGACATGCTCAAGTCCCCACCCCGCATTTTTTGCGGCTGTTAAGACACCCAAAAAGCATGTGGGGATTACCTGCCATACACGGGCAATCCCTCCATTTTCTTAGGTGTCTAACAGCCGCAAAACATGAGGCATGTCACTTGAGCACCCGCGATACTCTTTGCATACCCGAGCACCAGATTCAAACTCGAGTAGCGAGCAATTGTGCTCAATTTATTTATTTATTATGCTTTGCTTACATAGCGCTATCATATTCTGCACAGTTTTACATACATTATCATCGTTGATCCCATTGGGGCTCACTCTCTAGATTCTCTATCAGTATGTCTTTGGAGTGTGGGAGGAAACTGGAGAAACCAGAGTAAACCCACGCAAACACGGGGAGAAGATACATATTCCTTGCAGATGTTGTGCTGAACACTAATAACGACATTCAATATGACAACCTAATTTTATCAAATTTTGTGTTGTACCTCTGAGTTCAAAATCCTCACTATACCCCGGGATAAAATCCTTGAGGGGTGTAGTTTCCAAAATGGGGTCATTTGTGATGGGTTTCTTTTGTTAAGGCACCTTAGGGGCCCTGCAAATGTGACATGTCGCTTACAATCTATTTCAGCCAATGTGTGCTCCAAGATTCAAATGTTGCTCCTTCCGTTCCGAGCCCTGCCGTTTGTAGAAAAATAACTTTTGCTCTACGTGCGGGGTATCACTGCACTCAAAAGAAAGTGGTAACAAACTGAGTGTCCATTTGGTGTTTCAAAATTTTTGCCAAAATTGTGATATTTTCACAAATAAACGCAAGTCAAAACAAACAAATTTACCACTATCAGGAAGTACAATTTATCACGAGAAAACACTCTCAAAATCACAGGGATCCATTGAAGCGTTTGAGAGTTATTATCATATAAAGTGCGGGGACTCGAACATATTTTTCAAGCACACCTGTGCAGGATGGCACTGGAGAGATCACGCAGAAACCCACCTCTGCCACCACTAGTGAAGGATGATGCCGGAGAGATCACGCAGAATACCAACGCTGCCTCCACATGTGATGAACCCGCACCTCTCCATTACGTCAAACGGATCACGTAATGGGGTCTCCTCACTATCACCAATGTGACATTCCACACCCCCTGAGGCCCTTGTTACATTTTACAGACACCCCTTGTCCACACGGCCAAGGGAGGCACAGGGAGTGAGATGATGTGGCCCATGCAGTTACTGACATGGGACCTCACAACCCTGACAAGAGGAGAGGCCCCTTTCACTAGCACCAGTGAAACAGAGCCCTGCTAGTCCGGAAGGACTGCCCCCAGTTCCTCATTAGATATAAGCCCGGTCCATTAACAGGATTATATCAGACTAGAAACCAGTCTCAGTAGCATGGAAAGGTAAACTGAGAAACGGACGTGTGGATTTGCGGATGCTAAAAGAGCAGCCCAATGTTAAATTAGATATTTAATCACATTAAGGGCACCCTAGACAATACACTATATACACGATGGTTATAAATATATAATGGTCAGATATGCAAATACAGATAGTGGTAGGACTAAAGAAATAAGCAGAATATATGGGTCAGTTACTTACTTTCAGGGAAGGGCTGCCACATGGGAGGCTTGTGGTCCCCTTTGTTCCTTGACTTCTCCCCACACGATATATCGTTGCAACCTCACCAGACAAAAAGTAGTGGGCAATGCTTTACATGAGCAATTAACCCCTTTGGGTCATTCCTCTCCTGCCCTCTGGGCTGAATCTAAATCTCCTCCCCTTGCCTCTGGCAGTTAAAAACTCCAAAACCTAAGATGAGTCATAATTCTTTATTGGACGGTCATTGGCAGGCGGTTTTGGCGCCATCGGATCCGGCCAGGCCCTTGCTATGTGTTAAGACCAAACACAGCTTTGCTGTTTGGTTTCTACTAGCTGTTCTATGTGTCTCCATACCCCTGGGTGCTAGAACAGGTCAAGATCCAGGCGTGCATTTGCCTTGTTCTGGGGATCTCGGAAATATACACAATGTTTGGCTAGGACATATAGAATCTCCATAACTCCTTATGGAATCATGTTTCTACAATATTCTTTGGCAACTTCAGCATGACTCTATAATGCAAGCAGCCTTTGTCCGGCTCTGAGCTGACACAAGGTATGAGAACTATCACTCACAGCCTTCGAGGCTTGATCCCCTTGATAAGCTAAGTGTTCTCATACAGCCAGGGCCGACGTTAGGGACAGGCAGACTAGGCATCTGCCTAGGGTCACCGCTCCCCCAGGGGTCCCCAGCCAGTGGCACACCACGGGGCCGCTATGGGGCTGGTGAGTAAAGGGGGCCCGTTAACCCCCCCCTCCCTCCGTATCATGCATTCAACTTATCGGCATTATAGGTGCCTATACAGTTGAGGTCAATGATGGAGGAGTGTCAGATGCTGGCCCCAATCCCCTCACTCCCCCTCTTCCTCTGACGCAGAGGGTACGTGATGACGTCACTTCATTGTGCGCCACGCTGTGCCATCAGTGGAGCTGATGAGAAGTGCTGCAGATGTCAGTGCAGCAGGGTAAGAGGGAGAGGTAAGTGTTGTATTTATTTATTTTTTATAATACTGTGGGCTGCATTATACTGTGTGTGGATGCGGGGCTGCATTTTACTGAGTGTGTTTATTTGGATGCTGCATTATACTGGGTGTGTGTGGCTGAATTAAACAGTGTGTATGGGGAGCTACATTATACTGTGCATGTGGGGGGCTGCATTAAACAGTGTTTTTTGGGGCAGCATTATACTGTGTGTGGGGGGGGTGCTGCATTAATCTGTGTGTGTGGGGGGCTGCATTAAACTGTATGTGTTTGGGGGGCTGCATTATACAGTGTGTGGGGTGCTGCATTAAACTGTGTGGGGGCTCCATTAAACTGTATGTGTGTGGGGCTGCATTATACTGTGTGTGGGGCTGCATTAAAATGTGTGTGTGAGGAGCTACATTATACTGTGCATGTGGGGGGCTGCATTAAAGTGTTTTTGGGGATGCTGCATTATACTGTGTGGGGGATGGCTGCATTATACTGTGTGGGGGATGGCTGCATTATACTGTGTGTGTGGGGGTGCTGCATTAATCTGTGTGTGTGGGGGGCTGTATTAAACTGTATGTGTTTGGGGGCTGCATTATACATTGTGTGAGGGTGCTGCATTAGACTGTGTGGGGGGCTCCATTAAACTGTATGTGTGTGGGGGGCTGCATCATACTGTGTGTGGGTGCTGCATTATACTGTGTGTAGGCTGCATTATGCTCTATGAGGGGGCTGAATTATATTCTGAGTGAGCTACATCATACTCTATTAGGTGGCTGCATTATACTCTATTAGGGGGTTGCATTATACTCTGATTTGGGCTGCATTATATTCTATCAGAGGGGCTGCATTATATTTTGAGGAGGGGTGCATTATACTCCATGAGGTGGACTGCATTATGCTCTATGGGACAGCTGCATTAGGTTGAACTGTACTATATGGAACCTGCATTATACTGTATCAAGGATTATGGGGAATGCATTATACTATATGAAGGACTATGTGGTACATTATACTATGAGTAGTGCATTGTACTATATGGAGGACTTTGTGGAGTGCATTAGACTATAGGGAGGATATAGGGAGCAGATTATACTATATGGGAACTATGGGTAGCATATTATACTATATGGAGGCCTATGAGTAGCGTATTAAACTATAGAGGACTATGGAGAGTGTATTATACTATATGGAAGACTATGTGGAGTGTATTAAAGGATATGGAAGGAAAAGGGGCACATTATACTATGTGGAGGACTATGGTGCACATTATACTATATGGAGGATTATGGGGTGTGCATTATACTATGTGGCAATTAGGCCTGGTAATTAAAGTCAAAATTTTCTTGGTCTCCAAGGGGTTAATTGATTTTATATTTTAATAGATCGGACTTTTACTAACAAAACAATACCAAATATGTTTATTTCTTTTAATTCATTATTTTTAATGGGGAAAAAAGAGGTTATTCAGATTTTTATATTTTAACATTTGGGGAAATTTTTTTTAAACTTTTTTACATTTTTACTTTATTTTTGATTTCCCCTTAGGAGACTTAAATCTGTTATTGATTGTGTATATTATATACTGTAATTCCAGTGTATTGCAGTATATGTGTTAGAATCTATTCAGTTTGTCCATCCGCCATCTTGCTGTGGTTTCTGGCTGCTGTTCTTTTTACCCTGGTGCTGGGCTTGCTGTTGGTCAGGTGACTGTATCACCCTTTATTACCCTGCACCTGCCTCCCAGTCCTTGCTGGACATCAGTGTTAATCCGCTTGAGTTCTGGCTAGGAGCCTTGATAGCTTTGTGCTATACTTTGTGCTGTTCTGGGAACTCTAGTTCTGCTTGCTTAGTCTTTTTGTTTTTTTCCTTTTGTTTCTGCAGCTTCCTCTATTTCCCTGCTAGGAGGTTACAAGTGTTTTGTTCCCATTCCCTAGATCTTTCAGGGATCCCCTTCCCCCACCTTCAGGTCTTCGCTTGAGTCTAGACTAGGATCGTCGGTGGGTCTATTTGCAAGGAATAGGTCGCCTGCTCCATCGTAGGGATCGAATCTAGTCCCAGTGCAGGGTCAGATTCCCTCCCACTCTATTCATGAGTTGCAGACCCGTAACAGTATGTCCAGCCAGCACATATAAAAAAAAAAAGGAAAAGGATATTTTTTTTTTCTCCCGGAGTCCTTCAATATGAACATCGTCCAAGAACTTACTCAACACTTGCAAGGGTTAACTTTGAAGGTTGCCAGCCTGCAACAGCATGTGAGTAATTGTCCTGGAGTACGCTGTGAATAGCCTAAGGTAGGATTACCCGAGTTTTTTTCTGGTAAACGGCAGGAATTTTTTACGTTTAAAAATGCATGTTTACTATATTTTCAGCTTAGACCTGGATCCTCACGGAGTGAATCACAGCGTGTGGGGATTATTATGTCTTTGTTGCGAAGTGATCCCCAAATCTGGGCATTTTCGTTACCACCTAATGATCCTTGTTTGATGTCAGTAGAAGCATTTTTTACTGCTATGGGGTTGTTATATGATGATCCGGATCGAGTTACCACAGCTGAGGCAGAGCTCAGATGGCTTAAACAGGGTTCTGGTGATGCTGAGAGGTATTGCACCCTGTTCAGACGATGGTCCGCAGAGGTCAGGTGGAATGACCCAGCGTTCAACAGTCAGTTTTTAGCAGGTTTGAGTGAAAGGGTTAAAGATTTGCTCATTGCTTATCCTGCACCTGATACTTTGGAATCTGCTATGCATTGTTAGGGTCTGCGGAACGCACCAAATATATGGTGTGGAGAGGTGCGTTCGCAGCCCGGGGTCCACCGTGCAGGCGGAGCCTGCTGCTAGTAAAATGGCGCAAGAAGCGAACTCTGTTATCCCACAGAGTCGCCAAAATAAACGCCGTAACGCGCTGTGGCAAAATGTGCGAACTCTGTTAATCCACAGAGCCGCTAGAAGGAGTGCCGCAGCGCTATATGGCGATGTGTGCGAACTCACTTAACACAACTGAGTCGCAAAATAAACACGCTAGGGCGCTGTCTAGCGTTAAAAGCGAACCCTGTTATGACACAGAGCCGCTGAGACAAACTTCTGTGTCTTGTCAGGCACCCAGGTACACAGTGAACAGCTAAGCGAACATAGAACGTGATCATGCGCTAATGTCCTCGCGGGAGTCACCCGCAATCTATGGCGTCTGAACGCCAGGCCCTGAATACGGCAATCAAACTCCTCACCGGTTATGCCGGTAATCTAGGGCATCTAGGACACCGACCCTGACCAGCTAGCATACCAAACTCCTCACCGATTAAGTCGGTATTCTAGGGGCTTATTTCAGCCGGGCCCTAACCACACACACGCATGACCACACTGGCGCAAAGCATATAAAGATTGACACTAGCACATGGCGGCCCAGCCATGCCACCCTGTTATAGTAACAGCCACAGGACCTGCCAGAAACAAGGACCAATGAAACAGTTCCAGAACACCAGCAGTTACAGGACCTCCCTGGCGGACCAATAGTTGCTGCTGCAGTACCTGAGCATGTGACCCCTGATCTCCAATGAGAGATCTCACCCTGGGCATGCTCAGAAGGGGAAAACAAGGACTTTGTCCTAAAGACGTCTGCTCGGCGCTAACCAGTACTGGCCACAATAGCAGAGCCTGGAGATGTAGCAGTAATCCTCTGCACACTGTTAGACTGGGCGAGACGCTGGGACCGACGTCTAAGCTGAGCAGAGTTCACTGCGGCCGGAGACGAATGGGAGACCGCAGCCGGGATGGCTCGAGATTCCCCTTGTGCAGAAGCGGGAACTCGACCCCTAACATGCAGTTAGCTATCCGTGTGGATAGAAGATTGAGGGACAGGCAAAATAATGAGAAGCCTCCTATAATGCTGAACCCAGTCTCTCAGGATAGCCCTGTCGATACGGGGAGCCAATGCAACTCGGGAGATGTCCTCTCGTTCCCAGTAGAGGGAGAGGAGGTTCTCTGAGGGCTATGCTGGTATTGTGGTAAGGCTGACCATTTGATTAAGCAATGCGAGGTTCGCATAAAGAAAGAAAAGAAAAAAAAGGTCAGTAGGAGCAACACCCCAGTTCGTATTGCATTTTTACGGTCCGTAGGAGGTTTTTTTCTGGTAATTCCACCTATCGTGGTCATTCCATTGATTTTCAGGTCATGGTGGATTGTGGTTCTGCACTGAATTTGATTGATCAACAATTTCTAGACAAATATAAATTTGATTCTGAACCATTGTCATCTTCTTTCCCTGTTGTGGCGATTGATAACACTCCCCTGGAGCATGGATGCGTGTCTCGAAAGGTCACTTGGTTCCCACTTATTGTCAATATGGAACATCAGGAGTGCATTGACTTGTTTGTACTGGATAAATTGCCTGTTCCAGTCGTCCTGGGTGTACCCTGGTTAAAATTGCACAATCCTTTGCTGGACTGGTCGTCTGGTATTATAAGGTCCTGGGGTCAGGGGTGTTATGGTAAATGTTGTAATGTTCACATTGCTGCTGTTGTTAAGAAAGAGCTACCTAAATCCATTCAGGATTTCTGTAAGGTATTTTCAGAAGTTGAATTGCAAGCTCTACCACTCCATAGATTACGATTGCGCTATTGAGTTCGTCCCAGGTGCTACACTCCCTAAGAGTCGTTTATGTAATCTGAATATTCCCGAGAGGGAGGCCTTAAAGGAATACCTACAGATTAGTTTGGCTGCAGGTCATATAAGACCCTCTAGGTCTCCTGTGGCGGTAGGATTTTTTTTGTCAAAAAGAAGGATGGGGGCCTTATACCGTGTCTGGATTTTCGGGAGATTAATAAGATCACTGTGCGCAATCCTTACCCATTGCCGCTTATTCCCGATTTGTTTAACCAACTAACCTGAGCTAAGTGGTTCTCTAAAATTGACCTTCGTGGGCATATAATTTGCTGCGGGTAAAGGAGGGCGATGAATGGAAGACAGCCTTTAATACTCCGGAGGGTCATTTTGAGTGACTGGCGATGCCTTTTGGTCTTACTAATGCGCCTGCATTTTTTCAAAATTTCATTAATGACATTCTGAAGCCGTTGATCTGTAGGAGTGTTATTGTTTATTTGGACGATATTTTGGTCTATTCACCTGATCTGGAGTCGCATTGGCAGAGAGCCCACGAAGTCCTTCAGATTTAGAGCGAAAACAACCTCTTTGCTAAATTGGAGAAGTGCGAGTTTGCGGTACAGAAAATGAGTTTTTTGGGGTACTTGGTCTCCAGTGATGGGTTTGAGATGGACCCGATGAAGGTTCAGGCAGTACTGGATTGGCCTAGGCCTGAATGTTTAAAATCTGTCCAAAGATTTTTTGGGTTTGCCAATTATTTTAGAAAATTCATAAAGAATTTTTCTGTTATCGCTAAACCCATAACTGATCCCACCAAGAAGGGTTCTAAAACTGTCCAATGGTCCACTGAGGCAGTGGAGGCTTTTGAGCATCTCAAGAAGAGGTTTAGCTCTGCTCCTGTTTTGATCCAGACAGATGAGATCAAGCCTTTTCTGGTAGAGGTTGATGCCTCATTAGTAGAGGTGGGGGCAGTTCTGTCCCAGGAGGGAGAGAATGGGGTGCATCTCTGTGCTTTCTTTTCTAAAAATTTTTCGGAGACTGAGCTCAACTATGATGTTGGGAATCGAGAGTCACTGGCTATTAATCACGCGTTTGAGCATTGGCGACATTTTTTGGAGGGGGCTAGACATCCGATTCAGGTTTTTACTGATCATAAAAATCTGATTTATCTGGATGCTGCTAAACGTTTGAATGCCCGTCAAGACAGGTGGGCACTATTTTTTGCCAGGTTTCATTTCTCTGTAACATGTATATCCCTGGCACAAAGAATGTTAAAGCAGATGCTTTGTCTCGTAGTTTTTCTCCAGCAGTTAATACTGAGAAAGAGGAATGTATTTTGCAGAGAGGGTTGGTGGTGACAGCATTGGGTTCTGAGTTGGAGAATAACATCCTAGAAGCCCAGAATTCTGCACCAACAAACACTCCGTATGGTAAATTATTTGTGCCCATAGCCTTGAGGAGAGCTTTGTTTGCTGAATGTCATGAGTCTCGGTTGGCGGGTCATCCAGGAATTTCGGAAACTAGAATGTCAATCAGTCGAAGTTTCTGGTGGCCAGGGTGGCATAGAGAAATCATCAAGTGGGTGCGTCAGTGCTTGGTGTGCGCTAGGTCGAAGGCCTCTCATGCCCCGGCTGCAGGACTGCTGTGTCCTTTGGAGGTTCCTAGCTCGCCATGGACACATCTTGCTATGAATTTTATCACCGATCTGCCGGTTTCTGAAGGTTTTTCTGTCATCTGGGTTGTTGTGGATCGGTTTAGTAAGATGTGTCATCTGTAGAGTTGAGCGATACTTTCCGATATCCTAAAGTATCGGAATCGGAATGGTATCGCCGATATCACTAAAATATCGGCGATACCCGATACCGATACCGGAAGTCCCATGTAAGTCTATGGGAACAAAATATCGCAACTAAAAAAAAACCCATTCTTTCCTTGTAAACACTAAATATACACACATAGAATACATATATATATATATACATGTCATTGTGACATATATATATACATATATGTATAGTTTATACACTTCTACATAGTAAAATATCCTCTCATTCAATTGCCGGGTAAAGCCGGCTTCAGTGAAAAGACAGAAGCACCCGACATGAAATGACACTTGGTGTACATAGGGTTAATCATGTCTTTTCATGTCGTTTGCTATCTGATTTGCACAAACAATTAAATCAGACTATGTGTGCAAAATTTCACACCTGTAGGGGTTAATTAAAGGTGTAAATTCGTTGTAAAAAAAACGGACTTTTTTTGCTACGAATTTACACCTTTAATTAACCCCTACAGGTGTGAAATTTTGCACACATAGTCTGATTTAATTGTTTGTGCAAATTAGGCTGGAGTCACACACAACCACAAAAAATCGGTCCGTTTTAGACGGTCGACAATCGGATCAAAATAAAAACATCACACATCCTTCTGGCATCCGATTTTCCTTCAAAGATGCGATTTAATCGCATGTGTGTGTACCTTGTAACATCCGATTTTCATCCGACTTGCGAGATTTTCTCGCAGGCTTGCAAAACTGACATATAATGGATCCAAAAGAATAGTATTTAAATGCCAAAAGAAAGAATAGATATATACACATATATATATATATATATAATATATATATATATATATATGTCATTGTGACATATATATATATACATATATTTATAGTTCTTACACTTCTACATACTGTTATAGCCGCTAATTCAATTGCCGGCTTCAGTGAAATCACAGAAGCCGACATGAAATGATACATTGTTTCCACACATTTAACCATGTAATTTCATGTATTTTTATATATGTTTGAAACATACAATTACATGAGTATATGTGTGCTAAATTTCAGACATGTAGGGGTTAATTAAAGGTGTAAATTCGTTAAAAAAAATGCGTGGGCTCCCGCTGTATTTTCTCCACCAGACAGACAAAGCAAGCGAGTGGGGGCAGATAATAATAGCCTAGGGAGGGTACATTTTTTTGTGCCCCCCCTGGCTACTAACATCTGCCCCCAGACACCCCAGAAAGGGCAAATCTATAATTAGATTCGCCCTTTCTGGCACTTTGCCCGTCTATTCCCATTGCCCTGTAGCGGTGGCGAATGGGTTAATAAGGGGTTAAAATGACCTTGCAATTGAAAGGTCACTTTAAGCCAGGTTAATAATTGATAGCTGTCAATTAGGCAACTATCAATTATTAATCCTATTGTATGAAAGAAAAATCAAACACACACACTTTAATAAAAAATAAGTTTAATTAAATAATCACACAGTTTTTTGACCATATTTTATTTTCCTGCAAAAACCCTTTTTCCCTGTAATAAAATAAAAAAAAAAAGCAAAATTATACTTACCAACCATGTACTCAGTCCCAGGGTGTAATCCTCAAAAGGGTTAACAGGTTACGGGGTCCAGAGAGTAATAATGCGTCTCAGACCGTATTCCCCTGAATAATAACTTCCTCTCCCAGCGAAAGAAAGGAAAGATTCATGAAAGGAGCAATTGATTTCTTGCAAATTTTAAATGTATGACCGACCTAAAGGGGAAAATGGAAAACAATCAATTTAAATTCATTCATGAAACACATCCCTCCGTCGCCAGGGAGGAACTTTTTCATTTAGAGCTTTGACTGACATCAGGATTACTTTCACTGTTGGCTCAAAGAAATTAACCCTTTGTGAAGGATTCAGCGTGGACGTGACAGACAGCGGAATAGGTAAGAATAATGTTGTTTTTTTCTTTTTCTTTATTTTAGGAGACAATGGCTTTTGCACGGGTTTATGTAAAATAAAAATAGGCAAAAAAATGTTTTTTATTTTATTAAAATTATTTATTCTTAAAATGGTTGTTTTTTTATTTTCTTTAAAGGTTAAAAATTGATATTGTCTAATTGACAGCATCAATCATTAACCTGCCTTTAAGGGCACCTTTCAATTGCAAGGTGACAGTAATGGAATTAACCCATTCGCCCCCGCTACAGGGCAAAGAAAAAGACGGGCAAAGTGCCAGAAAGGGCGAAACTAATTATAGATTTGCCCTTTTTGGGTGCTGGGGGGAGATGTTAGTACCAGGGGGGCACAAAAAAATGGCACCCCCCTGGGGTATATTTTCGGCCCCCCCTCCCCCTTTGCTTTTTTTGCTGGGAGAAAATACAGCGGGGGCCCACGCATTTTTTTTTAACCAAATTACACCTTTAATTAACCCCAAAAGTCGAAATTTTGGGGACAAAAAAACCCCATGAATTTTATTTTCAAAAAAAATTAAAAATACAGGGAAATACATTTAAATTGTGGGAAAAAAGTATCATTTCATTCGGGTTCCCCGTGATTTTACAAAAACCCGGCAATTTTAATTTGCGGGTATTACAGTATGTAGAAGTCAGGAACTTTTTAAAATTCTGC
>JARQOD010000003.1:49906952-49948295 GCA_033576555.1 Oophaga sylvatica
CCTGACAGTGGGCGCCGGGCAGTGACGTCATTGCACCCGCTTTCAGACGCTGAGAGGGGGATTATGGGAGAGGAGCGCTCGCTCCTTCTCTCACAATGCAGTCAGCTGTACTGGCTAGATGCCCATACAGCTGACCCCCCGATGATGGGCGGGGGGCCCACTGCTGGCACAGGGCCCCCCACCGCCTGTTGAGGGGCCCATAGCGGCCGGGCGGCAGAGCAGGGAGATCGCTGTGCACGCCGATAGTTACAGTAGCGTATCTCCGGGTGGGCCCCCTCAGAGTGCGGGGCCCGGAGCCACCGCCCCCTCTGCCCCCCCGGTAGCTACGCTACTGCTTCAGCCATATGTTCTCCCATCCCGCCTTCATGAGTATCCATTCTGCCCCATATGATCTCCCGATCCTGCCCCATCTGTCTACATCGTATCCATCCTGCCCCGTGTCTCGCATCCTGCCCCCTCCTGTGTCACACTGTCACATTCTGCCCCCTCCTGTGTCTCACATTCTGCCCGCCCCTGTGTCTCACTGTCACATTCTGCCCCTCCTGTGTCTCACTGTCACATTCTACCCCGTGTCCATTCTGCCCCCTCCTGTGTCTCACTGTCACATTCTGCCCCTCCTGTGTCTTACTGTCACATTCTGCCCCTCCTGTGTCTTATTGTCACATTCTGCCCCCTTCCTCCTGTGTCTGTTACATTCTGCCCCCTCCTGTCTTACTGTCACATTCTGCCCCCTCCTGTGTCTCACTGTCACATTCTGACCCCTTCTGTGTCTCACTGTCACATTCTGCCCCCTCCTGTGTCTCACTGTCACATTTCTGCTCCCATATTCACATTCTGCCCCGTGTCTCGCATTCTGCCCCCGTGTCTCGCATTCTGCCCCATGTCCATTCTGCTGATCTGTCCCATGTCCATTCTGCTGATCAGCCCGATGTCTTGCATTCTTCCCCATGTCCATTCTGCCCCCATATCTCACATTCTGCCGTGTCTCGCATTCTGCCCCATGTCTTGCATTCTGCCCCCATGTCTCGCATTCTGCCCCATGTCTTGCATTCTACCCCCATGTCTTGCATTATGCCACATGTCCATTCTTCCTCCATGTCCGTTCTGCCCCCGTGTCTCACAGTCTGACCCCATATCTCACTCTGCCCCATGTCTCGCATTCCGACCCATGTCCATTCTGCCCCATGTCTTGCATTCTGCCCCATGTCTCGCATTCTGCCCCGTGTCTCGCATTCTGCCCCCATGTCTTGCATTCTGCCCCATGTCCATTCTGTCTCCATGTCTTGCAGTCTGCCCCCATGTCCATTCTGCCCCCGTGTCTCAGTCTGGCCCCATATCTCACATTCTGCCCCTGTGTCTCGCATTCTGCCCCATGTCTTGCATTCTGCCCCCATGTCTTGCATTCTGCCCCTGTGTCTCGCATTCTGCCCCTGTGTCTTGCATTCTGCCCCATGTCTTGCATTCTGCCCCATGTCCATTCTGCCCCCGTGTCTCGCATTCTGCCCCATGTCTTGCATTCTACCCCCATGTCTTGCATTCTGCCACATGTCCATTCTTCCCCATGTCCATTCTGGCCCCATATCTCACATTCTGCCCCATGTCTCGCATTCTGCCCCAATGTCTTGCATTCTGCCACATGTCTTGCATTCTGCCCCATGTCCATTCTGCCCCGTGTCTCGCATTCTGCCACCATGTCTTGCATTCTGCCCCATATCTTGCATTCTGCCCCATGTCCATTCTGCCCCCGTGTCTCGCATTCTGCCCCCATGTCTTGCATTCTGGCCCATGTCCATTCTGCCTCGTGTCTCACAGTCTGCCCCATATCTCACATTCTGCCCCCGTGTCTCGCATTCTGCCCCCATGTCTTGCATTCTGCCCCATGTCCATTCTGCCCCATGTCTCGCATTCTGCCCCATGTCTCGCATTCTGCCCCATGTCTTGTATTCTGCCCCATGTCTTGTATTCTGCCCCCATGTTTTGCATTCTGCCCCATGTCTCGCATTCTGCCCCATGTCTTGCATTCTGCCCCATGTCTTGCATTCTGCCCCATGTCTCGCATTCTGCCCCAAGTCTTGTATTCTGCCCCATGTCTTGCATTCTGCCCCCAAGTATTGTATTCTGCCCCCATGTCTTGCATTCTGCCCCATGTCTTGTCTTGCATTCTGCCCCCATGTCCATTCTGCCCCCGTGTCTCACAGTCTGCCCCGGGGCCCCGGATCGCCGCTTTCAATAAAAACAAACAAACAAACAAGTTCTTCTTACCTGGCCGCGCTCCTGCGGCGAAGCTCCCTCCACGCAGCTGAAGCGCGCACTCGCCGGCGACTGACAATGACGTCAGACGCTGACGTTGTGCGCGCTGTGGCTGACATCAGCTGCCAGCCTCCGATTGGCTGGCGGCTGTTAACTATTGACGTGCGGGCGTGGGCCCGCACGTCAATAGCGTTGAACTGGTGCAACGCCGCTAAGGGCTCAGTTTAGCCTGCCGGTAGGGGCCCAGTGAGCAGATGAGACGGGGCCCAATGCGGGCCCCTTCTGCCCACCGGGCCCCATACACTAGTCAGGGCAGTAATGCCCTGATGGCGGCCCTGTGGCACTTTATAGTGGGGAAATTTACCCTGGGCTGGTGGGCTCCCTAACACCACTGGGCTCTGGGCTACCTCCCAGATTGACTTCATTATAATCCGCCACTGACTGTGTCGAAGGCAGCCTTTTGTGTTGCAATCACTGGGAAATATCACACACACACGGCTACGTTCTATACCCTTTATACACCTACGACTACCCTCTGTACACAAGTAAACCCCTCCTGACCCCACACAGAAACTTCCCCTCATCCAGCACCATGACAACCAGCACAGCAGAGTCCTGCATCCACTGAGGCCCCTGATCATGTGACCCCTGACTCCTCCCTCCTGTGACCTCATCACAGGTCCTGTGCGCACAGAACAGCCATATATGTGGTGTGCGGCTCTGCAGGTGGAGGTAGGTGCTGGAGATCCCCATTACTGGGCACAGAACAGCCATATATGTGGTGTGCTGCTCTGCAGGTGGAGGTAGGTGCTGGAGATTCCCCATTACTGGGCGCAGGCCGCATTAACCCCTTTAGTGCCAATACTATTTTGGTGTTTTTGTGTTGTCACATTCGATGACACATAATTACATTTTTTACATTATTTCCTTCTCTGTTTTTGGTGCTGGACTGAAGACATGTTAGGATAAATCTCTGTATGTGACTATAATGGGGCTGTGTGTTATACCGGGGGCAGGACGGGGCCATGACTGGATGTAGTGATCATGTGACGCCGGTAACAGCTCCGGAGGTTTCTTACATGGGATCTTTATGATGTTACATCGTCATCTTCTCCCCATTCAGGTCCCTACTATATCGGATCCTCTCAGTGGAGATCTTCTATATAAGAGAATTCTCCTGAGTGACCCTACAAGGATGGATAGGGACAGGGACAAGATGGCGGAGAGAATATTACACCTCACCCTAGAGATCCTCTTCCGGCTTACTGGAGAGGTGAGAGATTCTGATGATATCACATTACATCATTCTTATCTATGGGAATAACAGATGGACAGAACTGGAGAGGTGAGGACTCTGGAAATGTCTGTAGTGAGATTTATTAATGTGTCTCTCCATAACCAGGATTACACAGTAGTGAAGAAGACTTCTAGTGAGCGCTGTCAGGCCCCTGTGTCTGAGGGATGGGGAAGACCCCTGAGCCCAATCACGGGGCCTCCACCTCACCCCTGATACATGAGGACATCAATGACCAGAAGATCCTAGAACTCACCTACAAGATGATTGAGCTGCTGACTGGAGAGGTGACACTGCTGGGACATTATACAGTAATGCTATGAAGGGATCGGGGGGATGACGGTATCATTGTATGTGTCAGGTTCCTATAAGGAGTCAGGATGTCGCTGTCTATTTCTCCATGAAGGAGTGGGAGTATTTAGAAGGACACAAATATCTGTACAAGGACGTCATGATGGAGGTTCCCCAGCCCCTCACATCACCAGGTAATAGACAGGCCTAAATACACACAGCCTATAATTATCTGTATGTAAAGAATGAATTCAGTCCCTGTATGTGTTTCCTCCAGTTCTATCTAGTAAGAGAACAACACCAGAGAGATGTCCCCTTCATCTTCTTCCACAGGACTGTAAACAAGAAGATCTCGATGTTCCTCAGGATCATCAGGTAGATGGAGTGAAGGTGTCTTGAAATCTCCCGTATGATGTGAAGAAAGCATTGAAGGTCTTGTGCTTCCTCTGCCCTCTTTCTTACTTCTGCACTGCGCATGCCGTACCTTTTCTCCATTATTCTACTCTTGAGCTGGCAAAATATGAGTTTGACAATTCCTTGAATTTAGTCAGGAAATTCAATTAGCATATAACACATATTTTTATGTAATTCAAATGTTCCTTATTATTCTCCATACCCTAAAAGTATCCTAAAGTCGAGTTGAAGAAAAAAAATTGAAGCTCGCTACTCTCCTGTTTGAAGTTCTCAAGGTCAAGGGAGGTCCAACTCGCTACTAGATGGGTGTTTCTAGTAAATTGTCCATTCAGTCCATGTTTTATACTTGGTGGAGATGACGGGATAATGCTGATCATAGACGTTACAAGTTGTCTGGATCTTCTCACAATTTTCTGGTTATGGAGACTGCGGGTTAGAATTAGAAGCCGACAGGTTGTATTTATACAGGAGACTTGCAGCTATTTAACTCAAATTACTACTTCTGACATGTAATTTTGGGTCATCATACTAAGTTTTCATCTATCTGTGACTTTTCCAATCTTTTTTTCAGGGTAAAAATCTGCCCCATATTAATACTACAAAGACATATGTGAGGGGTGATGAGCGGTGTAAAGATGAGATTTCTGCAGATAACCGCACAGGTGAGTAGTGACCACTAAATTCTACTCAAGTCACTAGCTGGTGTGGAGCGAGCACTAAAATGCTTGGATGCTCGTTACTTGAACTTAACAATTCCTAATAATGAGATGCTCGTTTCAAGTAAGGGTATAATGGGAGTTAATGGGAAATCCGAACATTTTTCCAGCAGACCCTACAAGAGTTCTGGAGGGCAATGAAAATGTTGAAATGGATGGAAAAAGTGCTGAATGGAAGGAGAACAGCATGGGGAAGACAATAGTTTAACACTTTTACTGCACTTTAACGACTGATAATAATAAAACATTTGAAATCGATGAGAAATTGCAGTTTACAGGAAAAGAAATGTTAAGAAACATTCTTTCCTGTATAATGACTTGTACATAAGGCAAAATTTAAAAAGGATGTAACAAAAATAATTTAAGTAAGCCAAAATTGAAATTTTTATTAATTTTTATTACTTTTTTAATTAAAAATTGGACATATCACTGTAATGTATGAAGGAAGCAAGAACTGCCAAAAATTAGTTGGAAGGGGGACTCAGATACATCCTGTATTAGACATAAAGGAGGGCCTCATACACATTATGTTCAAAATGTCATGTAGTGGCACTGTGTTAAAGTTATTAAAGGAGAAAAATGGGGCTATTAAGGAGAAAATGTGGGCTATCTAAGCGTAGTAAAATATAATCAATTGAGAAGGTGAGTATCTATAGGAAATTCCTCACCTGATGTGGTTGTGCAAACCGATGCACAACTCACGCTTATGGAGCTATTTGCAAGAGACTGCTACTGACCTGGTGAGGAAGGATTGGACCCTGAAACAGGAGTATCCCACAAAGTAGATGCCAGACAGGAGGACCTGGGAATGGCGCAGTCTTTGCCACCAAGAGAAATTAAGGTGCAGAAATGTAAGGTTGCTTGTAGGTAAAATTTTATTCAAACTGATATAAAAAACAAATAGAAACTATATACACAACGCGTTTCAGCTGTTTGCAGCCTTCTTCAGGTTTACATAACACGTTTCAGCTGTTTGCAGCCTTTTCAGGTGTACACACTTAGCCTTTTTGCTGAGTTTTTGACTGAGTGGAAACTCACAACTTTTTGAGGAGTTTTCAGTTTTTGAATGGGATGTGGAGAGTTTCCACTCAGTTTCTGCTCCAAAAATTCCTCAAAAAGACTTTGTCAAATACCCTTATATACCATTATTTGAAAATTTTGTATGGTGTGTGTGGTATTTTGAATCCCAATATACAATAGCTTTCTAGATCTCATAATATCTAACAAAAATGTTCCCCTCTAATTCAGTATCATGACCTGAAAAAGAAAATACGGTAACTGAGGGACTTCTAGAGAAAGGATTTAGAATTAGGAGCTTTAAGGGACTTTGTCAGCACAGAAAGACGGTTCAAACTAAGCTCCGCTGCTTGTCTCTTCACAGTGGGGCCAATGATTTAAATACACCTTCCCACTTGCTTGGTTCCCTTAAAATCCTCCACCTTCTTCTTTGACAGCTGTGGCTTCATAGAGCCAGAGAATGGTGAAGATAGATGGAAACCAAGAAGGTAGTAAGGTGCACTTAAATGATTGGCCCTGCCATGAAGCAGTGAGGGCCTGTTCTTGGTTTCAACAGTCATTCTGTGCTGACAGAGTCACTTTAAGGGCTCATACTCACATGCGAGAAACTCAGACTAGTCTCACTTGTCAATATCCGGCACTGCCGCCGGCACTCGGATCGGAGCGTTCAGCTGCATAGAAATACATTCAGCTGAACGCTCCGGTCCAGAGTGCCGGCGGCAGTGCCAGGTATTGACGTGTGAGACTCGTCCGAGTTTCTCGCATGTGAGTATGAGTCCTAAGAAGGAAAGCATAAAAAGAATTGGTAATGCAAAAAGATGCTGGTAGCTCACCAGATTGATTTGCCACATACAGGCATAAAAATCATGGAGTCAGTTGAGACCAGCGTCACAATTCATCATTTACATTTATTGAAGCCACTTTTCTATTTTTTGAGTCTTGTTATATTCTCTAATGTTTTTTTTACCAAATTCTCAAATTATGCACCCAAATTAGCCCAAAGTTGAAAAAAATGCTTTTCGTTTCAGTCCTTAACCTGTTATTGTGACTTTTTAGCACCAAAAGTTACAAAACCTTAAGGCTATGTGCACACGTTCAGGTTTTTTAGCGTTTTTGCGGCGGTTTTCCACTGAAAAAACGCATGAATTAAGTATCCTATTGATAGTATGCATTACTCAATTTTTGTGCACATGCTGCGTTTTTTCCATGAAAAAAACGCATCGTGGAAAAAAACGCAGCATGTTCATTCTGTTTCCGGAATCGCGGCGATTCCGCCGCCATAGGAATGCATTGAACCGCTTACTTTCCGCATGTGGCTATGCCCACCATGCGCAAAGTGAGCGGTTCATGTGCGGATGGTACCCAGGGTCTGGAGGAGAGGAGACTCCTGCAGACCCTGGGTACCATATTCATGTTAAACTAATAATTAAAATAAAAAATCATCATTCTCACCTTCCGGCGGCCCCTGCAGCTTTCCCGCTCCTCAGCGACACTCCTGGCAACTTCCGTTTCCAGTGATGCCTTGTGACAATGACCCCAGATGACGTAGCGGTCTCGCGTGATGCTACATCATCTGGGGTCATTGTCGCCAGGCATCACTGGGAAAGGGAGTTGCTGGGAGCATCGCGAGGACCAGGAAGGCTGCGGGGGCCGCCGTAAGGTGAGAATAGCACGATTTTTTATTTTTTTTATTATTTTTAACATTAGATCTTTTTACTATTGATGTGGCATAGGCAGCATCAATAGTAAAAAGTTTGTCACAATAGTCAAACACGTTGTTTGACTCGTGTGACCAACCTGTCAATCAGTTTTCCAAGTGATGCTACAGATCGCTTGGAAAACGCTAGCATTCTGCAAGCTAATTACGCTTGCAAAACGCTAGTTTTTAGCGGGAATACGCATACCTATAAAATGCGTATTTCCCGCGGCAGGGAGGTGCGGGATTGCCGCGGCAATTCTCATACGTGTGCACATAGCCTGAGTTGCAAAAATACACCAGAACAAAAAACACCAGAAACCTTACTCCAGGAAGGAATTGGAGTGAATTGTCACTTTTACCAAATGTCATATTTCATGACTCTGTCTGAAATATCTGCATAAGCAAAGTTGTGGAGAAAAAATAAAAAAAACATACAAGTTAAAAATAGGAGCAAAACATATGGAGAATGATGCTTAACTATAAACGCGAAATTACTCCATAAACGTGATTACTGATAATAATGTTTGAGAATTTTTCTGTCACAATGAATGCACCAAAGTGTTCCAAGAACCAGATTTCAAAATGAGACCACTGGGCCACATTATGCTAGTGCTCTTGTGAGAAGGCTGCATGGCCTAAATATGCTACCATGGCCATCAAACACATCTGGTACGTCTTCAGTTGGCCATTGAAAAGGCAGTTGCCAGCAGTGGATCTTGATGATTTGTTTGTGCAAGTGCACTCAGCATGACACAAATTTCCTCAGATAACCCCACTGATACCATGCCAAGGCTTGTGTCTGTATTTCTGCACGTGGTACTCCTACTCTATAGTTAATAATCTGAGATGATCTGAACATTTTTAGTTCCATTTTTTCATCATTTGCATACCGTTAACTTGTTTAGCCATCCTGTTATTTCCATAAGTGCTTGACTTTTCCTTCTTGTTGCTGCATTTTCAATGTTGAAAAGTGTAATATTATAATTGTAAAATTTCAAGGTAGTCTTATGGAAAAATAACAAATTAAGTTTTATTCTTGGCAGACAACTGTACCAGGAGCTCCGAAGGATATCTGATATTTTCTGATTTTGAAACAGATGATCATGGTTTCACACCAGATACATATGAAGAGCATGCCATTATACCAGATCTACCTCCAGATCTTGACAGAAAAATGTTATCATCTGATACTTTTCAACAAGTTATATCTTCTGATTCGTCAAAGATTGATGTTCAACATTCAGTCTGTTATTTAATTTTTTCTCAAGACAATGCTTACAAAGTTCAAAAGCCATATTCATGTTCAGAATGTGGGAAATGTTTTACACAGAAATCACATCTTGTTAGGCATCATAGAACTCACACAGGGGAGAAGCCATTTAAATGTTCAGAATGTTGGAAATGTTTTACTAAGAAATCAAATCTTGTTACGCATCAGAAAATTCACACGGGGGAGAAGCCCTTTACATGTTCAGAATGTGGGAAATGCTTTTCAGAGAAATCAGATCTTGCTAGACATCAGAGAATTCACACAGGGGAAAAACCATTTTCATGTTCAGAATGTGGGAAATGTTTCAACCAGAAATCAAATCTTGTCAGACATCACAGAAGTCACACAGGTGAAAAGACGTAATCTTCAGAATGTTAAAAGTTATTTACAGAGAAATTACACATTGGTGCATTTTTATTTAATCCCTTCTCATTATAGGGCTTAAAGGGGTAGCCGGAGGAGATAAAAATGTATTTCGATGTGTTAGATATGAATGGATCATTTTACGCAACCCTGGTCCACGATCCAGGTAAGTGCTCTCTGTCTGTGGACAGGAGTGGCACAATAATAACATCTCTCCCGGTTGGCAAATCAAAGACTGTTTTGATGAACTCGGAAGCTCAAGAAATTCGCACAACTCCTGTCCACGGACAGAGACCACTGACCTGGCCCGTGGACTAGGGTTGCTCAAAGCGATCCACTCATCTCTACTAACTACTTTCTGTGTAAAACTGTTAAGGTAGGATCTAAGTGACCCTTCACGGTTGACCTAGTGATTTCCAAATTAATTAAGTGAACGTTGCTAGCAACATAAATAACCAGACACGTATTTCCGTCTGGGAGAATCTAGCAAGATTCCTATCCCATGTATTACATCATCATCTTTTATAGTATTTAGTGAGCTTGTACTTCAACCAATGGTATAAAACCACACCTACAACATTTAGTCAATGAAAATACAAGAAAATTGACCTATAAGGATACAAGGAAATTAACCTATAAGAATACAAGAAAATAGGAAACTACATATATGGTCATGTCTACGTAACATAGGAGAGAACAATAACATACTCATTTCTCAAACCATTCTACAGTGATAAATCCCAAGGTCTCATATCTTGTCCAAACTGGAGCAGTCTGGTTTTATCACAGCCCATAACCTTTACTCTACTTAAAATCAGAAAAAACTATTTGGCTCTTTACCAGCCAGAAACTATTGCCTAGTGACAGAATTTATCTCATAAAGACAAGATGGAGTTACAAGCACAAAATGGAACATTCATTTTTGATCGTTCTTAATTTAGTCCTTCACAAAACTATAAAGGCTCATACTTCTCTGCCTGTTCTTAGATGTAACTTCATGTGATTTTTATTACCTCTCTTGGACCTCACTTAAAATCACTGGTTCTGCCTCGAAGTGCTCCTTCTCCTTTCTGGGACGTTATGTCAGATGAGCGTGTGTGGTTAGCATCCTGCTGCACATTACCCATGTACCTGTCCTTCACCAGTGATTATTAGAGTCAGTGGGCAGGTTTGATGTCTATCCCTCATTCCCATTGTACGTTGCCTGCACCTTCATAGGTGTTTATAAACTGTCATTTCCCTCTTCCTTCTTTTTTAGCTCCCAATCCATGCTTCTTGAGGTCGTATACAAGCTGTGAAGGTGCAGACAGCAAGGCAGTGCAGAAAGAGAATGAAGAGGAGGGTGAGCGTCACACCAGCACAGACTGTGATGAGACTTCTCGACATGAGCATGGCTTACGAGCAGTAGGATGCTAGCTATGCCCCCTGAGCTGTGACATAACATCCAAAAAAGGAGGGGAAGCACTTAAGAGCAGCACCAGTGCTATCATGTGAGATCATAGTGAGAAGTAGTAAAATCACACCAGACCTGCGGGAACAGAGTGCCGCGCGTAGCGTGTGCGCTCACAATGATACATCACCTAGCCACTGACTTGCCGCGGCTCCGGAACATGCGCAGATATGAAATTAAGAAAGTGTCTTTTTTAGATAAATAATGGGAAGTTTTGCTTGACAAGACTATGTTAGTGATGCTCATTGCATTACCAACAAGACATTGGGGGCAGTTTAATATTGAAAAAGGACGTGACAGGTTCCCTTTCAAGGGGTTAGACAACCCTTTCTCAATTACTATACTCCGCTATATAAAATAATAGCCTGTATTCCCCTCTGGTGCCGGCATCGTTCCGCCATGTGGATGCTGAGAATCCCGGGGAGTCCTCTAGCCGCTAGCTCACTTCTTTAAAAAAGAAGTGAGAATGAAGCGGCCCTTTATCGGCTGCAGGATGTTATGTCTCCCGAGCTAAGGCGCCAACATCACTGGAATTGTACCAACATCAGAGGTGAGTACAGACCATTGTTATTTTACAGTTTTTCTAATCCTTTTAAAAATATAATGCAAGAACAAATCTGCACTAAAAGGCCAAGTTTTCCTCCTGATTAGAATTTTATACATTTACGCAATTTTATTTTGTTCTAAGTAATGATCTCAGTAACCTCTTCCCAACATATAACGTTCTTTTACGTCCAATCTTGGGTCCCCTTCTTTGTTGCAAGCTCAGAAGCCGAACTTGTATCAGACGACACCAGCTGTGTTCTACAGCCAATATCTGTCTCTAGGGCTGTGTTTCCACGTTCCGGAAACACAGTGCTTTGGACGGAGCGGAAAGTCCGCTCCGCCCAAAGCCCCGCTCCCTTCTGAACGCGCGCTCATTCCGGATGTGTTCATGGAACACATCCGGAATGACCGCAGGGCTACACAGCCCTGTGTTATTTCCCTTGCGGCGCCGCAGCGTCGCCGCAAGGGAATAGGACATGCTGCGGTCTAAAAAGACACGCTGCATGTCCGGAAATGCAGGTCTTCCGCCTCGTGTTTTGAAGCATAGTGGAGACAGGATTTTTGAAATCCCCTCCACTATGCTGTGACATCTGGACGCTGCGTGTTTGACGCTGCGCCAGCGCACAGCGTCAAACACGCTGCAATTCCTGACTGTTTCCAGACCGTGGAAACATACCGTAACAGCAGCGTGGGGAGCTTTGCTTCGCCTGCTGCTGAGCTTCACCTGTTGCTGTTAACCACATAAATACCACTGTCAATCTCTAATAGCAGCATTTAATGTGCGTAAACTGTACAAAACGCCATTCCATGCGCCTATTGCCGAGACGTGATTCCGAGGTGCTGATGACTTGCTATTGCAGCTGGGGGTCTGCTTAAGACCCCCATGCCAGCCAGTACGGTGCTCCTATTCATAGGAGATTGTTTTTTACTATATATTTCGGTATTGCAGTATATAGGATAAGCGATCATTCGATCGCAGGTTCACCTAAGAGGACTAAAAAGTAAAGAAAATGTTTTTAAAAATATGTATAAAAAATATATAAATATTCAAATCAATACACTTATCAGTAAATCTTGACCTAAGCGGGTTTGCCTGTGTAAACGGAACAACCACCTTAGAGATGCAGAGAACATTTATTTTCTGTTGAGTCGGCGTCAGTGCTGCAGTCAGTACCCAACAACAGGAGGAGCGCCAAATACTCAGAGCTGGACCTGGGGATGGTGAGTATTGAACTGCAGCAGAGGACAAAGGTTTTCTGAATGAGGACAATCACTTTACATTACACAGCAGGGGTGGTGATACGAAAAAAAAAGACTTCTTGGCCTTTCTGGACCTCTTACACACAAGATACCAACAAAGTGTAAATCAGAGGTATAATATATCATTAGTAACCAATTTCATCCTTTGTCTAGATTTTGCTTTTAATGTCATTATGTGATGTTTTTAACTTCCGATGTCTGTCATTTGATGTCCCACTGCCAATGAGAAGTGTTAGGGGATGTGTGAGGGTGACGTGGTGGATTATTTTGTATCAATAGTTTTTAGTAGTGGTAAGATGTGACTGTCAGTAAGAACACGTGAGCCTGAAATGAGCGGTTACATGCCGCCAGGATGATTTATACTATGATGTAAAGAAATAAAAGCATTTTTGTGAGTTTCGGTACATTTTGTTCACTGTGGATGTGGCTTTAACCAAAGCAGCCATGTCCTAAGGAGACAGATAATAGCAGGTGTGGTGAGAGGTAAAAAGGAAACATTCAGAAGATGGACACCCAGATCTACGTGTCGTACACACTGCCCATATATGTTGTACACACACTGCTCTACCCGATACGCAAACAGCTCTACTCAGTACACATCACACACACTGCTCCGCTCCGTACACACACGGCTCCACTCCGTACACACATGGCTATGCACACACGGCTCACCTCCAAACACACACGGCTCCGCTCCGTACACGTCAACACACATGGGTCCTCTCAGTACACCTCGTACACATGCGGCTCTGCTACATCCACCCTGCAAACCCCACACATAAACTTCGCCTCATCCAGAACCATGACAATCAGCACAGCAGAGTCCTGCATATGACGCGCACCACATATGTGTACCAGGGCTATGGGGTACTCGGCACCGAGCCCATAGAAATCTATGGGGAATGTCACTGGCAGCAGAGCTCGGTCCGTGGCCCTGGGCGGTCATGCAATGGGGGATATTTACAGGGGATTATAAAGATAGTTTGTGACGCCACCTGTGGTTTCTGATCTGATTGACCAACGCTGCAGGGTAAATCTCTGAGGGGATGTTATGGCAGCTAGATGTTAAGTCCCCCACAGGTGGGACTGATCCCTCAAAGTCTATGGTGGTGCAGGGTGCAGATAAGAAGTCAGTCACACACAATGCAGTCTCTTTCCATACATTTACTTGTAGATGTTGCAGGTATGTCCCGGGAAGCTGGTCAGGTTGGAGAATGCACATTCAGGGAATTGCTGAGCAGGTTTAAGGCCTCCTTTCTCCTTAATGTGTATGTGAGTCCTAACTTGCATAAAGTCAAGTTTAACTCTTAATGCAACAGCTACGCCCGGTCGACATTGTGGTAGAGCCTTTTCTGTCTCTGATAATCAGATGTTGGCAAGAACGAAGTCCTTACTTTTGCAGCGTCACGCTCAAAGTCCCTGTTCTCCCTGACTCCAGTTACGTATCGGCACTTAGGGCTACCTTCTGTGACTTGAAGTCCAGCAAGGCCTCCGGATTTCTATCACTAGCCGTGAAGTACTAGCAATGCTTCGGACCCGGTGTCCGGATAAATTGAGTGAAGGTGATCTGTCACCTATGTCACTTGTCCTTCCTTTTCCACTCGCCTGTCGCCCTGCTCTTGCCCTTAACATAAGCACAGGTAGCAGCAGTAGTAGATGTCAGCTTTCCTTCCAGTGCTCACTGACCTGTTCTCAGTTGCCTCGTTGTTATAACTGTAGTTGTTCCCTTCCTTCTTTCCTTCACAGAACTCTGTCCAGAGCAGCTCACAGGACGTTTCGTCAGACTGTATACACGCTGTAGCTCCGAGAGTTGCTTTCCACTTTCTAGAGAACACAGACAGTTTATTCTGAGGTAACTGTTTCATTCGCTCCAATTGCAGCTCTGACTAGGCTAGAGTGCTTCTCTTGTCCACTCGTACTAGCCTCCTCTTCTGTATGAGGTGAGCTACAGGAGCTCCGTCAGATCTCAATCTTCTCTCCTCTCCCTCCAACTAGAAACTGATCTGTTCTGTCCTGAGACAGGAAACATTCTGGCTAATCTGCCCCCTACTGCTACGTCACACTACTTAAATAATCTAAGTTGCCCTCTGGTGGCAGTGTTGAGAAATGTGTGTTGTGAATGAATATCAGGCTTTACAATTACCTTTCTGTGCACTTTCCAGGAGACATGTGTGCCTTGCGCAGCTGGGCCACACATCCCCCCTAGTTAAACTCAGCACTCCCGGGCTGAAATAGAAAAGAAAAACATTTTTGTTTTGCATATAACATAAACATTTTAACCTCATCCCTTGCGGAAGGTAAGGACTCTTTAACGTTACAATTTGTACATAGGTCAGTAGAAAATTATCAAAATACTTTTCAATAAATATACACAGTATAAGACAAGATTCTTGTGGAGGACCCGCACCAAAAACCTCCCACGTGGGTCCTGGGTGGGCTGCAGGACTTCATTGCTGCAGACCTCACTCTAGGCCACACCATACGGGTTTTTCTTCAGAGGTAGTAAAGGCTTTGTGTAAAACCAAGATGGGGCACCGAAGTGCGAACTATTTACAATAAAAGTTTTTGGGCTGGCATAGTCCACAGCCACGCAGTCTTTGCATATGAACATTTCAAATTTAGAAAATCACATTTCAATAATACTTCAATATTTCACGTTAACACTTTAGTACTCATTACCCAACTGGGGTATTCTACGCATACTATGCAAACATCATCACATTTAGCAAATTATGTAAACTTTTTCATACATATCAATAAAGTGCAAATTTCTTCAACTTTATACAGTGGCAGTAAACCCTGTCTGGGTCCTACTGTTCTTCTTCTTTGCAAATTGTAGTGACGTCTTCCACTCCTGGGGCTGGAACGACGCGGTGTCCTCTTGAGCGCATGACAAACAAATCATGGCCTGCTATCAGCGTTTGAGTGGCCACAGTTCTTGTGCGATCCACTAGGGGCTCAACAGGTGCTTCATGCAGATATAACTCTTCCATTGAAGATGCAGGCTTAGGCTGCGATCCAACTGTGGTCGCACCATCCGGTTGCGTTGCTGTAGTAGCCGCAGTATACAATGCAGAGTAGGTCGTAGTATACGATGCGGAATAGGTCGCAGTATACGATGCCGGTTGTATTTCAGAGTGGGTCACTGATTGCGATGCAGAGTGAGATGTGGGTACAGAGGAGAACGCAGGTTGCGATTCAGGTGCACGCAATGGCGCAGTTGGGGACGCACTAACCTGCTGCTGTCGCTGCTCCATCACGGACGGCTGGGTCTCCTCCGGCGTCCCTACCGGGGATCGGCATTCCACTGCGGCCTCCAGGCCCGGCTGGTACTCCAGAACGGGCAGGGCCTCCTCAGCCTCCTTCTCTCCCGCCGCTTCATCGGTGGAGTCAGGATCAGCACTTTTGGAGGCGGCCTCCGGTTTCTCATCAGCCGCTGGCACTGGTGACACAGGTAATGGTTGCGCTCCTGGAGGGGAGAGCATTGCGTCCCACAGCAGCCGCTGTTTCCGGGCACGCCAGCTTCTCTCTGTCTCGTCCATTTCTTCACGGCGCTGGATCATTTCCTTGAGCACCGCATTCACCTCCTCTAACTCCAGCATGATTTGGTTAGTGTCCCGAACTGGGGACGGCTCCGGCACAGGCAGTAGCTTTTCTGGGGAATGGGGCCTGCGCGCCGCCGCTCCTCCACACAGCGTCTCCTGTCCTTCCGCCATCTCACTCCAGGCCAGACTGCTTTCCATCTGGAACAGTCTGGTCTCTTCCGTGGAGGCGGGATTTGCGCTTCCTCTTCTTTGCATAGAAAATGAAGAGGAGGCGGATCTCCTTAGCAGTGGGGCAGGCTCTCACATTGTAATAGCATTTTGATAAGGCGCCCATAGCTTTCGCGCCACAGGGGGGGTGCACGCCCACGAATGCACGCCCACCTTCACCAGCGCCTCAGGGCGCGAATATGGCGGCAAAATGGCGCCAAAAAATCACAAAAATAGCAAACAGTCTTTTTGCACAAAACAGTTCAATAGGCACACAGGCTCACATCCAGTTAAGCTTCGGATCCTGTTTGTTGACTGCCAAAGATGACACGCACCACATGTGTGTCCAGGGCTATGGGGTACTCGCACCGAGCCCATAGAAATCTATGGGGAATGTCACTGGCAGCAAGGCTCGGTCCGTGGCCCTGGGCAGTCATGCAATGGGGGATATTTACAGGGGATTATAAAGATAGTTCGTGACGCCACCTGTGGTTTCTGATCTGATTGACCAGCGCTGCAGGGTAATCTTGAGGGGATGTTATGGCAGCTAGATGTTAAGTCCCCACAGGTGGGACTGATCCCTCAAAGTCTATGGTGGTGCAGGGTGCAGATAAGAAGTCAGTCACACACAATGCAGTCTCTTTCCATACCTTTACTTGTAGATGTTGCAGGTATGTCCCGGGAAGCTGGTCAGGTTGGAGAATGCACATTCAGGGAATTGCTGAGCAGGTTCAAGGCCTCCTTTCTCCTTAATGTGTATGTGAGTCCTAACTTGCATAAAGTCAAGTTTAACTCTTAATGCAACAGCTACGCCCGGTCGACATTGTGGTAGAGCCTTTTCTGTCTCTGATAATCAGATGTTGGCAAGAACGAAGTCCTTACTTTTGCAGCGTCACGCTCAAAGTCCCTGTTCTCCCTGACTCCAGTTACGTATCGGCACTTAGGGCTACCTTCTGTGACTTGAAGTCCAGCAAGGCCTCCGGATTTCTATCACTAGCCGTGAAGTACTAGCAATGCTTCGGACCCGGTGTCCGGATAAATTGAGTGAAGGTGATCTGTCACCTATGTCACTTGTCCTTCCTTTTCCACTCGCCTGTCGCCCTGCTCTTGCCCTTAACATAAGCACAGGTAGCAGCGGTAGTAGATGTCAGCTTTCCTTCCAGTGCTCACTGACCTGTTCTCAGTTGCCTCGTTGTTATAACTGCAGTTGTTCCCTTCCTTCTTTCCTTCACAGAACTCTGTCCAGAGCAGCTCACAGGACGTTTCGTCAGACTGTATACACGCTGTAGCTCCGAGAGTTGCTTTCCACTTTCTAGAGAACACAGACAGCTTATTCTGAGGTAACTGTTTCATTCGCTCCAATTGCAGCTCTGACTAGGCTAGAGTGCTTCTCTTGTCCATTCGTACTAGCCTCCTCTTCTGTATGAGGTGAACTACAGGAGCTCCGTCAGATCTCAATCTTCTCTCCTCTCCCTCCAACTAGAAACTGATCTGTTCTGTCCTGAGACAGGAAACATTCTGGCTAATCTGCCCCTACTGCTACGTCACACTACTTAAATAATCTAAGTTGCCCTCTGGTGGCAGTGTTGAGAAATGTGTGTTGTGAATGAATATCAGGCTTTACAATTACCTTTCTGTGCACTTTCCAGGAGACATGTGTGCCTTGCGCAGCTGGGCCACACACATACACTGAGGCCCCTGATCATGTGACCCCTGACTCCCCTGGGTTAATACTAGATATAATGGGCTAAAGCACCAGGTCCTTCTGAACACTTGGATTTAGCCTGTTTTATATAAGACAGCTAAATCTGTTGTGAGTGGGCTTGGGATGAGTTCTGAGCAGAGGCTCCCTCTGGTGGTTACAAGCGGTGCTGGTCTGTCCAGTGAAGATTGTGAGGATTGGGAATCAGGTGTTACTGACTGGTCTTATATAAGGGAGTCACCTTCCCATCGGGGTTGCCGGTGATCAATTGTTCTGGTCTCTATCCTTGAATCCTGTTTCCCTTGTAGCCTGCTGTGTCGTGTCTGCATCTCCTGCTAACAGATAAGACATTTTCTTCTTTTTGTTTTTGTGCTTGATTTTTGCATTTTGTCCTGCACTTCTGTGGGGGCCTTCAGGGTCCCCTCCGGGGGCTTTTGCCCTCTCAGTTTAGTTCAGCCACTGATGTTTGTACTTTTGCTTTTTCCAGTTTTTTCATTGGCTGCTGTTTTGATTTTGTTACACCAGAGAACTAATTTAGGTGGTAGAGGTCGTGTGATCTCAGGTGTTTTTGAAATTAGTAGAGTTGGTGCTTTTCAAGGTTTTCTGGGATTGCAGTAAGTACCCTTCCTATCCTTTTCTATTTAGTTAGTTTGCTCATACTCTTTTCTGTCTGTGTCAGTATTTCTTCTTGTCTAACCGCCATTACATGTTTGGGGGCTTTCTATTATCTTTGGGGTTCTGCTCCGGGGCAGATAGCTTTCCTATTCTATCTTTAGGTGTAGTTAGTTTCTCAGGCTGTGACGAGGCGTCTAGGACCAACGTAGGAACGCTCCACGGCTGCCTCTAGTTGTTGTGGTTAGTCAGGGTACTGCAATCTCATAGATTCCAACTGCTCTGGTGTATTGCCTTTTTTTTTGCCTGCACTCCTCAGCTACCGAAACATAACAGTATCACCGGCCCAAAATTTAAAATTGTATGGTACTCACAGAAGGGAAAAAATTTGTGAAAGAAAAAACGGTTGTCAGAGTTGTCAGAGATATTTTTCTGTTTGTTGCATTTTTTTTTTTTTTTCCCTCTGTATCTCTGGGTGCTGGGGAGGATTTTTTTTCTCTCAATGGAGTTTGCACAGTTGTCTGGCCGTGTGGATCAGCTTGCCACTGAGGTTCAGAGTATTGCTGCATATCTTGCTAGGTTGCCTGTTGTGGAACCTAGGATTCCCATGCCAGATTTGTTTTTGGGGGATCGAGCTAAGTTTCAGAATTTCAAAAATAATTGTAAATTGTTTTTTGCCTTAAAATCTAAGTCCTCAGGGAACGCAGCGCAGCAGGTTCAAATTGTCATCTCTCTCCTGCGCGACGATCCTCAGGATTGGGCTTTTTCCCTGACACCTGGGGATCCTGTTTTGAGTGATGTTGATGCATTTTTTCAGGCTTTGGGGTTATTGTACGATGAGCCTAATGTCACTGATCAAGCTGAAAAAGCCTTGTTGGAATTAAATCAGGGGCTTGATGACGCTGAGTTATACTGTCAGAGATTCCGTAGGTGGGCTGTCCTGACCAAGTGGAATGACGACGCTTTGGCGGCCCTTTTTCGGAAGGGTCTGTCAGGTAATGTAAAGGATGTTATGGTGGGATTCCCTGTCCCCTCTGGTCTCAATGATTCTATGTCATTAGCGATTCAAATTGACAGACGTTTGCGTGAGCGGAGAAGTATGCGTGGAATAGTGTTGCCTTGTGAACCTGCTTCTGAATCCATGTAGTGTGATAGAGTGGTGTCTGGGGCACAGCGTCATGAGTTTCGAAAGCGCAATGGGTTATGTTTCTACTGTGGTGATGCCTTTCATGCTATTTCAGTCTTCCCTAAGCGGGGAAGACGTTTTGCACGCTCAGTTGTCTTGGGTAGTGTTCAGACTAAGTTTTTATTAACTGTCACTCTGATATGCTCTCTGTCCTCATTTTCTGCTCAGGCTTTCGTTGATTCTGGAGCAGCTATTAACCTGATGGATTATGATTTTGCTAAACGTTGTGGGTTTCCCTTGATACCCCTACAGAAGTCTATTCCCCTACTGGGGATCGATTCTACCCCTTTGGCTGAGAATAAACCTCAGTTCTCTACTCAGGTGATAATGAGGGTTGAACCTGATCATCAAGAGTGCTGCAAATTTTTGGTTCTGTATATCTGTATGACATTATCGTACTGGGTTTCCCTTGGTTACAGTCTCATAATCCTGTTTTGGATTGGAAATCTGTGTCTGTAACCAGTTGGGGCTGCCAATGTGTTAATACCAACACTCCTGTTTTTTCTGCCTCCCCCCAGGCTCAGGATGTTCCTGACTTTTAGATTGATTTTTCTGATGTATTTAGCGAAAGTAAATCTGCATCCTTGCCTCCCCATAGGAGCTATGACTGCGCTATTGAATTAGTGCCTGGTAGTAAATTCCCCAAAGGTCGTCTTTTTAACTTGTCTGTACCTGAACATGACGCTATGCGGTCTTATATCAAGGAGTCATTGGAGAAGGGTCATATCAGACCATCCTCTTCACCCTTAGGTGCCGGTTTTTTCTTTTGTGCAAAAAGGATGGTTCATTAAGGCCGTGTATTGATTATCGTCTTTTGAACAATATTACTGTGAAATATCAATACCCGTTACCCTTGATTTCTGACCTGTTTTCCAGGGTGAAAAACGCTACTTGGTTTACCAAGCTTGACCTCAGGGGGGCATATAACCTTATTCGCATTAAGCACGGGGATGAATGGAAGACGGCATTCAATACCCCGGAGGGGCATTTTGAGTACCTTGTGATGCCCTTTGGGCTCACTAATGCTCCTTCTGTCTTCCAGTCCTTCATGAATGACATTTTCAGGGATTTTGTGGATAATTTCTGATTGTTTATTTGGATGATATCTTGATTTTTCTAATGACTGGGACTCTCATGTGAAACATGTTCGAACTGTATTCCAGATTTTGAGAGAGAATGCTCTGTATGTGAAGGGATCAAAGTGTCTTTTTGGCGTACAGAGGATCTCATTTTTGGGATTCATTTTGTCCCCATCCGTTATTGAAATGGACCCGGTCAAGGTTCAGGCCATCTGTGATTGGGTCCAACCTACTTCATTAACCCCTCTCTGACATTAGACGTACTATCCCGTCCATAAAACCCGTGCCATTCTGCCCATGGACGGGATAGTAGTCATAGGCGATCAGCTGCGCTCCTAAGGGGAGCGCAGCTAATCGCCGCCGGGTGTCAGCTGATTATCACAGCTGACACCCGTGACTGTGTGTCAGGAGCGGTCACGGACCGCTCCCGGCACATTAACCCCTAGCACACCGCGATCAAACATGATCGCGGTGTACTGGGGGCACAGGGGAGGATCGCGCAGGGTGGGGGCTCCCTGCGCGCCCCCCTGAGACCCTCAGACCAGCGCGATGTGATCGCACTGTTCTGAGGGCTTCCTCCCCCCAGGACCCGGATCCAAGATGGCGCCGGGGTCCTGGAGGGAGGCGGCTTCCTCAGTGCCTGCTGAGAGCAGGCACTGAGAAGCCTGCTGCACTGCCTGAGCGATTTGATAAAATACAGTGATGTCCCACCCTGGGACAAAAGTAAAAAAGTTTAAAATAAATAAAAAAAACATGTTATAAAAAAAAACCAAAATAAATTAAAAAAATAAAAAAATATTCCCCAATAAATTCATTCTTCCTGTAAATAAAAAAAACAAAACAATAAAAGTACACTATTTGGTATCGCCGCGTCCGTAACGACCCCCCCTATAAAACTGTCCACTATTAACCCTTAGTGAACCCCTAAAAAAAAAAAAGAAGCAAAAAATCAATGCTTTATCATCATACCGCCGAACAAAAAGTGGAATAACGCGCGATCAAAAAGACCGATATAGGGCGTGGCCTAGCTCTTGATGTGAGAGGTCGGGTGGCAGTGTTTCTCCACCACCATTAGCTTCAATTATCCTGCACAGAGCCCGAATCAGCCAAATCCCTTATCAGGAACTGCTGTCTGAGGGTCCCGGGAGTCAGAGGCGAGCTTCTGCCAGACTCAGAGAGACCAACATGGGCCGCAAAAGGCAGAAGGATGCCGGGGCCTGCAGCAATGCCTCAGCCCAAGATGGCACCGAGACAGAGGAAGACGCGGGAAGGAGGAACACAGCCTATGCACGGAGGCTGGAGGCTTCAGCGCGGCTGCACAGGTATGCGAGGGGCATGGAGGCAGATGAAGAAGGAAGTGAAGGTAGTGAGAAGCATGGAGATGAGGAGGAAGATGGTGAGGAGATGCCTGCACTACATAATGAACAGCAGGAGGAGGGGGATGGTGATACTGTGCTGGCAGCTGAAAGTTCAGATGAGGCAGAGCCGACTCTGCGAGATGTATTCCAGGCTGTCTTATGCTGCAAGACTGCCTTAACTGCTCTGACAAAGCAGGTGAATGGTCTAAAAACCGATATGAGAGGCATTGAGGCTTCTATGCAGAAAGTTACAGCCAGATTGACTGAGGTGGAGGGCAGAGTTGGTGCAACAGAAGATCATTTAACCTCAGTGCAAAAGACGCAACAACAGCACATTCAGAGGATCGCGGTAGTGGCTATTAAAAACGATGACCTGGAAAACCGGTCACGCAGGAACAATCTGCGTATTGTGGGCATCCCTGAAAGAGCTGAGGGTGCTGACCCCACGACCTTTGTTGAAACCTGGCTGCTGGGAAAGTTTGGGTCTAATATCCTGTCGAGGGTGTTTGCTGTGGAGCGTGCCCATCGAGTGCCCATGAGACCCCCAGTGCCTGGAGAGAGCCCTCGTACGATGTTAGCCAGAATCCTGAACTGCAGAGACCGGGACACTATCTTACGTAAGGCCAGAAAATTGACAGATCTTACCCTGGAGGGCAAACGCATTCAAATATACCCGGATTATTCGGCTGAGGTGCAAAAGCTGCGGCTACGGTATGGTGAAAGTGAATGTGAAATATTCTACAATTTATCCTGCCAAATTAAGAGTGGAAGCCTTTGGTAAGGTCAATTTTTTCCCGTCACCGGTAGAGGCCGCTTCGTGGTTGGAGCGGAACCGGAGCAAATTGAGAGAAGCTGAGGACTCGGTACGGTGAATACAGGACCCTGCTATTCTGACCACTGGACAGGGTTGTGGCTCTGCATTGCTCTGCGAAACCGCGGAGGAGGAGGAGAAACCCCCGCTGGGATCTACGTTTTATAGTTTTATAGTTATTTGTTTGATTAATGATTCGGGACTAAGCATACTATTGATTATGTGGTGGAGGGACTGCCAGTGCTGGAGGAGGACACAGCGCATGTGGTTATGCGGTATACTACGATGTTGCTCAGGTTCTTTGAGCTCCCACTCTCACATTGGGAAGAGAGTGACAAGAGAAGGGTGGGGGGAGGGGGTGGGGGGAGGTGGATGGGTTGGAGTTGCGGGAAAATGGGGTTGCTTATGCTGTTTGACCTGGTATGCTGGGGAACAAAATGGGAAGATGTTACTTGATGATGGTGGATTGTTTTTTCTGATGCACAATGAGTAACCGTACTGTTCGGATTTTAAGTTGGAATGTACGTGGTATATCTGACAGGATTAAGAGGGCAGCAATTCTGAATCACATCAGATCTTGTGATCCTATGATTGCGTGCTTACAGGAGACCCATCTCACTGGAGATACTAGGCACTGGCTGTCGAGAGGGTGGATGTTAAAGACATATCATTCTACTTATTCCTCGTACTCCAGGGGGGTGTCAGTCCTAATACATAAAAACGCACATTATGAAGAGCTGGCAGTGCAAGTAGACAGTGAAGGGCAGTATGTATGGATTGCATGCAGATTGTATGGACACAAAATGATTTTAGTGGCTTTATATATCCCTCCACCTTATTCTAAAAAGGCACTTCAAGCAGTATTGGACTTGACGGCCAGATGGGGGGAGGCTCCGATTTTGATTATGGGACATGTTAACAACACCATGAATGATTACTGGGATAAAGTACGTCCGGCAGGTATGGAAGCGGGACGGGACGGAATGACTGCATTTGGCACCTACGTGGGGGAGCTGGGGCTGGTGGATCTGTGGAGAGTACGAAATGAGGGTAAGAGGATCTTCTCGTGCCACTCGGCTACATACGGAACACTGTCAAGGATAGACCTGGCTTTTGGGGATACTGCTATGGATGGGATGGTTGGGGAGGTGGAATACCTACAGAGGACTCTATCGGATCATAGTCCTATGGTTGTCACGCTTCTAGTGGGATCTGTTCAGGGACAGAGGGGAGGTTGGCGTCTTCACCCGACGTGGGTATATGGGCGAAATAACCAAAGAACTAGAGCACTTCTTCCAAGTGAATGAGGGGAGTGCGGAGACCACAGTGGTGTGGGAGGCTATGAAGGCATTTATGAGGGGACTTTTTATAGGTGAGATCTCACGGTGTAAGACCAAAACTAAATTGGCAGATCAACAAATAAAGGATGACTTGACAAGGGCAGAGGCAGACATGATTTTGACGCCAACGAGTGCAGCTCACAATAGACTAAAATTGGCACAGGAGGCAGTTAATAAACTGCACATGATGCAAGCTGAGAGGAAAAGGGCATTTCAGCAAGCCCAATTCTTTGAGGAAGGAGAGAGAGTGGGTCACTTGTTGGCGGTGATATCTGCGGCACAGAGGGAATCTTCCAGGGTGTACAGGTTGAGAGACCAAACGGGGACGACTCTGACAGACACAAAGGATATATTGGAGGTCTTCAAGGAATATTACATGGCACTATACAATTCAAGAGTACGGGACACGGAGAGGGCCGTAGAGGAATTCTTGGAGGGCATCTCACTGTCTAAATTGTCTGAGGAAGATAGGTTAAGGTTGGATGAACCTGTGAGTGTGGAGGAGGTGGAATGTGCAATTCTGTCTATGCCCAATAACAAATCACCGGGTGCTGATGGTCTACTGGGGAGGTGTACAGGGAGCTGGTGGAGCTGCTGGCCCCAAAACTGAAAAATGTGTTTGAGGAGGCTTTGGTGAAGGGGGCGCTACCGAGATCAATGGAGGAAGCGGTGATAGTGGTTCTACCAAAGGAGGGGAAAGACCCCATGGATGCGGAGTCGTATAGGCCCATATCGTTGTTGACAACGGATGTCAAAATACTCGCTAAGATCCTGGCCACCCGGCTCACAGGGGTTGCGCATACTGTTATTCACGAGGACCAGTCGGGCTTTATGCCCAACCGCTCCACGGCTGTTAACTTGAGAAGATTATTTCTTAATATGCAGCTGCCTGCTGATAATGGGGGCGGGAGAATAGTGATGTCATTGGACGCTAGAAAAGCATTTGACAGTGTGGAATGGAAATATTTATGGAAAATCATGGAAATAATGGGATTTGGCCCCGCGTTCATGGCCTGGGTGAAGTTACTGTACTCATCCCCAAGGGCGGTAGTTAAGGTGAATGGTGAACGGTCCGGGATGTTTGACCTACATAGGGGCACAAGGCAGGGGTGCCCGCTGTCCCCGCTATTGTTTGCGGTGGCTGTGGAGCCCCTGGCGGCCAAAATAAGAGCTGAGAGAGGAGTGGTCGGATTTAAATTTGGGAGGCTGGAAGAAAAAATATCACTGTATGCCGATGACATCCTGTTATTTCTGGAAAGTGCAGGAGAGACATTGGGGTGCACCATGGATGTAATTAAACACTTTGGGAGCATTTCGGGACTGGAGATAAACTGGCACAAGTCTTATGTCATGGCTGTAGATAGACCAATAAAAGCGGAGGAGATAGATGAGAGGGGGAAGCAGCTCCGGCTGGTTTCACAATTTAAATACCTTGGGATATGGGTGGCGCTTCCATTGACACGATTCACGGATCTGAATTTAGTTCCTCTGCTAGAGAAATTTAAAAAGAAAATAGGCGCATGGTGCCGATTGGCTTTGACGGTGACGGGTAGAACTAACCTGATTAAGATGGTCCTTATGCCACAATTAATGTACGTTTTGCACAACTCACCGATATGGCTACCAAAGAAACGGTTTCAGGGTATTGATTCTATCTTCAGATCCTTGATATGGGGCAAGAGGCAGGCAAGGATTAAATTGGAAACGCTGCAAAATGGGAAGGAGAAGGGAGGATTGACCGCACCCAATCCCTGGGTCTATTTTTTGGCAGTACAGGGCCAGCATGTCAGGGGATGGAGAGAGCCCGATTGTGGAGGGGCAGCTTGCCGGGTGCTGGAACATGTGTCGGGGAGACGCCCACTGGTCCAGGCGTTAGAGGATGGTACCTTTAAGAAATTGGGAGCAATATATCCTACCTTAGGCTTGACTCAGAAGGTATGGGACACTATTAAAAAGATCAGGGGGGTGGACGGGCTGACTAGATACTCACCGGTGTTGGGCAATGAACATCTGCCGGAACTTAATAAGCTGTGTCAAATGGGCAATTGGAAGGCGCAAGGAGTGAGATATGTGTGCCAGCTGCAGAGTGGAACGGACCTGAAGACCTTTGAGAAATTGAGAGAGGAATTTGATTTGCCTTTGGTATGGGGATTTCAATACTATAGGCTTCGACATGCTTGGAGGGCACAGTGTGGATTGGGAGCTATGACGGTTCAGGGTGACATTGTACTAGACTTTGTGTGTATGAAGGGAGGGACGAGGGGAGTCATATCGAGCTTATATCATGACCTACTGCACTCCTATCTGGGGGAAATCACCTCATTGCAAAGAGTAAATGGGAAAAGGAGGTGGGTACCCTCACGACAGAACAATGGGAGGCGATTCTAGAATATGTCCCGAAGATCTCTCTAAGCGAGCAGGCACGGCTCTCCCAATTATACATAATACATAGGACATACAAAACACCGTTGCTTCTGTACAAGGCGGGCTTGAGGGGAGATTCCAATTGCCCTAGGTGTGGCATGGACCAGGCCGGATTGCTGCACATGCTATGGTCGTGCCCACGGCTGGCGGCTTATTGGTTGGTCGTTATTAACAAAATTGAGAGGGCTTATACATGTACAATTGACAGAAACCCGGTGCTGTGTGTTTTGGGGGAGGTGGATGGTATACCTGTCTCGGAACATTACAAAGTGGCGATAGCGCAATTGCTATATGTGGCACGCAAATTAATAGCACGAAAGTGGACAGATTCGGAACCCCCACTAGGAGGGAATTTATTGCTCAGACAAGTACGGTAATGCATTTAGAGGAAAGCATTTACAGGCGGAGGCATGGGAGAGAGAACTTTTGGGAAAATATGGTCCGCATGGATGGCGGTAATATGATTGTCAATGTTCCCAGGTATGCCCGCATAAGGAGTATTGGCGGGAGGGGGGAGAGGGTTTTGACTGTATTACTACACGTTATGTGAATTGTTATATGTATATTGATAACTGTTTGCTGTTAATTTTTGAAACCTAAATAAAAATAATTGGTTTAAAAAAAAAAAAAAAAGACCGATATAAATAAACATGGTACCGCTGAAAACGTCATCTTGTCCCGCAAAAAACGAGCCGCCATACAGCATCATCAGCGAAAAAATAAAAAAGTTATAGCTCGCAGAATAAAGCGATGCAAAAATAATTATTTTTTATATAAAATTGTTTTTTATTCTATAAAAGCGCCAAAACATAAAAAAATGATATAAATGAGGTATCGCCATAATCGTACTGACCCGAAGAATAAAACTGCTTTATCAATTTTACCACACGCGGAACAATAAAAACGCCTCCCCCAAAAGAAATTCATGAATTGCTGATTTTTGTTCATTCTAACCTCCCAAAAATCGAAATAAAAAGCGATCAAAAATGTCACCTGCTCAAAAATGGTACAAATAAAAACGTCAACTCGTACCGCAAAAAATAAGACCTCACATGACTCTGTGGGCCAAAATATGCAAAAATTATAGCTCTCAAAATGTGGCGATGCAAAAAACTATTTTTGCAATAAAAAGCGTCTTTTAGCGTGACAGCTGCCAATCATAAAAACCCGCTATAAATCAAACCCCCCTTTATCACCCCCTTAGTTAGGGAAAAATAATAAAATTAAAAAAATGTATTTATTTCCATTTTCCCATTAGGGTTAGGGTTAGGGTTGCGGCTAAAGTTAGGGTTACGGTTGGCACTAAAGTTAGGATTAGGGTTAGGGTTGGGATTAGGGGTGTGTTATGGTTAGGTTTGTGGTTAGGGTTGGGACTAGGGTTAGGGGTGTGTTGGGGTTAGGGTTGGAGTTAGAATTGGGGGGTTTCCGCTGTTTAGGCACATCAGGGGCTCTCCAAATGTGACATGGCGTCTGATCTCAATTCCAGCCAATTCTGCGTTGAAAAAGTCAAACAGTGCTCCTTCACTTCTGAGCTCTGCCATGCGTCCAAACAGTAGTTTATCCCCACATATGGGGTATCAGCGTACTCTGGACCCCAAGAGTTATTGTGCAATTTGTCCTATTTCTTCTGTTACCCTTGGGAAAATAAAAAACTGGGGGCGAAAATATCATTTTTGTACAAAAAAAAATATTTTTTTGTTTTTACGGCTGTACATTATAAACTTCTGTGAAGCACTTGGGGCTTCATAGCACTCACCACACACCTAGATAAGTTCCTTGTGGGGTCTATTTTCCAAAATGGGGTCACTTGTGGGGGGTTTCCACTGTTTAGGCGCATCAGGGGCTCTCCAAATGCGACATGACGCACCCAGACCATTCCATCAAAGTCTGCAATCCAAAACGTCACTACTTCCCTTCCGAGCCCTGACGTGCGCCATACAGTAGTTTTCTCCCACATATTGGGTATCAGCGTACTCAGGACAAATTGGACAACAACTTTTGGGTCCAATTTCTCTGTTACCCTTGTGAAAATAAAATATTGGGGGCGAAAAAATCATTTTTGTAAAAAAAAAAAGATTTTTTATTTTTACGGCTGTGCGTTATAAACTTCTGTGAAGCACTTCGGGGTTCAAAGTGCTCACCACACATCTAGATAAGTTCCTTGTGGGGTCTATTTGCCAAAATGGGGTCACTTGTGGGGGGTTTCCACTGTTTAGGTGCATCAGGGGCTCTCCAAATGTGACATGACGCCCCCAGACCATTCCATCAAAGTCTGCAATCCAAACGTCACTACTTCCCTTCCGAGCCCGACGTGTGCCCATACAGTAGTTTTCGCCCACATATTGGGTATCAGTGTACTCAGGACAAATTGGACAACAACTTTTGGGTTCCAATTTCTTCTGTTACCCTTGTGAAAATAAAATATTGGGGGCGAAAAAATCATTTTTGTAAAAAAAAAAAAAGATTTTTTATTTTACGGCTGTACGTTATAAACTTTAGTGAAACACCTGGGGGTTCAAAGTTCTCACCACACATCTAGATAAGTTCCTTGAGGGGTCTAGTTTCCAAAATGGTGTCATTTATGGGGTTTCCACTGTTTAGGCAGATCAGGAGCTCTCCAAACAGCCAATTCTGCGTTGAAAAAGTCAGACGGCGCTCCTTCCCTTCCAAACTCTGCCATGCACCCAAACAGTGGTTTACCCCCACATATGGGGTATCAGCGCACTCAGGACAAATTGCACAATAACTTTTGGAGTCTTGTTACCCTTGGAAAAATAAAATTTGGGGTGAAAAGATCATTTTTGTGGAAAAAAATATGATTTTTAAATTTTACGGCTCTACGTTATAAACTTGTGTGAAGCACTTGGGGGTTCAAATTGCTCATCAAAAATCTAGATATGTTCCTTAGGGGGTCTAGTTTCCCAAACGGGGTCATTTGTGGGGGGTTTCCACTGTTTAGGCACATCAGGGGCTCTCCAAATGCAACATGGCATCCAAATCAATTCCAGCCAATTTTGGTTGGAAAAAGTCAAATGGTACTCCTTCCATTCCGAGCTCTGCCGTGCTCCCAAACAGTGGTTCCCCCCCACATATGGGGTATCAGCTACTCAGGACAAATTGTACAACAACTTATGTGGTCCAATTTCTCCTGTTACCCTTGGGAAAATAAAAAATTAGTGACTAAAAGATAATTTTTGTGGGAAAAAAATAGGATTTTTTATTTTCATGCCCGGGCATTATAAACTTGTGTGAAGCACTTGGGGGTTCAAAGTGCTCACCAAAGATCTAGATAAGTTCCTTAGGGGGTCTAGTTTCCAAAATGGAGTCACTTGTGGGGGGTTTCCACTGTTTAGGCTCATCTGGGGCACTGCAAACGGAACATGACCCCCATTAACGTCTGCATTCCAAAACGTTACTACTTCCTTTCCAAGCCCTGCCGTGCGCCCAAACAGTTTCCCCCCCCACATATGGGGTATCAGCGTACTCAGGACAAATTGGACAACAACTTTTGGGGTCCAATTTCCTTGGGAAAATTCAAAAATTTGGGACTAAAAAATCATTTTTGTGGAAATTGATTTTTTTTTTTTTTTCACACCCAGGCTTTATAAACTTTTGTGAAACACTTGAGGGTTCAAAGTGCTCACAACAGATCTAGATAAGTACCTTAGGGGGTCTAGTTTCCAAAATGGTGTCACTTGTGGGGGGTTTCCACTGTTTAGGCGCATCAGGGTCTCCAAACGCGACATGGCATCCAATCTAAATCCAGCCAATTTTAGTTTGAAAAAGTCAAACGTCGCTCCTTCCCTTACGAGCTCTGCCGTGTGCCCAAACAGTGGTTTTCCCCCACATATGGGGTATTGGCGTACTCAGGAGAAATTGCATAACAACCTTATCTGTCCATTTTCTCCTTTTACCCTTGTGAAAATAAAAAAAAAGTTTGTAAAAGATAATTTTTGTGGCTAAAAAGTAAAATATTCATTTTTTCCTTCCACGTTGCTTTAGTTACTGTGAAGCACCTGAAGGGTTAATAAACTTCTTGAATGTGGTTTTGAGTACCTTGAGGGGTGCAGTTTTTAGAATGGTGTCACTTTTGGGTATTTTCTGCCATATAGACCCCTCAAAGTGACTTCAAATGTGAGGTGGTCCCTAAAAAAAATGGCTTTGTAAATTTTGCTGTAAAAATGAGAAATCGCTGGTCAACTTTTAACCCTTATAACTTCCTAACAAAAAAAAATTTTGGTTCCAAAATTGTGCTGATGTAAAGTAGACATGTGGGAAATGTTATTTCTTAACTATTTTGTGTATATATTTCTCTGTTTTAAGGGAATAAAAATTCAAAGTTTGAAAATTGCAAAATTTTAAAAATTTTCGCCATATTTGCGTTTTTTTCAAAAATAAACGCAAGTTATATCGAAGAAATTTTACCACTAACATGAAGTACAATAGGTCATGAGAAAACAGTCTCAGAATCTCGAAGATCCGTTGAAGCGTTCCAGAGTTATAACCTCATAAAGAGACAGTGGTCAGAATTGTAAAAATTGGCCCGGTCATTAACGTGCAAACCACCCTTGGGGGTGAAGGGGTTAAAGGCTCTTCAAAGATTTTTGGGTTTTGCCAATTTTTATCGTAAATTTATTGGTAATTTCTCGGTTATTGTTAAACCATTAACTGATTTGACCAAAAAGGGTTCTGATGTGGTGAATTGGCCTCCTGAGGCAGTCTCTGCATTTCAGGATCTTAAGCAGAGGTTCACTTCTGCTCCTGTTCTACGGCAGCCTGATGTTTCTCTGCCATTTCAGGTGGAGGTTGATGCCTCTGAAATTGGGGCAGGTGCCGTTTTGTCCCAAAAAGATCCAGAGACCTCTAAAAGTAACCCTTGTGCCTTTTTCTCTCGAAAATTTTCTCCTACTGAACGTAATTATGATGTGGGTAATCGGGAGTTATTGGCCATGAAGTGGGCTTTTGAAGAGTGGAGACATTGGCTGGAGGGAGCCAAACATCAGGTGGTGGTCCTTACTGACCATAAGAATCTGGTTTATCTGGAATCTGCCAAGCGACTCAATCCTAGACAGGCCAGGTGGGCCTTGTTTTTCACACGTTTTAATTTTGTGGTTTCCTTTCTTCCTGGCACTAAGAATGTTAAGGCGGATGCCCTCTCGAGGAGTTTCCTTGCGGACTCTCCTGAGTTATCTGATCCTTCTGTTATTTTGAAAGAGGGTGTAGTTCTTTCCGCCATCTCACCTAATTTGAGACTTGCTCTGGAGGGGTGTCAGGAGGATAGGCCCGAGCGCTGCCCTGTTGGAAAATTGTTTGTCCCGGACCAGTGGAAAAAGAGTGTGATGTCTGAGATTCATTGTTCCGCGTTGGCTGGGCATCCTGGAATTTTTGGTACCAGAGACTTGGTTAGTCGGTCCTTTTGGTGGCCTACCTTGTCTCGTGATGTCAGGGAATTTGTGCAGTCCTGCGGGACTTGCTCTCGCTCCAAGCCTTGCTCTCGCTCTAGTGGTTTGTTGATGCCATTGCCTGTGCCCAAGAGACCATGGACCCATATCTCTATGGATTTCATTTCCGATCTTCCTGTTTCTCAGAGAATGACCACCATCTGGGTAATTTGTGATAGGTTTTCCAAGATGATACATCTTGTGCCATTACCTAAGTTGCCTTCCTCCTCTGAATTGGTGCCGTTGTTCTTTCAGCACGTGGTTCGTTTACACGGCATTCCTGAGAACATAGTGTCTGACAGAGGAGTCCAGTTTGTTTCCAGATTTTGGAGGACTTTTTGTTCTAAACTGGGTGTTCAATTGTCTTTCTATTATCTTTGGGGTTCTGCTCCGGGGCAGATAGCTTTCCTATATCTATCTTTAGGTGTAGTTAGTTTCTCAGGCTGTGACGAGGCGTCTAGGACCAACGTAGGAACGCTCCACGGCTGCCTCTAGTTGTTGTGGTTAGTCAGGGTACTGCAATCTCATAGATTCCAACTGCTCTGGTGTATTGCCTTTTTTTGCCTGCACTCCTCAGCTACCGAAACATAACATAAATCCCAGTGGGCTAAAGGACCAGGTGCCTGTGAGTGTTTTAATGCTAGAGCTAGTGGGCTAAAGGACCAGGTCCTTCTGCCCATGAGGATTTTGCCTGCTTCATTTAAGAAAGCTAAATCCTATTGCGCTAAAGGACCTGGTCCTTATTAGTGTTTTAAAATAGACCTCATGGTGATAAATTCATCATCATGGTTCCTGGTTCAGGAGTTTCCTCTGATGATCTTCACGGAAACACCATGGAGATATAACCTCATGCAAAATTAAGGGCATTGAACGATGTAACAAACCTTTTCGACGAAGAGCTCTTCAGATGATACTCCTGAACATGGTGGATTTATTCCCTACAGATCAAATCGCCTTTGAGAATTAACATTACACAGGACATTATTCATCATTATGTTAAATGTTTTATATATTTTTTTCATGCATCTTTTATTTAGGGACATTATCATCATGAGCGGTGTAACGCTAATGGCGGCAGACCATGCGGCTGCTATGGGGCCCGTAAGTTGGGGAGGCTCTGTGCCAGTGCTGACACTGGCCCCCCAACATCACACTTTCAAGTACTGGCATCCTGGATACCATTACTGTAGAAAACAATGATAGAGGAGGGAGCATCAGCTAACCGTTCCCTCCTCAATCATTCTTCCTCTGCGTCTTACGTCTCAGCGCAGCAGGCGTGATGATGTCACTTCAAAACAACCACTGTGCCGAGCAGTACAGAGCTGAATAAAACACACAGAGGAGACCAGAGCAGCGAGGACCATGGAGAGGTATTTTTTTTTTTTTTTAATCAATGCGTACATTGTAGGGGATTGTATGGAACGCAATCTGGGACCATTACATTATATGGAATAGGACCATTATTGTCATGTATACACTTCTCAACACGTGATGTGGAGTGCACCTGCATGGCTTAATTTATCTCCTCTCCCTCAATCCAGCTCTCAGCCCCTGTTTTAGTATATAAAGTGAGCAATAAATCACACCCCAACACATTCAGCACACCTCGGTTTCTTAACTCTCTGCCACCACTAATCAAACACACGGGGTGCTGAGTCCCCAAAATATGTTACTGTCAGACAATCAAAAGGTCACATTCTCTCTGAAGGGCTATTGGACTGTTTTACAGCATGCAACGTCAAATTTATTAAAGATTTTACTTTTTAATATAAAAATATACAGTGCTTACAATAAATAAAATGGTTAAAAATTAAATGACACAAATATGCAAAACAGTTATAAAACAAAAAGGGAGAAATAACAGAAATACCTCAACATCTCTGTCTACAGTTATCACTTTTTCCTGAGGGAAGAAGAGATGAATCATGGATTGCATAAGCCCTTAGGCTGCCCTAATATGTGAACACCTTTTCTTTGTGTCACCCAGCTTTTTATAGCCCTGATCATAAGCTCATATTTCCAGGATGACCCGATTGGTTCATGCAAAGGTTGCTATCTGTGAATGGATGATCAGCCAAGCTGTAGCATTTTAAATAACCTTGTGTCTTCCCCCATCCCATCTTCTCTCTATACAGACAATAGCAAATATTCCCACTAGTTACAACCATCTGCTAGCTCTGAGAAGCTGCCATTTTGACAGCTGGACATGCTCACAGGAGATTCCCCCTGTGGCTGAGTTCCTGCAATAAGAGTAGGTAGATGGTATGCCCTTTGTGTGGAGACAATATATGGATGTAAACTTAAAAGGAACCTGTTACCAGGTTTGGCCGATATAAGTTAAGGTCACCGCCTTTCAGGGCTTATCTACAGCATTCTATAATGCTGTAGATAAGCCCCTGATCCGCCCTGCAAGAGAAAAATAACTTGTTATACTCACCCAGGGTGCAGTCCTGTCCGATGGGTGTCGCAGGTCTTGGTCCGGCACCTCTCATCTTGCAATGCCGCCCTCCTGCTTGCTTCATGGCTCCCTGGCATTGCGCTCCTGCTCAGGCGTACTTATCTGCCCTTATTTTTCTTCTCTTGCAGGTCGGATCAGGGGCTTATCTACATTATAGAATGCTGTAGAGAAGCCCTGAAAGGCAGTGGCCTTAACTCGTATTGGCCAAACCTGGTGACAGGTTCGCTTTAATCATTTGTTCTACTGACATTAGTCTACCTTACAATTATATACTTACTTCACAATTATATTATACTGCTCAAAAAATGAAGGGGACACTTAAACAACACAATATAACTCCAAGTCCACCATACTTCTGTGACATCAACCTGTCTAGTTATGAAACAACACTGATTGTGAATCAATTTCTCCTGCTGTTGCGCAAATCGAACAGACAACAGGTAGAAATGATAGGCAATTAGCAAGACAACCCCTATAAAGGAGTGGTTCTGCAGAGGGTGACCACAAACCATTTCTCTGTTCTCTGTTTCACTTTTGCATTTTGTCATTGCTCTCAACTCTAAAGGTACAGTAGCATGAGGAAGTATCTACAACCCACAGAAGTTGCTCAGGTAGTGCAGTTCATCCAGGATGGCACATCAATGCGAGATGTGGCAAGATGGGTAGCTGTGTCTGTCAGCACAATATTCAGAACATGGAGCAGATACCAGGAGACAGGCCAGTACACCAGGAGATGTGAAGGGGGCTGTAGGAGGGCAACAACAAAGCAGCAGAACAGCTACCTCCTTTGTGCAAGAAGGAACAGGAGGAGCAGTGCCAAAGCCCTGTAAATGACCTCTAGCAGGCCACTAACATCCATGTGTCTGCTCAAACTGTCAGAAAAAGACTCCATGAGGGTGGTATGAGGACCGATGTCTACAAGTGGGTGTTGTGCTTACAGCCCAACACCATGCAGGGTGATTGGCTTTTGCTATTGGAAGATTCGACATTGGCACCCTGTGCCCTTCACAGATGAGAGGATGTTAACACTGAGCACATGTGACATATATGACAGAATCTGGAGACCCCGTTGAGAATGTTCTGCTGCTTGCAACATCCTCCAGCATGCCGGTTTGGCAGTGGGTCAGTAATGGTGTGGGAAGGAATTTCTTTGGAGGGCTGCACATCCCTCCATGTGATAGCCAAAGGTATCCTGGCTGCCATTACGTACCAGGGTGAGACCCTCAGTCCCATTGTGATAACATATGCAGATGCACTGGGCCCCGGGTTCTTTCTGATGCATGACAATGCTAGGCCTCATGTGACTGAAGTGTGTCAGCAGTTCCTGTATGATGGCATTGATAATATAGACTGGCCTGCCTGTTCCTCAGACCTGAATATGATTGAGCACATCTGGGACAACATGTCTCGTTCCATCCACCAATGCCACTTTACACCACAGACTGTCCAGGAGTTGACTGATTGTCATGGGTGCATCGCCACGAGGATCGTCGCGATTGCACATTCTGACTTCTCGCAGCTGAGTTGCTGTTACTTTGTGTTTGGTAATGAGAGAGTTAATTTTACCTAGCTCTTTGCTAAGACTAGGTCCAGCCTCGCCCGGCTGCTTTTGATTATGTTCTAATTAGCTTCCTTTATATCCCTGCCAGTCTGGGTGTTAGATGCCGGTGAAAGCCTTCATGTAGTCTAGCAGACTGGATCGGTGCTGAGAATACTTAAGCTAAGAGCTCCTTAGTTGTTTTTACTCTTATAGCTTATAGTTTATCTCTGAGACCTTAGGTGTTCCTACTGTGTGTGAGTGTTGTATGTAAGACTTTATTTACTTTATTTCTTGTCTTTCTTGTATGTCTTTCTGTTCATTAACCGTTACCTGTTCATTCCCTTTGGTGGTAATCAGGGTCCTTCTTAGGACTAGATTACAGTTGGCAGGGATTGATAGGAGACAGGGTTTACGCTGGTGGCCTGGACCTCTGTACCTTTAACAGTACCTCCAGGTAGAGGGATTAGTTAGGACCCCAGTTTAGGGTCAGCATAGACCCCGGTCACCCTCTAGCCAGAGACAGCGTATAACGGATTCCGTATTGACCCACTGGACATTCTGTCAGGTAATTCTATGTTATCATATATCTATGCGCATGTTATATAGTATGTTGCCCTTTTGATATAGATTACTGTCATCACATATATATATATCTGCTATACAGCGTGACATTTTCACCGGCCCATACTAAAGATTCTCCCCAGCTGTCATGGATCCAGTAGCCCAGCTGGCCCGGCAGTTGCAGGGGTTGTCCATGGAGTTGGCAGACATTAAGTCAAGGTTCTGTCCCCCCCAGAGCAAACCAGATCTGAACCTAAGGTTGCTCTTCCGGACAGGTTCACTGGTGGGCGGGACAAATTTTTTACTTTCCGGGAGGCATGTAAATTGTACTTTCGGCTGCGGCCTCGGTCATCTGGGAGTGAAGAGCAGAGGGTGGGAATTGTTATCTCGCTCTTACAAGGGGACCCTCAATCTTGGGCGTTCTCTATTCCTCCAGGCTCCCCAGATCTCCAGTCAGTGGATCGATTTTTTACTGCCCTGGGTCTGGTATATGATGATCCGGATCGAGTTTCCCTTGCTGAAACAAAGTTACGTAAAATACGGCAAGGAAATCGTCCAGCGGAGGAATATTCTTCTGAGTTCCGTAGATGGGCCACAGATACTCAGTGGAATGACCCAGCTCTTAGGAGCCAGTTTTGTCAAGGGTTGTCTGACAAATTAAAAGATGTGTTGGCTCAGTATGATTCTCCTCCATCACTGGAGGCTGCTATGGCCCTCGCTATTCGCATTGATAGACGAATTCGGGGAAGACGCGAGGTAACTCCGCCTCCCGTGATGACTCCACCTACTACTAAAGTCCCTTATACTGAGGTTCCCCTGGTCTGTTCTGAGGAACCCATGCAGTTGGGAGGGACATCTTTTTGTAGGAGGGAACCGGCGGTGCACCGCAAGACTAGAAGGTGTTTCTTTTGCGGGAGAGAGGGACATTTTGTTGGGGGGTGTCCATCCCGGGCCTCTTTGAGCAAAGGAGTTAACCTGGGAGTGTGTATTTCGTCCCCAAATCCCTCTCAGTTTCTCGTGCCTGCGGAGGTGGTGATTGGTACTAGAACTGAGAGGATTTCTGTTTTTCTTGATAGTGGGTCCGGGGCTAATCTGGTGGACGCTCGGTTTGCCCAGGTGCATGGTATGCAACTGAGTGTTTTGGCCAAACCGGTCCCTATAGTCTCTATTAATTCTAGACCTCTCGGTCAAGGTTGCTTGGTACAAGCTGTTTATAACATAGATCTTCGAGTAGGGGCAATACATAAAGAGCAATTGTCTTGTTATGCGTTGGAGGGTCTACCTACTCCTATTGTGTTGGGACTTCCTTGGTTGGCTAAACATAACCAGTGATTGATTGGCAATCCGGAAAGATAAGCCAGTGGGGTGAATTTTGCAGGAATAACTGCATGAGCACGGTCATCGGTGCGGTTGTGCCTAGGACTTTGTCTCCTTTTCTGGAGGACTTTGGGGAGATGTTCTCAGAGGAGGGGTGTAAAGAGTTACCTCCTCATCGCGCATATGACTGCTCAATAAAGTTGCTTCCTGATGCCTTATCTCGTACTTTCCCAGGGGCCGGGAGGACGGATGATCCGGTTCCTATTCCTCAGGAGGGAGTTGTAGTGTCAGCTGTATGCTCTGAGCTTGAGGGGGAGGTATTGGGGGCTCAGGGGGACGCCCCTGTGGGACTTTCAGGGAGACTGATAGTTCCAGATCGGTTAAGACTGAAGGTTACGGGGAACCGTTACAAACGGATGGCTGATAGGGGGAGAGTTTCTGGTCTAGATCTGAAGGTGAACGATCTGGTTTGGTTGTCTACCAGGAATTTAAAACTTAAAGTTTCCTCCTGGAGGTTGGGTCCCAGATTCATCGGGCCGTACAGGATCAGTTCCATAATTAATCCTGTGGCATTTCGTTTGGACCTCCCTCCTACGTTTAAAATTCATAATGTGTTTCACAAGTCATTACTTAAAAAGTATGTGGCACCAGTCATACCGTCACCTCTACCTCCTCCTTCAGTGGTGGTCAATGATAACGTGGAATTTCATGGGTCGAAAATCATTGACTCACGTCTCAGTCGTCGGTCCCTTTCAGTACCTGGTTCATTGGAAGGGGTATGGTCCTGAGGAGAGGACGTGGGTCCCTGCGTCGGAGGTTAACGCAGATCGATTGGTTCGGACCTTCCACACAACTTACCCGGGCAGACCTGGCCTTGAGGGTCCGGAGGCCCCTCGTAGAAGGGGGGGTACTGTCATGGGTGCATCGCCACGAGGATCGTCGCGATTGCACATTCTGACTTCTCGCAGCTGAGTTGCTGTTACTTTGTTTTGGTAATGAGAGAGTTAATTTTACCTAGCTCTTTGCTAAGACTAGGTCCAGCCTCGCCCGGCTGCTTTTGATTATGTTCTAATTAGCTTCCTTTATATCCCTGCCAGTCTGGGTGTTAGATGCCGGTGAAAGCCTTCATGTAGTCTAGCAGACTGGATCGGTGCTGAGAATACTTAAGCTAAGAGCTCCTTAGTTGTTTTTACTCTTATAGCTTATAGTTTATCTCTGAGACCTTAGGTGTTCCTACTGTGTGTGAGTGTTGTATGTAAGACTTTATTTACTTTATTTCTTGTCTTTCTTGTATGTCTTTCTGTTCATTAACCGTTACCTGTTCATTCCCTTTGGTGGTAATCAGGGTCCTTCTTAGGACTAGATTACAGTTGGCAGGGATTGATAGGAGACAGGGTTTACGCTGGTGGCCTGGACCTCTGTACCTTTAACAGTACCTCCAGGTAGAGGGATTAGTTAGGACCCCAGTTTAGGGTCAGCATAGACCCCGGTCACCCTCTAGCCAGAGACAGCGTATAACGGATTCCGTATTGACCCACTGGACATTCTGTCAGGTAATTCTATGTTATCATATATCTATGCGCATGTTATATAGTATGTTGCCCTTTTGATATAGATTACTGTCATCACATATATATATATATATCTGCTATACAGCGTGACACTGATGCTTTAATTCAGGTCAAAAGGGAGATCCCTCAGGAGAACATCTGCCACCTTATCAGGAGCATGCTCAGGTGTTGTAGGTAGTTCATACAGGCATGTGGAGGCCACACACACTACTGAGCTTCATTTCTTTATTTTGAGGCATTTCCACTGAAGTTGGATCAGGCTGTAATTTGATTTTCCACTTTGATTTTGTGTATCATTCCAAATCCAGACCTCCGTGGGATAATAATTTTGATTCACATTGATCATTAATATTGTTCTCAGGATATTTAGGATATGGTATTTTAGTGTTCCCTTTGTTTTTTTGAGCAGTGTATATGGGATCATTAAATTGTATGGAGGTGTATGTGGGGAAAATTATATTATATGGAGAGCTATTCGGGACCCATTATCTTATATAGAAGGCAATATAGGATACATTATATTTCATGGAAGGCTATGTAGGGGTCATTTTAATGTTTGGAGGGCTACGTGTGGGCCATCATTCTGTTTTCAGATCTATGTGGGGGACTATACTGTTTGCATGACTATTTGGAGGCTTATGTTATGGCCATCATTTGGAGGGCTGTGTGCAGATCCATCATATTTTGTGGAGGGCTGTGTTGGGGCATCATATTATGCTGGGTAGGTACAATCAGGGCCGGGACGAGGGGTCGGCATCTGCCTAGGGCGCTACATTTCTGAATGCCTGTGTCCGTGCTTCACCTTCCTCAAATGATGTTGGATCCACCCAGGACATCAGCAGAGGAGCTGTAATCCATTCCCTGATCTCCATATCTGTTATAGGTAAGCAATATTAGTGTCCATGACATTTAAAATATAGGATGTCAGGGATAAATATAGCTATTTTTCTCTGGTATCGTGTAAATGGTTTGCAAGCAATGAATGATTTCATATCGAAATATAGGTGTACAATAATAAATTATATTGTGGTACCGTGTTAGCCAGAAAAATTGATGTGAATACTTTTCCGTCCAATTATGACAAGAGTATTCTTAGACTGATACCTTTATCAGGGAACTACAGCTGCTATCACTGAGGAATACATTACTACAACAAGGATACCATCCACTGGTAATAGATGAACAGATCCACAGGGCTACAAGAATTCCAAGAAGCAGCCTCCTGGATTACAAACTGGAAGAGGACAACAACAGGGTACCTCTTGTGGTCACATACAACCCCCATATGAGCATCCTAAGGAAAATTGGTGCTGATCTCCAACCCATATTCCACAGAGACCACAAATTGAAAGACATATTCCCAGAACCACCACTCTTCTCCTACAAACAGCCCCTAACTTAAGGAATCTCCTTGTCAGAAGTGTCCTCTCATCACCATCAGTGACTGGCACATTCCCATGTAACAACAAAAAATGCAAAACTTGTACCCACATTTACCAACAAATACAGTCTGCGTACCAAACATAAATCAGGACTATAAGGTCATGGGTTCCTTTTCATGTACATCCTCCAATGTGGTGTACATGATACAATGTACAAGGTGCCCTGGAGCTATCTATAT
>JARQOD010000003.1:49948395-49981770 GCA_033576555.1 Oophaga sylvatica
CGAACATGTTTCACATGAGAGTCCCAGTCATTAGAAAAATCAAGATATCATCCAAATAAACAATCAGAAATTTGTCCACAAAATCCTGAAAATGTCATTCATGAAGGACTGGAAGACGGAAGGAGCATTAGTGAGCCCAAAGGGCATCACTAGGTACTCAAAATGCCCTTCAGGGTATTGAATGCCGTCTTCCATTCATCCCCGTGCTTAATGCAAATAAGGTTATACGCCCCCCCCTGAGGTCAAGCTTGGTAAACCAAGTAGCGTTTTTCACCCTGGAAAACAGGTCAGAAATCAAGGGTAACGGGTATTGATATTTCACAGTAATATTGTTCAAGAGACGATAATCAATACACGGCCTTAATGAACCATCTTTTTTGGCCACAAAGAAAAAACCGGCACCTAAGGGTGAAGAGGATGGTCTGATATGACCCTTCTCCAATGATTCCTTGATATAAGACCGCATAGCGTCATGTTCAGGTACAGACAAGTTAAAAAGGCGACCTTTAGGGAATTTACTACCCGGCACTAATTCAATAGCGCAGTCATAGCTCCTATGGGGAGGCAAGGATGCAGATTTACTTTCGCTAAACACATCAGAAAAATCAAACAAAAAGTCAGGAACATCCTGAGCCTGGGGGGAGGCAGAAAAAACAGGAGTGTTGGTATTAACACATTGGCAGCCCCAACTGGCCACAGACACAGACTTCCAATCCAAAACAGGATTATGAGACTGCAACCAAGGTAAACCCAGCACGATAATGTCATGCAGATTATAAAGAACCAAAAATTTGCAGCACTCCTGGTGATCAGGTTCAACCCTCATTATCACCTGAGTAGAAAACTGGGGTTTATTCTCAGCCAAAGGGGTAGAATCGATCCCCAGTAGGGGAATAGACTTCTGTAGGGTATCAAGGGGAATCCACAACGTTTAGCAAAATCATAATCCATCAGATTAATAGCTGCTCCAGAATCAACGAAAGCCTGAGCAGAAAATGAGGACAGAGAGCATATCAGAGTGACAGTTAATAAAAACTTAGTCTGAACACTACCCAAGACAACTGAGCGTGCAAAACGTCTTCCCCGCTTAGGGCAGACTGAAATAGCATGAGAGGCATCACCACAGTAGAAACATAACCCATTGCGCTTTCGAAACTCATGACGCTGTGCCCCAGACACCACTCTATCACACTGCATGGTTTCAGGAGCTGGTTCACAAGGCAACACCATTCCACGCATACTTCTCTGCTCACGCAAACGTCTGTCAATTTGAATCGCTAATGACATAGAATCATTGAGACCAGAGGGGACAGGGAATCCCACCATAACATCCTTTACATTATCTGACAGACCCTTCCGGAAAAGGGCCGCCAAAGCGTCGTCATTCCATTTGGTCAGGACTGCCCACCTACGGAATCTCTGACAGTATAACTCAGCGTCATAAGGCCCCTGATTTAATGCCAACAAGGCTTTTTCAGCTTGATCAGTGACATTAGGCTCATCGTACAATAACCCCAAAGCCTGAAAAAACGCATCAACATCACTCAAAACAGGATCCCCGGGTATCAGGGAAAAAGCCCAATCCTGAGCATCGCCGCGCAGGAGAGAGATGATAATTTGAACCTGCTGCGCTGCGTTTCCTGAGGACTTAGATTTTAAGGCAAAAAACAATTTACAATTATTTTTGAAATTCTGAAACTTAGCTCGATCCCCAAAAACAAATCTGGCATGGGGATCCTAGGTTCCACAACAGGCAACCCAGCAAGATAGATAGCAATACTCCGAACCTCAGTGGCAAGCTGATCCACACGGCCAGACAACTGTGCAAACTCCATTGGGAGAAAAGATCCTCCCAGCACCCAGAGATACAGAGGGAAAAAAAAAAAAAAATGCAACAAACAGAAAAATATCTCTGACAACTCTGACAACCTTTTTTCTATCACAATATTTTTTCCCTTCTGTGAGTACCATACAATTTTCAATTTTTAGGCCAGTGATACTGTTATGTTTCGGTAGCTGAGGAGTGCAGGTAAAAAAGGCAATACACCAGAGCAGTTGGAATCTATGAGATTGCAGTACTCTGACTAACCACCACAACTAGAGGCAGCCGTGGAGCGTTCCTACGTTGGTCCTAGACGCCTCGTCACAGCCTGAGAAACTAACTACACCTAAAGATAGAAATAGGAAAGCTATCTGCCCCGGAGCAGAACCCCAAAGATAATAGAAAGCCCCCAAACAAGTAATGGCGGTTAGACAAGAGGAAATACTGACACAGAAAGAAAATAGAATGAGCAAACGCTGGGGCCCAAACTATCTAAATAGAAAAGGACAGGAAGGGTACTTACTGCAATCCCAGAAAACCCTGAAAAACACCAACTCTACTAATTTCAAAATCACCTGAGATCACACGACCTCTACCACCTAAATTAGCTCTCTGGTGTAACAAAATCAAAAAAAGCAGCCACTGAAAAAACTGGAAAAAGCAAAAGAACAAAACTCAGTGGCTGAACTAAACTGAGAAGGCAGAAGCCCCGGAGGGGACCCTGAAGGCCCCCACAGAAGTGCAGGACAAAATGCAAAAATATAGCAACAACACAAAAGAAGAAAAATTCTTATCTGGTAGCAGGAGATGCAGACACGACACAGCAGGCTACAAGGGAAACTGGAATGAAGGATTCAGACCAGAACAATTGGTCACCGGCAACCCTGATGGGAAAATGACTCCCTTATATAAGACCAGTCAGTAACACCTGATTCCCAGTCCTCACAATCTTCACTAGTACCGCATGTAACCACCAGAGGGAGCCTCTGCTCAGAACTCATCTCAAACCCATTCACAACAACGACCTCTGCGGTCGTTGGGAAAACCTAGTCCCACCTGTGACGCTGGTGAAGTCGATCATAAAGGGTGTCACACTCAGCGATTTAGGCTCACCAGGACTTTCACGAGCAGCTCGCAGGTAATAGCATTCAATTACGCCACTGATTTAACTATGGAATTTTGTCCAATTGTTAGAAGTCACACTGATTTTTGACATTCAAGCATCCAGAGTCGGTTGTTTAGATTGCATGCACTAAGGCACTTTTTCATTATAATAGCAGTACCCTTTATATTGTAGTCTCCTTAATGATTTACTTATGGGCTGTTAGGGGTCGAGTTCCCGCTTCTGCACAAGGGGAATCTCGAGCTATCCCAGCTGCGGTCTCCCATTCGTCTCCGGCCGCAGTGGACCCTGCTCAGCTTAGACGTCAGTCCCAGCGTCTCGCCCAGTCTAACAGTGTGCAAAGAATTACTGCTGCATCTCCAGGCTCTGCTATTGTGGCCAGTACTGGTTAGCGGCGAGCAGACGTCTTTAGGACAAAGTCCTTGTTTTCCCCTTCTGAGCATGCCCAGGGTGAGATCTCTCATTGGAGATCAGGGGTCACATGCTCAGGTACTGCAGCAGCTCCCATTGGTCCGCCAGGAAGGTCCTGTGACTACTGATGTTCTGGAACAGTTTCATTGGTCCTTGTTTCTGGCAGGTCCTGTAGCTGTTACTATAAAAGGGTGGCATGCCTGGGCCGCCATGCGCTAGTGCCAACCATTATATGCTTAGCGCCAGTGTGGTCATGCATGTGTGTGGTTAGGGCCCGGCTGAAATAAGCCCCTAGAATACCGACTTAATCGGTGAGGAGTTTGGTATGCTAGCTGGTCAGGGTCGGTGTCCTAGATGCCCTAGATTACCGGCATAACCGGTGAGGAGTTTGATTGCCGTATTCAGGGCCTGGCGTTCAGACGCCATAGATTGCAGGTGACTCCCGCGAGGACATTAGCGCATGATCACGTTCTATGTTCGCTTAGCAGTTAACTGTGTACCTGGGTGCCTGACAGGACACAGAACTTTTGCTCAGCGGCTCTGTGACGTAACAGGGTTCGCTTTCAACGCTAGACAGCGCCCTAGCGTGTTTATTTTGCAACTCAGTTGTGTTCAGTGAGTTCGCACACATCGCCATATAGCGCTGCGGCACTCCTTCTAGCGGCTCTGTGGATTAACAGAGTTCACACATATTGCCACAGCGCGTTACGGCGTTTATTTTGGCGACTCTGCGGGATAACAGAGTTCGCTTCTTGCGCCATTTTACTAGCAGCAGGCTCCGCCTGCATGGTGGACCCCGGGCTGTGAACGCACCTCTCCACATCATATATTTGGTGTGTTCCGCAGACCCTAACATGGGCTTTTTTTGTCCAAAGTTTTCAGGATACACTAAGTTTTGGTATCTCAGACTTTAAAGTCAGCTGTGTACATTGCATGCATTGGATATTCTTTATAGTAGTGACACAGTTGTGATGATTCCTTTTTTATGTGAGACACCTGTTGTTGGGTTATATTCACTGATTGCTTGTTTATACCGGAGATTAAGCTTCAATAGGGCAGTCGCTTTTTTGTCTCAGTGATGTCTATGGTTATATGTTCCTGATTTTTTTTTTTTTTGTTGTTTCAGCATGATATTGAGATTTTATGATTTTTCAATAAAAATTATTACTTTTTCAATTTTTGTTATCCTTATTTATTTACCAATATTTAGGTAAAGGTTTTTGTGAGTCATATGAGTTTAATAAGGATTTGACCCCATTGAATTAGGGGCTTTATTATGGTTAAGACTAAATTGTGAATTATTGCATCATAAATGGTGACGCAGTAGCGATCTCGTTAGTGATCTCGCTAGCGATCTCGCTTAGTGTGGCATACCCTTAAGCCTCAAATGTGTCTTTTTCTTATCAATCCAAATGTAATTTTGTCTGAAGAAGGAGCCTGTGTGCTCTGAAAGCTTGCCAACATATAATTTTCTGGTTAGCCAATAAAGGTATCACTCTAAGAATACTCTTGTCATAATTGGACGGAAAAGTATTCACATCGATATCGAAATATAAAAACACAATTCCTGTTGAGCCTTACCTGCTTTTATTTTTTGGTGACGCAGGTAACAGTTCTAACTGAATTGGTCATCAGAGCATCTTATCTGACCCATCGGGCGGTTAGGGGTTCTGTTATCTTAGTCTTTGACTTATACCTTTACATGGGGGCAGAGGGTTCATGTTGCCATCATCTTCATACGCCTAGAGCACCAATGTACCTTGTTACTGCCCTGGGTACAGTAGGGTCATCACACTGAACGTGGGGAGGGTACTGTGTAGGAATTCACTGTGTGGGTATCTTACTGTGCTTGGGGGGTACTTGGCATCATACTTTATAGGAGCAATGAAAGGGTAATCTAGATCTTCAATACGAGGAAAATTACTCCGTAAGGGTGGTAAAGTTGTGAGATATGCTCTTCTGGGTACCATGATCTCTATGTACGCCCCTGATCATCATGTTTTCTTTTTGTAATATCTCTGTATTACTCACCTGTTTTTTTACTTGCTGTGACCTTATTTCCCTATGATTGGTCTTATTTGATCATTGTGCATTTCAGATGTCACGCTGGTGACGAGAAGACACCCAGCAAGTGGCGAAACACGAGGGGAACACCAGGCAATGTACAAAGAAGGCCCTGGCGATAGGGAGAAGGGAGAGGGTCACCTCATAATATAAACCTGAAAGTCTGATCACTACACTCCCTTTTGTCCCTAGACAGGTCTTTCCCCTGCACATTCACGTGCCTAAACGCTCGCTGGCCATGAACTTAGTCTAGTGCATAGGCTAGCAAGACATCAGTTCCACTACTACAATAAGATAACACGAGGAAGGCAAGACCATCAGTGGGAAAAGACACAACAAATAACACTCCTCAGGAAACTTCACTGCTCCAATAGAACAACATCACAGCTTATCCAAGGACAGGCTCCTTCAATGTGGTCAGTATAGATTAACTATAACCGGCAAGGGATGAAGCTATGAGTGGGTTTATATATTGGAACAGAGTGGTCACAAGGTGCTGTAGCTGAGTACTCAAGCTTCAAGTTCACAGTGAAGGGATTCGCTCTGGTAGGCAGTGGCCGGGCACGCAGTAATGAGGCAACACACAGGCTTCCAGTCCAAAATTCAGTGGTTTAATGATACTTTTCCAGTCCGGATAACATAAACAAAAACAGAACATAAATACCCTCCAGCTTGGAGAACCACTGCTCCCAGACTCACCCTTGTTGGGACGGGCTTAACTAAGAGGCTGCAGACCAGCAGTGACCGCCAGGTGCCATTCCCCGGGTGGTCTGGAATCTGCTTTCTGGAGCTTACTGACATAGTGCGCCAAAACCAAGTATCCAGGCTGCCTCCAGCCAAGCTCCTTCTCTTCCACACCCACACACTACAACAGATCCTTATTAAATAGCCCTAAACCACACCCTCAGGTGAGGTACACTCACCTGGGCTGCTCATGTGACCATGACCTCATCACAGGTCCTTGTGTTCAGGGAAAATCCTGACCAAACTTTAGCCTGCTGGAGAAAAATATATCTCCCATCCAGCAAGACCCCCTTTTGTGTACCACAACAACCAGAAGGTAAAGGGACCGTAACCCTTTCAGCACTGAATGAAAAATCCACTGCAATTCAAGGTAAATGTTGTGACCTTCTGATTTCAGGTTCTGCAGGAGTTATATCGGATGTGACACACCCGTGACAGATACCTCACCCTTCTATGAGGGACCACTTGACCGGGTTTATCTGGATGAACCGCATGGAAGAAACATACTAACCTACTAGCATTAACTTCCAATGCTGATACCCACATCCTTTCCTCCGGACCATAACCCCTCCAGTGCACCAAGTAATGTAGAGAACGGCGAACAAAGCGAGAGTCAACAATTCTTGCCACATGAAATTCTAAATTACCATGAACACTACTGGTGGCCATCCATGAGGAGGGAGATCTATGCTTACATGGCTGTCTGTATGATTTGTGCCCGCAATAAAGTTCCCAGATAACTTCCTGCCAGTTCTCTCCTGCCGTTACTCATACCATCTGGTCCATGGCAGCACATAGCTATGGACTTCATTACGGATTTCCAGTATCCGAGGGTTTCACCGTCATCTGGGTAGTTGTGGATTGCTTCTCCAAAATGGCGCACTTTATCCTATTGTCTGCTCTGCCGTCCACTCCTGAACTGGCTGACAGCTTCATCAAGCATATTTTCCACCTGCATGGATGTCCTCACCACATCCTGTCCAATCGAGTTTCGCAGATCACTTCCAGGTTCTGGCGAGCTCACTGTAAGCATCTGGATGTCGCCTTGGATTTTTCTTCGGCCTATCACCCCCAGTCCAATGGACAAGTGGAGCGTGTCAAACAGATCCTGGGCAATTACCTGCGACACTTCGTCAATGCCCACCATAATGATTGGGTGAAATTGCTTCCCTGTGCTGAGTTCTCATATAGCAATCACGTTGGTGAAGCCTCGGAAGAATCTCCGTTCTACATTGTGTTTGGTCGGCAACCTGAGGTTCCACTCCCGGTGACTGTTCCCTCTGATGTTCCTGCGGCAGATATCCTCTCCTAGAATTTTGTGAAGTTGTGGGAGGACACCAAAGCCACTTTAGAAGCATCCTCAGCCCGTATGAAGAGTCATGCAGACAAAAGGCCCCTGGATCCTCCGTGCTTCCGTCCTGGTGACAAGGTAAGGCTCTTGTCCAGGTACGTCCGGCTGAAGGTTTCTTCTTACAAGTTGGGTCCTCGTTTTATCGGGCCTTTTGAGGTGCTGAAGGGGACCAACGAGGTCTCCTATAAATTGAAGCTGCCTCCTTCTTTACTGATTCCAAATTCCTTCCATGTACTGTATCTCTTCTAAAGCCGGTCATCCTGAGTCCCTTCTTCAAGGATCCCAGTATCATGCCCATGCCAACAGCCTCGGATGACGTTTTTGAAGTGAACATCTTGGCCATGAAGAAGCTGAGAGGCAAGACCTTCTCCCTCGTTGACTGGAAGGAATTTGGTCCCAAAGAGAGATCCTGGGAGCCAAAGGAGAACAATTACGCTCCAATTCTCCTCCGGAAGTTCCTCGATGGCCTGAAGAGGAGGGGGCGTAAAGGGAAGTACTGTTAGCACCACGTCGGAGTACTGCACTGACAGGCAGGGTCTCCGGTGTGTCTCTTCACTCACCCTTGCTGTGGTCAGTTCTTCCCTTCCCCATGCTCTGCATGCTTCCAGCCAGTTCTCTGGCAATGTCTTTAGGGCACGCGCGCGTGCACACACACCCTCTTAAAGGGCCAGCGCATGCACTTGCTATTTCCTCCCCAGCCAATAGCTGTGGGACATTATGTATGTATTGCTTCCTCCCCACTGAACCTTCTTGTTTCAGTCTATGTTGTGAAAGGTGGCATACCAGCACATGCCCTGTTTGTTATACTCTAGTGTAAATCCTGCTTGCTGCACTCTAATACAAATCCTGCTTGCTGCACTCTGATGCAAATTCTGCCTGTTGCACTCTAAGGCCACAACGGGGTCACAATGGCGACAAAATCGGACTGCAAAGCGATGAAATATCGCATTTCAGTCGGACCAATGATAATCTATGGAGCAGCTCCGAGTATCAGACTATTTGTGGTCCGTTTTAAACATGTGAGTGCAATCGCAGCTTGCTGCGATTCTCACCGATTGTGGGTCGACAATTGCCAATGCAAGTCTATGGGTGCGATGAAAATCGGATTACAAATGGACCGCACGTGTGACTTGCGATTAAATCGCACCACTATTCCAGGTGATAGGAAATTGCATCAGTAATTCTCAGGAATGCTTCACATGCTAATTAGGCTACCAGATATCAAATCAAAACAGGAAAACGCCTCCACGGAGTCCAGAACCATGGGCACACACATTAATGTAGAAATGTTAATAGTTCTCGTCCAGGAGAGGCCAGAACTTTGGGACCCGCGAGATGCCCATTATTCGAACAGGTCGCGAAAGGAGGCGGCTTGGAGGAGAATATGTGGGCAAATGTTCCCGGATTTTTCCGACAGATCTAGGGAGGACCAAGAGTGCATAAGTAAGTTCAATAATTACAACCCTACTAACATTTTGTTATTGCTCTGTATGTGCCAACAACAATGTGATATAATGTACCTCTGCCCTTATATTGTCCCAAACCTCAATTACTATAAAACGCTTTACAATGTTTAAATCCACATTGTAATGTGACAACAGAAACAACATCACAATATTCACATCCATCAGTAATGGTCGCCTACTTAGGGTGTAAAATGTTTGTAGACTCCTTGATCACACATGAAATGTGTAGGTCATGTACTTCATCTGTGTCCCTTCTGTTAAGGCCATAGCTCTGTCCCAAAGTTATGCTACTTGTTCTTACACATACCTCATACAGCTATGTTTCTATGCATGTACCCTTCTACTATGATCTTGTTAGTTTGCCACCATACAACTTTTGTGGTGTTGTGTACACATAACAGGCAAAACAAATAGAATGTTGATGGTGATAGGAACAGATGTTTTTACTATTTTAGAAGGCCATATAAGTAATGTTTTTGATATTTTTGTGTCTAATTTTGCAGTGACAGATGTCACAAGGTGGCGGCGCAGCTGTCGTGATTGCTATTGCAGAGAGAGGCAGCTGAGGGGGCGCAGTGGGGCTTCTGGAAGCAGCAAAAGGAAGTATGTGTACTTCAATCGGCTCAATTTTCTGGCGCCAGTTATGGATCTGCGAGCGTAAGTGCATGTCTGTAGAAAGGCTGTTACTGGTTTGGATATAAAATATCAATAGTGTTTTTGTTTTCCTCTATAGCACCGAGTCAAACCTTACAGAGAGAGAGACAGCTTCGGACTCGGAGGCAGTAATAGACCCCGTGGGGGATGTTGTTGAGGAGGCTGGCCCTTCCTCGGCAGCTACGTCATCCAGCCAAGCAGTACCACCACCACCAACACCAGCAGCAGAGGAGTCTGAAAGCCTGCCTCCAAAGCCAGAGGACAATCCCCTGAGCAGCAGCCCTACTAGTGTGTAGCCCTGGTGTTAGGCACACGCAGTACCCTGGGGAGTGTATGGCGAGACGGCGGCTTAATGCTCAATATGCATTCATTCTACACACACTGGACACACCCTTGGGGTAGTGAAGTATACTCTAGGGAGTGGTCAAAGTAGTGGGTGTAGGGTGATTTTGAAAAGAGTCTAGTTCCTGTCTCTGGACAGAGAAGACGCGTGGAAGTAGAGCTTAGACTTCTGTGGAAAGAGGAGAGAGGAGTCTAGCCTGCTTCATAACCAGTTCAAATAGTGGAGTCCGGTATAGGTTTTGAAATATACCTTAGTCTGGTCAGAGCTGGATTATCTCTCAGCACACTTTGAAGAAAGGAAGGAGTATCAGCACAGAAAGACTTCAGCGTTCCTGTCTAAGGACAGTATCAGGTACAGAGACGTGCTCCTGCCTGTGACAACTGAGCATCTGTGGCTGGCTTCATTGGAAGGAGAAAGATTGGAAGTGACTGCTCGACCCCTGGCTAGTGAGAATGTTTATGTTACCAGCGTGGACAAGGCGAAAGGCAAGTGGATTATAGAATTGGTGCTACAGGATTGCTTAAGTCCAGCACCCTGTTTACCGGTCACTGGGGACCGAAGAGTCGCTGTTGTTTCAGGCACAGAGGCAGGAAAACCAGGAATCTACCGGACCCTAGGTCGCGGCAGACAAGCCCCTTATAGTCGGTACGTAGCTGGGGTCAGGGGGAGTGAAGACTTTGGCGTTCTGCAGGACAAACATAAGTATTCAGCTCCTTCACAGGAAGGCCCCTAACACTAAGCTGACTGGGCAGTTACAGCTAAGATTAGCTGGAATCATAGAGGGAACTACGCTTCAGGCTGGTTGTACTCGTTCATTGGAGTTAAAGGAGGCCCCTAACTTGTCCAGCTGCCGTCTCAAAATACACTCCCTTTGGATCAGCCTCCCCGGGACCTGCCTTGACATTCAGCAAGTAAAGGTATGGAGAGACATTGACTGTGTGAGACTGTGTTATTTACCGGCACCCGACTTCACCATCTTAACAGACTTTGAGGGAAGAGTCCCACCTGTAGGGGACCTGACATCTAGCTGCCTCACCATCCCCTCAGAGATCTACAGCAGCGCTGGTACCCATTACCAGAATACTACAGGTGGCGTCACGAACTGTATATAGTTATCCCCTGTAAATATATCCCCCAACAACATACGCCAGACCGCCCGGGCCACAGACCGAGCCACAGCTACCTGTGACAAAATCCCCATAGACTTCTACGGGCTCGGCTCTGAGTACCCCATTGCCCTGGTAACCCACAATTGTGGTGGCGGGTCGACACAACTAAACTTGGCGTCACGAACAGGATACCAAACTCGCGAAATTGCGAGCCCTGCGTGCCTAAGGACTTGTTTTTGTAAAAAGGACTGTTTGCACTTTTGGCGCCAAAATCGCCATTTTTGTCGCCATATTCGCGCCCTCAGGCGCTGGAGAAGAAGGTGGGCGTACCTTCGTGGGCGTCTACCCCCCTGTGGCGCGAAGAAAATGCCTGTCCTCTCAAAGTGCTATTATAACATGCGGTCCTGCCCTACAGCAAAGGAGGTCCGCCTCCTCTTCACCTTCCCTGCGAGGAGGAGGAGACGCAAACCCCACCTCCACGGAAGAGACCGGATGCCTAAAAAAGAAAGGAGATTGTTCTGGAACATGATGGAGGCCGGACGTGTGGAGCCGAGCGGAGCAGCGGAGGAAGGCAGGCCCCGTGCCCCCGCCAAGCTGCCATCGGCATCCGAGGCCTATGTGATACTGCACCTGCAACAGGCGTTGTTAGAGGTTCGGGAGGAGAACTCACGCCTAAAGCAGTTGTTCCAACCTGGACTGGAGGAGATTGAGAGGCGCCGCTGTAATCTGCAGAAATGGCGGATGACGAACACGGCGTCCCCTCCCCTCAACGAACCCCCACGATACAAAGTACCGAAAAGTCTGCTGCCCAAGGCGAAGGAGCAACCGGAGGCTGCCCCCGAAAGTACCGTTCCCGATCCCACTGGTGAAGCGGTGGAGGCGGAGGAGGTTGAGGAGGTACAGCCGATCCCGGAACGCCCGCCCGGCCAAGAGGCCGCAGCAGATTATCGGTCCCCGGCAGGGACACCGGAGGGGTCCTGTCCGTCACTACCAGACATCGACTGGGACAACTGGGACGAAATGGCGCGCCTGGATGACGTCGCCTACACCGCCCAGTGGGAGCAAGAATGGCGGAGTCGTGAGGAGACAAAGAGGCGCCAGCAGGAGGAAGCGCGGGAAATCAAGAAGAACCGCCAGCGACAGTTTGCCGAGCTGATTGCTGATAAGGAGACTGTCCGTCGCGACAAAGGTACCTTACGGGAACCACGGCGGCAGGGGTGTGTGACTGAGTTCCAGCTCCGAAAGGGCTGGGGCTTTATTCGTGAACCGGGCCTCTACCCAGCGGTCTTCGTCAGCAGGCGTGACGTGGAATCTCACCTGCCACAAGGCCATCCCGGGAGGGACTTAGTGAACGGCGACCTAGTCACTTATACGCGGCATTGGGGAATGAAGGGGTGGTATGCCCTGAACGTCGCCATCATCCGCGACCCCGTCCCAGACGCAGGTATCGTTACCATTACCGCAGCGTCCCCGTTTCCAGCTTCAGCAGCATCCGGCCGTGCCCCAGTATCGCCCCCGTCAAAATCATCGCAACATGCGACCCAAAGTCTATCGCAAGTGAAAGCCACTTCCATATCGCCAGATGCGACCCAGTCTAGATCGCAAACCCTGACGCGGTCTATATCATTGACTGTAATTGAGACGCAATCGGTGTCGTGTGAAGAAAGTGTACCGGTTGCGCCCCTAGAGGTTCAAACCAGAGATGTCGCAACCCAAACCCTGATCGCAGCACATGATTTGCTGGTCTTAGGATCTAGGGCCCATTGCGTTGTTCCAGCCCCCGGGGTGGAAAGCGTACTATTTGATGAATAAATATATAAAAAGAATTGGTGAGGTCCATAAAGGATCTACCATCAGTCAAAGTTTGAAAAATGTTTATAAAGTTTTTGCACAAGTTTATATATAATGTATATATATATATAGTCCTAATTATAGAATGCCCGGCTGGGTAAATGGTGAATAGAACCATAAAAAGTTATTGCACTTTATCATAATGTGATTTGATATATGCCTTTGGTTTACAATGGACTCGTAGGTTGAGGACTGAGACAGCCTAAAAAACTTTCTTGTACATAGTTGCGCTCCGGCGCCCTATCTTGGTTTTACATAAGCCATACATATCTACCTCTGAAAAAACAAAACCCGTGTGGTGTGGCACTGAGTGAGGTCTGCACTTGGATGTCCTGCAGCCCACCCAGGACCCACGTTGAAGGTTTGGTGCGGGTCCTTCACAAGTATCTTGTAAATTTATTTATTGAATGACATTTGATACTATTTGTATTTTTGTATTAAAGTTTGTAACGTTCGAAGTATTCTTACCTCCCGGATGGGAAGATGTTATTGTTCCAATGTTATTGCATAAACAAAATTTTTCTGTCTTTTGTATTTCACAGCCCGGGAGTGCTGTCATTTACCATGGGGGAATGTGTAGCCCTGGTGTTAGGCACACGCAGTACCCTGGGGAGTGTATGGCGAGACGGCGGCTTAATGCTCAATATGCATTCATTCTACACACACTGGACACACCCTTGGGGTAGTGAAGTATACTCTAGGGAGTGGTCAAAGTAGTGGGTGTAGGGTGATTTTGAAAAGAGTCTAGTTCCTGTCTCTGGACAGAGAAGACGCGTGGAAGTAGAGCTTAGACTTCTGTGGAAAGAGGAGAGAGGAGTCTAGCCTGCTTCATAACCAGTTCAAATAGTGGAGTCCGGTATAGGTTTTGAAATATACCTTAGTCTGGTCAGAGCTGGATTATCTCTCAGCACACTTTGAAGAAAGGAAGGAGTATCAGCACAGAAAGACTTCAGCGTTCCTGTCTAAGGACAGTATCAGGTACAGAGACGTGCTCCTGCCTGTGACAACTGAGCATCTGTGGCTGGCTTCATTGGAAGGAGAAAGATTGGAAGTGACTGCTCGACCCCTGGCTAGTGAGAATGTTTATGTTACCAGCGTGGACAAGGCGAAAGGCAAGTGGATTATAGAATTGGTGCTACAGGATTGCTTAAGTCCAGCACCCTGTTTACCGGTCACTGGGGACCGAAGAGTCGCTGTTGTTTCAGGCACAGAGGCAGGAAAACCAGGAATCTACCGGACCCTAGGTCGCGGCAGACAAGCCCCTTATAGTCGGTACGTAGCTGGGGTCAGGGGGAGTGAAGACTTTGGCGTTCTGCAGGACAAACATAAGTATTCAGCTCCTTCACAGGAAGGCCCCTAACACTAAGCTGACTGGGCAGTTACAGCTAAGATTAGCTGGAATCATAGAGGGAACTACGCTTCAGGCTGGTTGTACTCGTTCATTGGAGTTAAAGGAGGCCCCTAACTTGTCCAGCTGCCGTCTCAAAATACACTCCCTTTGGATCAGCCTCCCGGACCTGCCTTGACATTCAGCAAGTAAAGGTATGGAGAGACATTGACTGTGTGAGACTGTGTTATTTACCGGCACCCGACTTCACCATCTTAACAGACTTTGAGGGAAGAGTCCCACTGTAGGGGACCTGACATCTAGCTGCCTCACCATCCCCTCAGAGATCTACAGCAGCGCTGGTACCCATTACCAGAATACTACAGGTGGCGTCACGAACTGTATATAGTTATCCCCTGTAAATATATCCCCCAACAACATACGCCAGACCGCCCGGGCCACAGACCGAGCCACAGCTACCTGTGACAAAATCCCCATAGACTTCTACGGGCTCGGCTCTGAGTACCCCATTGCCCTGGTAACCCACAATTGTGGTGGCGGGTCGACACACTAGGCCGCAGGATGTGTGTTCGCCACCTTCCGTCATTCCACGGCGAGCCAGACGCAGAAGAGAAGGAGTTGGTTCTGGCACAAGGAGGCAGGTGGACAGAAGAGTTCTGGACGATTTGTCCAATGCTGCCCATGATGATGGGGAGGAGGCATTTGGACGCAGTCTTGCTCGCTACCTCAGGGGTATTCCACGTGAGCACAGACTGCGGATCAGAGGTGGAGTACAAATTCTTCTGGATGCAGGCACCCCATCAAATGATCCCAACACCGTATTAGATTTTCTCGAAAGGTGGCAGCTTTCGTCTGAAAATCTACTACGGTTGTTGGGAAGCCAGCGAAGGGAGTCTGCTTCAGCCTCTGATCCTCCTCCTCATCATCAAGCTCCTCCTCCACCTCCTCCTTGTGTCCCACAGATACCAACTCCTCCTCCACCACCTCCTTCCTACCAACCTGTACTGCACCAGGTACAACAGATGGGACAGAGTGGCCATTCCCAATATGCCCACTTGAACATACCCAATGTTGTTGGCTGGCCACAACATGGGTATGGTCGACATGGGCATATTGGGGGTATAGTCAAAGTGGGCAGTCCTACACTTATGACTACCCACAACAGTTTCCCATGTTCCCCTACCCAAACCCCCATCAGGATCCAGCCAGAAGCATACATCAAACAGGTCATTCTGCCACCACTCACGGTGACACACTGGCTGTAGATCACTCAACCCAACCCAGACAACCTGGGCCTCCACCTTCACCACCCCCCACCTACCATAACTTGTAGGTCTGATTTATTTACTCATTTCTTTGAGTCATTTTGTTCTGTTGTTGACATTTGTGACTGCTGTCAATTTTCGTTAAAAAAAGTTATTAAGCCCTTTGGACAGATTTGCCCAGTAGGGTTTTCATAGCGACAAAAAAATACCAAAAATATAAAAAGTGTTTAGTCGCATTGCTTGTATGTTATTATTATTATACCTGATGAGCTGGGTAACGTATAAACAGCATGAGAGTACAAACACCACAACAACAACAAGGAGGTAAAGCAAAAATGGTTTATGGCTGAACTAATAAATAAGCACACTACATAGCTAAGGCCTCCTCTTGCCAGGGAGTAGCACCCTCTGGGGACACAAAATAATTAGTGAACACATCACGTACTTTTAGGCCAGAAGATGGACGACAGGGATGGATGAATGGTCTCATAGGCATAGACACATTACCAGACCCAAGGTCAGGCACATCAGGTGAGGAGCATTCTGCATTCTACAGAAGTTATGTAGGACCACACATGCTTTGACTACATTTACATTTGCTTCACTCAGTTGAATGGCTGATTGTAGTAACCGCCATTTAGCACACAGAATACCAAAGGTGCACTCCACCAGGCGTTGTGCACGTGAAAGGCCAAAATTAAAGATTCTCAGCCGATGGTTCAGATTGCGACGGGGATATGGCCTCATAACATGACGTGTCAATTGAAACGCCTCATCCACTACAATAACATAAGGCACTGGTTCCAAATTGGAGTCTGTAAGTTGACTTGGTGGTGGCAGGTCCAATTGGTTATTGCGTAGCCGCTGACCCATAATGGAAGAATTGAAGACTCTGGAGTCTCCAGTCCTTCCATAGGCCCCAATGTCTACAATTATAAACCTGTAGTTTGTGTCGACCAAGGTCAACAACACTACAGAAAAAAATTGTTTATAATTGTAGAATTGGGAGCCTGAGTTGGGCGGCTTATGCACACGAATGTGCTTCCCGTCCAGTGCTCCTATACAGTGTGGAAACTGGCAACTTTCTTGAAATCCCCATGCAATCCGCAACCAGTCGCACATTTTTGGCTCAGGCATGACCTCTTGATGTAGTCTGGACCAAATTTCAACACAAGTAGAGCAGACAATACCTGAAATGGTGGATTTACCAATTAAGAACTCTAAGTGCAGAGCAGCGTATGACAGGCCAGTGGAAAGGAACCTGCAAAACACAAAGAAGACAAAACATGTACACATCAGCACAGCAAACAAGAAGCACAGCATTCCCAACACTTACAATGGGTCAGTTTATAAAAGCATGCATGCACTAAATGCAATGAGATGCCATGCCTTCTGTGAGTTAGACACAAGCTAATTATTAAGATAGGTAAGCGTGAGAAAAACATTCCTGACAATATGTTTATGTAGCATCGGGTCCCTGCCTTCTGCCAGGCAGGGACGCTGTTCCCCTGCGACAGCGTCCTCTGCCAGGCAGGGACGTCGCCCCCCCTTACCCGCGCTCAGCGTCCTCCTTCCGCCCTGCTGGGGCCGCGCGCTCCTTCCCTGCTGCTGGACTTAGGGCGCGCGCCCGCGCCCTCCCCCGCTCTTAAAGGGGTCACGCGCATCTTTCAAAAAGGTCCCCGGCCAATGCCGGAGGACTCCACCCTATATAAAGTACTTCCTCCTTAATGGAGGTGCCCGAGCAATGTTGTTGTTGCACTGTTTACTCTGCTTCAGCCCTCAGGGTCCGTTTCCAGTTACCTGCCTGTTTCCTGCCAGTCTGCTGTCTGCTACCTGCCTGCAAGCCTGCCTGGAGGTTCGGCCGTCACATGCGGTGACCATCGCAATTCCAGAGACTCTCGCCTGCTTACTTGGGAGCACTCATCTGCCATCTGACTGCAATCCCACCTGAAGGTTCGGCCATCACCTGCGGTGTTCATCGGCTGTTCCAGAGACTCTCGCCTGCTCACTTGGGGGCGCTCATCTGTCATCTGCCTGCTAGCCTACCGGGAGGCTCCACCATCTCAGGTCGTATATACCTGTTCAGTCAAAGACTGCCCCGGCTCCTTGCTTGCCTGTTTATCCAGAGACTGCCCCGGTCACTTGCTGTGACTTCCTGCCTGTCTAACCAGAGACTGCCCCGGTCACTTGCTGTGACTTCCTGCCTGTCTAACCAGAGACTGCCCCGGTCACTTGCTGTGACTTCCTTCCTGTCTACCCAGAGACTGACCCGGTCACTTGCCGTGACTACCCGCCTGTCTACCCAGAGACTGCCCGGTCACTTGCCGTGACTACCCGCCTGTCTATCCAAAGACTGCCCCCGTCACTTGCAGTGACTTCCTATCCGTCTCCCCGGGCGCCACCCGCTCCTTTACAAGGAAAGCTCCTTGTATTATAAAGCTCAGAGGTTCCGCCTCCCAGACCCGTTACAGTTTGCTCGGGCCTTGGAACCCGGTGGCACCCAAACCCCTTCGCTCTCTGACCTGTGTCATGAACTGTCTCGTCAGAGGTCTCAACAGGAGTCCATCTGGGTCACCTGCGAATGTTAATTCCCGCCTGGACACCCTGACTACTTCACCAGCAACCACCGCGGGCGCCATGGCTCGCAATCCGGCAGTTCCGCTGCTTACCAATTCCGTGGTTTCTGTTCCTGGACCTCGACTTTCAGCTCCTCCTCGGTTTGGAGGCGACCCTGCTCTGGCTCAGGGTTTCATTTAACCAATGCACCCTGCATTTTGAACTCCTGGCACACCAGTTTAACTCCGACCGGGCCAAAATTGCCTTCATCATGTCCCATCTCACCGGAGAGGCCCTGGCCTGGCTAAATCCTCTTTGGGGAGAGAGAGGATCCTCTGGTGTCTGACCTGTCTGCTTTTCTCTCAGCCTTCCGGAGGGTATTCGATGAACCCGGACGGAAGACCTCCTCTGCATCTTCTCTGCTGCGTCTCCGTCAGGAGAGTCTCACCGTGGGTCAATATGCCATACGGTTCCGTACCCTTGCCTCGGAGCTAGCTTGGGATAATGACGCTCTGATCTCAGTCTTCTGGGAGGGTCTGTCCGGCCGCATTAAAGATGAACTTGCTGGTCGGGACATTCCAACCTCTCTCGATGACCTAATAAATCTCGCCAATCGAATTGATCTACGGTTCCAGGAGCGTGCTAAAGAGGCCACCCGTGAGAGAAGGTTTCCTCGTCTTGCTCCTTCTTTTCTGAGACCTGTAACTCCTTCCGTGTCTCCTCAGGTACACTCTTCTGAGCCTATGCAAGTCGACCAGACCAAGATGGTCAAAGCCCGTCAGGACTCACGCCGTACCGAGAGGAGTTGCTTCTACTGTGGCAGTAAGGAGCACTGGATCCGTACCTGCCCAGAGAGGTCAGGAAACGCCTGTGTCTAGGTTCGCTCGGAGAGGTCCACCTAGACAAAAATAAATCCTCTTCATCTCTGCTGTTGTCAGTCTCAATTCTCCTCGGTGAGAACCGTTATTTCGAACTTGCCCAACTTGATTCTGGAGCAGCCGGGAATCTTGTTTCACAGGCTCTAGTAGAGAAATATCACATTCCTACCAAACCTCTGGTTGAACCATATCTGTTGCTGCTGTGGATGGAGGTCTCCTGCCACGTCCCATTCAACTTATCACTGAAGCCATAACCCTGCAGGTAGGAATGCTGCATTCTGAGAGCATCTCGTTTCATGTTCTGCCTGGACTCTCACATGCTTTCTTACTAGGTCTGCCTTGGCTCCAAAAGCATGCACCCGTGCTCGACTGGCAGAATGGAGAGATTCTTCGCTGGGGACAGGACTGTCATAAAACTTGCTTGGTTCCTGTTCATCCCGTCCGTCCTTCTCCTACACCAACTAATCTACCAGGGCTCCCGATTCCATATTGGTCTTTCGCTGATGTCTTTAATAAAAAGGAAGCAGAGACATTACCCCCGCACAGACCATATGATTGCCCTATCGACCTGCAAACCCGGTACTACGCCTCCCCGTGGGCGTATTTACCATTGTCCGCTGCTGAGACCAGGTCGATGTCCGAATATATCGAGGAGAATTTGGCTAAGGGATTCATCCGGAAATCCACCTCCCCAGCGGGGAGCAGGTTTCTTCTTCGTAAAAAAGAAAGACGGCTCTCTTCGTCCCTGTATTGACTACAGAGGCCTAAATTTGATCACGGTGAAGAATAAATACCCTCTTCCGCTCATTCCAGAATTGTTTGATCCTCTGAGGGGGGCTAGAATCTTCACCAAACTGGATCTCCGTGGGGCATATAACCTGGTCCGTATCCGTCGGGGAGATGAATGGAAGACGGCATTCAATACCCGGGACGGCCACTACGAGTATTTGGTTATGCCCTTTGGTCTCTGTAATGCTCCAGCAGTCTTTCAGGAGTTGGTCAATGACATCTTCCGGGACCTTCTCTACTCCTGCGTTGTGGTGTACCTAGACGACATCTTGGTCTTCTCTCCGGATCTCCAGTCTCACCGGAGGGATGTTCGTCAGGTTCTGCTCAGGCTCAGGCAGAATCACCTCTTCGCCAAATATGAGAAGTGCCTCTTTGAGCAGACCTCGCTTCCGTTTTTGGGCTACAATCATTTCTCAGACAGGCCTACGAATGGATCCGGAGAAACTGTCTGCCATCGAGAAATGGCCCCGACCGGAGGGGTTGAAGGCCATTCAGCGGTTCCTGGGATTCGCCAATTATTACCGACTCTTCATACCACACTTCTCTTCCCGGACTGCTCCAATCTCCGCGCTCACCCGCAAGGATGCTAATCCCAAACAGTGGACGCCCGAAGCAGAGGAGGCCTTTCTTTCTTTAAAACAGGCCTTCTCCTCCGCTCCAGTGCTGCATCGCCCGGACGGTAACAAGCAGTTCTTCCTGGAGGTGGACGCTTCCTCTTCTGGAGCCGGAGCGGTACTTACTCAAAAATCTTCATCCGGGAGGATGGTATCTTGCGGCTTCTTCTCCAAACTCTTCTCCTCTTCTGAGCGCAATTACTCCATAGGAGACCGAGAGTTATTGGCCATCAAGCTGGCATTGGAGGAGTGGCGTTACCTACTCGAGGGGGCTTTCATCCGGTAATCATTTACACTGACCACAAAAATCTGGCTTACCTCCAGCATGCCCAGAGACTTAACCCTCGCCAAGCCCGGTGTCCTTGTTTTTTGCCCGCTTTGATTTTCTGTTACATTTTCGTCCGGCCGACAAGAACATCAAGGCGGACGCCTTGTCCCGGTCCTTCCTGGTGTCGGATCTCGAGGAGGAACCTAAACATATCATCGATCCCGCCAGAGTGATGCGGGTGGCTCCCGTGAGTCTAAATCGTCTCCCTCCTGGCAAGACGTTCGTATCGGTAACCGATCGGGAGAGAATCCTACACTGGGTCATTCGTCTAAACTAGCTGGCCACGCTGGTCAGAAAAGACCCTCCAGCTCATTACTGGGCATTACTGGTGGCCTACCCTGCACAAGGACGTAATAGACTTTGTTTCTGCCTGTGTCTCCCGTGCCCGCAACAAAGTTCCGAGACACCTGCCTGCCGGCCGTCTTCTTCCGCTTCCTGTACCCGCTGCTCCCTGGCAGCATATAGCCATGGACTTCATAACAGATCTGCCGTCTCTGCCGGTTGTACGGTCATTTGGGTGGTCGTTGACCGATTTTCCAAGATGGCTCACTTCATTCCCCTGCCAGGGCTTCCGTCTGCACCCGAGTTGGCTAAAGACTTTATCCGCCACATCTTCCGTCTTCATGGTCTGCCTCGTCACATTGTGTCGGATCGTGGGGTACAGTTCACCTCACGATTCTGGAGAGCCATTGTAAGTTGCTGCGTCACCTTGGATTTCTCCTCCGCTTACCACCCGCAGTCCAAAGGACAAGTCGAGGAATCAACAAATCACCAGTTTTTCGGCACTTCGTTAATGCCCCATTCGCGGGTGGATCTTTGCCTTGGGCCGAATTCTCTTATAACAAACCGAAGGAATCTTCCTCCAAATCTCCGTTTTTTGTATCTTCGGTCAACACCCCCGGATCCCGTTCCTGTCTCTCTCTTTGGACAATCCACTGGGGGGAATCTCTGGTTAACGAATTTTTCCCATTTGGGAGAGTCCCGGGGTCCGCCGCTCGTTCTGTCATCCGAGGCATGAAGAACAGCGACAAAAGACTTTTGGATTCCTCAATTCCGTCCTGGGGATAAGGTCTGGCTTTCATCCAAGTATGTCCGGCTCAAGATTCCTTTTACAAGTTGGGTCCCGGTTCATCGGCCCTTTTTTGAGACACAGTTAGATCAACCCGGTGTCTTATAAATTGAAACCCGGGCTTTTTGCGGATTCCTAACTCCTTTCCATTATCTCTCCTCAAACCGGTGGTCTTAACTCTTTGTCAAGTTAAGGTACACCTCTGCTCCAGTGTCGCTGAAGACGAATTTGGGTAAGAGAACATTTGGGCCCAAAAAGGGGGTGGAAGAAAGACTTATTTTCTGGTGGATTGGAAGGGGTTTGGTCCGAGGAGAGAAACGTGGGAGCCCGGGAGAACTCCTGCCCCTCTCACCTAGCTAAATTTTCTTTCTGGCCTAAAAAGGGGGGGGGGCCTAAGGGGGGGGGGGTACTGTAGCTCGGCGTCCCTGCCTTCTGCCAGGCAGGGATGTGTTTCCCCGCGACAGCGCCTCTGCCAGGCGGGCGTCGCCCCCCTTACCCGCGTCAGCGTCCCCCCTTTTCCGCCCTGCTGGGGCCGCGCGCTCCTTCCCGTGCTGGACTTAGGGGCGCGCGCCCGCGCCCTCCCCCGCTCTTAAAGGGGCCGCGCGCATCTTTCAAAAAGGTCCCCCCAATGCCGGAGGACTCCACCCATATAAAGTACTTCCTCCTTAATGGAGGGCCCGAGCAATGTTGTTGTTTGCACTGTTTACTCTGCTTCAGCCCTCAGGGTCCGTTTCCAGTTACCTGCCTTTTCCTGCCAGTCTGCTGTCTGCTACCTGCCTGCAAGCTGCCTGGAGGTTCGCCGCACATGCGGTGACCATCGGCAATTCCAGAGACTCTCGCCTGCTTACTTGGGGCACTCATCTGCCTTTGACTGCAATCCCACTGAAGGTTCGGCCATCACCGGGTGTTCATCGGCTTTTTCCCAGAGACTCTCGCCGCTCATTGGGGGCGCTCATCTGTATTGCTGCTAGCCTACCGGGAGGCTCCACCATTCAGGTCGTAATACCTGTTCATCAAAGATGCCCCCGGCTCCTTGCTTGCCTGTTTATCCAAGACGCCCCTCACTTGCTGTGATTCCTGCCTGTCTAAAAAAAAAAGATGCCCCGGTCACTTTTTTGTGACTTCCTGCCTGTCAACCCCAAAACTGCCCCGGTCCTTGCTTGTGACTTCCTTCCTGTCTACCCGAGTGCCCCGGTCACTTGCCGTACTACCCGCCTGTCTCCCAGAGACGCCCCGGGGACTTGCCGGATACCCCCCCCCCGCCTGCAAACCAGGCTGCCCCGTATTGCTGTGACTACCCGCCCCTTTTATCCAAAGACTGCCCCCGTACTTCAGTGACTTCCTTCCTCTCCCCCGGGGGCCACCCGCTCCTTTACAAGGGGAAAACCTCCTTGTTAATAAAGCTCAGAGGTTCCGCTCCCAACCCGTTACAGTTTACAATAAGGTTTAAAATAGAAAAGTAGCTAAGTTGTGTAAAACTGGATAATAACAGGCACTCAATGAAGCGTATCTGGTGCACAAGTCGGGTTTCCAGCCCACAATCAATGTAAATGTAACCGGCACTCAATGGAGATTATGAAGAGATGAGGATGATTGCTTAGATTTCTTTATTTGCATCCAAACAAAATAGATTTAATTTTAGTTGAACGTTTTCGGCCCCCAAATAAGGACCTTACAGAAAAAATATTTGCTAGACTGTTAATGCGGACCCTGGTTCAAAGAGAAACGCTGTGACTAAATCTATAGCAATGGAGGACGCAGATACCAGGACTGCGAGCATGGACCCAGTTCTCCAGCAGATGGTCCTGTATCGCAGCTCCTGGAGCAGCGCTCCTCCATTGCTAAATTTAGTAAGCGCTTTCTCTTTGAACCAGGGTCCACATTATACAGTTCTAGCCAATATGTTTGTGAAGGCCTTATTTGTGGGGCCGAAACGTTCAAACTATATTAAATTTTTTGTTTGGATGCAAATAAAGAAATCTTAAGCAATCTCCCATCTCTTCATAATCTCCTTGAGTGCTGGTTACATTTACTTAAGTTGTGTAAAACATCATCAACATACGTTGAACACATACCGTAATGTTAGGAGAAGGCGTTCCTCGGCAGAAATAGTGGTCGATCCTGGGTCATGAAAGTGATCCCGGGCGCCAATCTCCCAATTTAGAAGGGCAAGGCTCATCGACAATATTGAAAAAACTTGTCGGCTGGTACCGGACTAATAGGACGGTGGAATGGCCTTACTTACCTTTGCCTCAAAAGTGGATGGAGCCACATTCTTCTGCGCCTTCTGGGATCGCAATCAAGGATTGGCTCCCCAAACTGTCTGGATTAACCCAATTGAACCACACCTCAGTGGTACTAAATAACAGTCTGTGTCATGTTTGTGACAAAACGCAAGAAAGCCTGACACAAGTAACCAAATGAGACCAGTGCAAAGGTGGGAGGGTCACACCTGTGGAGACCCCTTAAATTGGCTTGCCTGTGGATTTAAATTAGTTTCAGGCCTCAAACCATTATTTGTCCATTTTGGTAACGCAAGTGCGTTCAAGGGGCCAGGGGGGGGGGAATTCAGCCGGTTCTCCCCGGTTCCATGGAACCGCTTTTAAAAAAGCTGCCGGTTCCCCGAACCGGGAGTTTTCCCCGCTGGATCCGGTACTATGTTCACTCGGGAGTCGGGCTCTGCAGCCTTCCACCTGCCGTGGCCCAGGCAGCCAGAATCCAAACCGCGCACTGATACAGGCGCACACACACAACCCGCCGGGGGGGGCCCTGGTCCCCGCGCATGATACCTGCGGCAATTGGTATGTATCCACCACTCACAAGAGCCGCACCAGGCAACCAGGCAGAGCTGCAAGCGCCCCGCTCATTAGAGGATGTGAGTACATGGGGGAGTGCCGGGGGGGTGCTGGCCATGGGGTCGCTTCTTCCGCACAGGGGATGGGCAAAAAGGGAAAATGGCGCTTTGACGGCCTGGTGGGGCCCAGGGGGGCAGAAAAATCTTCCCCCTTTCCCTCACCCCTGGGGGGTAACAGGTGGAAAGCTGGGGAAAATGTGTTCGGTTGTGCCGCCCCTGGGCCTAGTGCGGAGGGCCTGCAGTCCCCGACCCGGGCGGGGGGGGGGGCGCCGTGGGGCGGGAAACAGCGAGAAATCACCCTAAAAATCACGGGCCCTTTTCACCCGGGGGGTAAAAAGGAAAAATTTTTGCCCGTGTTTAAACGGTTCAAATATGTCCCCCAGTTTCTAGATCTAGTATCCACAAAACCCATCCGGGCCCCAGTGTCAAGTATCACACTTACCCATCCGGGTTCCCCATTGTTAGTATCACACTACCATCCGGGTCCCCCGTGTCAGAAACCCCAATACCCATCCTGTGCCCTAGTATCCCCACATACCCCATCCTGTGCCCGATGTGGGGCCCCAGCTCCCGCTTGGGCACGTGTTCCCAGGGGGAAAATGCCCCCAAAGGGTTTAAAACCCACCACCAACCGTTTTTCATTCACCCCTTCACTACCCCGGAGCCACCAAAGGGACCCCTTTGAAGAGTTTTGCATATTATAAGGTTTTTTAAAGAGAGCAGTTAGTTGTTGATTTTACCTTGGGGGAGTTTTTGGGTTTTTACCCCCCCAGAGAGCCGAGCGGGAGAGGGAAGTTTCCCTCAGAACGGGGGGACGGGACGGGTTGTTCCCCTGGACGGAAAGATGCTCTTAAAGTGTCCCCAATAGATCATCTGGGGGAAAGGGCCCCTGATAGCTGCTTCAGACAGGGGGCTTAAAAAGGGAAAAAGAAGGAAAGGGAACTGCAGTGATTAAAAGACAAAGACTACAGCTTGTATTATTTTAACTGTGTGGAGTCCAGTAATATTTGGGGGGGAAGATAGCCCCTTCACCCGGGTTCAGAACTGAGTCAACTGAGGTATTTTCAGTGAGCAACCGTGCCGACGTTTTGAGAGGGGTTTGAAGGGGAAAGGAAATCAGCCATCAAACCTGCTGTGTGTTTTATTTTAAAGGGGTTTAGAGTGGAAAAAGGGCCGAGGGGAAAAGGAAAAAAAAAGGAGTGACAGGGTTGAAAACAACTTTGATCGCTTACCTCTACTCTGAACAAAACCGGGGCACCGGGTCCGAGCTTTCTGCATCTACCCGACAAGTAGGGGATACCGGGGACCCCGTGGGGCTTCAAGTCGCAGGGGCCCCCAAAAAGTGATACGTAACCAGGGTCGGGGAACGGGGTTGGTCAGCGGGAACCCTAAGACTGAGTTTTATCCAAAAAGGAAAACTCCACCAAAAGTCAGCCGGGCGTAAATGAGGGAAAACAGAGTTAGACTTCGTTTCATACAGGTCAGAAACTCACACACTACCCGGGGTAAGGAGGCCCCACACCTACTAAATGGGGTTACTGGGGCATGCATCCTCCACCCTGCCAGCTTCCCCCGGGCGTGCCTGCAACTACCATCAGTAAAGGAAAAGAAAGAGGGCTTTCGGGTGTGTCTGCCCTTTTTTCTCCTGCACCCCTACAAACCCCCATATACCTGAGGGATCCCGTCTTTCCTGTGGAAAAAACTTAAAACCCCCTTTCTGCCCCGTAAAAAACCCCCCAGGGATCAACCCCGTAGCGTTTGGGCACCCTGACCAGGTACCACAGGGGGCATCAAGAACAAACGTATAACTTTTTAAACCCCCGTAAATATCCCACATTTTATGGTGATCGCCCCGGGCCCCCGGACCGAGCTGTGCTACCCCTGACACCCCCCATTGAAGGGGAACGGGCTCTGTGTTTTTACCCCCACAGGGGCCCCGGCTGGCGACCCCTAGTAACAAACCTACCCATCCCGTTTCCCCAGTGCCTAGTATCCCATACCCTTTTTTGTGCCCCGTATCACACCCTTTTCCCAACCTTTTGCCCAGTATCACACAACCCTTTCCGTGGCCCCGTGTCTAGTATCGCCCCTACCCCTCCCGCGCCCCAGTGTCACACATACCCATCCTGGCCTTATATCACACATGCCCATCCTGTGCCCCAGTATTTACACATTTCCCATCCTGCGCCCTAGTGTCACACAAAACCCAAAACCCTTTCCCCCAATTTTCACAATTTCCCTCCCGTGCCCTAGTTTTCACACATTCCCATCCTTGCCCCCAAAATTTAAAAAATACCCTCTGTGCCCCAGTGTCACACAGGGGGGGGTGTTATGTTACGGTAGCGGGAATTCAGGCAAAAAAGGAAAAACCCAACAGTTTGGGAAACTTAAGATTGCTGTACCCGGGCTAACCACCCAACTAGAGGCAAACCGTGGAGCGTTCCTTACGGGTTTGGGCCTAGACGCCTCGTCACAAACCTGAAAAACAAAATACACCTAAAGATAGAAATAGGAAAACTATCTGCCCCGGGCAGAACCCCAAGATAAAAAGAAAGCCCCCAAACATGTAAGGCGGGTTTAAAAAGAGGAAATACTGACACAGAAAGAAAATAGTAAGCAAACGCTGGGCCCCAAAAATATCTAAAAGAAAAGGATGGAAGGGTACTTACGCAATCCCAAAAAAACCCTGAAAAACACCAACCTACTAATTTCAAAATCACTAGACACACACCTCTCCACCAAAATTTAGCCTCGGTAAAACAGAAACAGCAGCACTGAAAAAGGGGAAAAAGCAAAAGTCAAAACACAGTGGGACTAAATGAAGGGCAAAAGCCCCCGGGGGGCCCCCGAACCCCCCACAAAGTGCGGCCCCCAAATGCAAAAATATAGCAAAAACACAAAATAAAAATTTTGTCTTATCTGATAGCAGGGATGCGACACGACACAGCGGTAAAGGGGAAGGGGAAAAAAGGGTTTTCAGACCAGAACAATTGTCCCGGAACCCCCTATAAAAAAAGATTCCCTTAAATAAGACCAATCAAAACCCCCGTTCCCATTTTCACAATCCTCACTAGTACCCCTTTTTTAACCCACCAGAGGGAGGCTCTGCCAGAACTCATCTAAAACCCCTTTTACAACAGTCCCCCCCCTTTGGGGGGGGGGGCCCCCCCCAACCCTAAATTTAGAAAACCGGTCGGCAGGTGAGTTCTTGAAAAAGCCGGAAATTCCCAGCATGGTCCCCAAGCAAACCCCCAAAAATTTCTTCTGACCAAACCCTCCATTTAACCAAAAACTGGGTCTTCTCTAGAAAAAAAGAATCCAAAATTTTTTCAACCACATACCCAAATTTTTCCCCAAACCAAAAAGGGTCAGGAGGCCAGCAGCGGGAAAACCCTGGTCAAAAAAACCCTTCAACAAGGACTTTGGCCGTTATGGATCTTAAATGCCCCCGGAAAAAAAAAGAAAGAAACAGGATTAAAAAACTCCATGTCTTTAAGGTAAGCCCCCAGGCTTAAATTTGGGGATGCTACTCTAAAGGGGAAAATTTTTTTGAGGAAAAACCAAACCAATCCCCATTTTAAAACCCGAGGCCACGTCCTAGCGGTTAGCAAACCGCGGGGGCCTTCCCGAGAAAACAACCTCCCCCTCCGGGTCCCAAATCTGCTGATACGCTCAACAACAAGTCAACCCCGGGGACAGACAAAGCCCCGCTGTCCTGAAAAAAATCAGGGTGAAACCCAGAATTACAAAAAAAGGGGAGACATCAAAGTGGCGAGTACCCTATATTAAGGCAAATCACCAAGGCAAAAAAGAGACCCATCATCCTGATCAGCGACACAAAGCTCTTAGATAAGCCCCAATGTCTGGTTGTTCTCTCATTTGCCCTTTTGGTTGAGGATGAAATGCCGAGGAGAAAGACAATTGAAACCTTTTTAAAAAAAAAAGTCCTCCAAAATCGGAAACAAACTGGACTCCTCGTCAGACACAATGTTTCGGGAAAAACCGGTAAACGAACCACGGGTGAAGGAAAAAAGGCCCCAAATTTTGAGGGGGAAGGGAAAAATTAGGTAATGGCAAAGATGATCTTTTTTGGAAAACCATACAAATTACCCAGATGGGGGTCTTCCGAGAAACAGGAAATGGGGAAAAAAAACCATAGAGATATGGGTCCATGGTCTCTTGGGCCAGGCAATGGGTCAACAAACCACTAGAGCGAAGCAGGCTTGGAGCGAGAGCAAGTCCCGCAGGGGTCACAAATTCCCTGCACGCGAGACAAGGAGGGGCCCCAAAAGGCCCCCCTAACCAAGTCCTGGTACCAAAAAAATTCCGGGTGCCCACCAAACGGAACAATGAATCTAGACTCACACTCTTTTTCCATTGGGGCCCGGGGCAAACAATTTTCCAAAGGGCAGCGCTCGGGGGCCATCCCCCCTGAAAACCCCCCCAGACAAGTTCAAATTGGGGGGGATGGCGGAAAAATACCCCCCTTCAAAAAACAGAGGGATCGATAGCTCAGGGAGCCCCCAAAAAAAACCCCTCAAAGGGGGACCCCTTAACTTTTTTAGTCCCCGGAAGAAGGAAAACCAAAAATTAAAAGTGGGGGAAAAAAAAAGGCCCCCGGGGCCGAGGATTGAGCGTTGGGGGAAATTTCCCGATAACCAATTTTTTATGGCCCCTGGGGCCCCCCACCTGATGTTTGGTCCCCCCAGCCATTTCTCCCCCTTTCAAAACCCCCCTTCAGGCCAATAACCCGTTCCCCCCGTCATAAATTTGTTTAGTAGGAAAAATTTTTTGAGAGAAAAAGGCACAAGGGTTACTTTTAGAGGTCCTGATCTTTTTGGAAAAAAACGGCCCTGCCCCAATTTCAGAGGATCAACCCCCCAAAAGGCAGAAAACATCAGGCTCCCCCTAAACGGAGAAAGTAATCTTGCTTAAGTTCCCGAAACGAGTGACTCCCCCAGGAGCAATTCACCACACAGAACCCTTTTTGGGGGAAATCAGTAATGGTTTAACAAAACAGAGAAATTACCAAAAAATTTACGATAGAAATTGGCAAAACCCCAAAAAAACTCTAAGAGCCTTTAATGAAGTGGGGGGGCCCCCAAACACAGATGGCCTAACCTTTTACCCGGGGCCATTTCAATAACGATGGGGCAAAAAGAACCCCCAAAAAAAGATTTCTGTACCCAAAAAAAACACTTTGCCCTTACATACAAGCATTCTCTCTCAAAATCTGGAATACGTTCGAACATTTTCACATGAAGTCACAGTCTTTAAAAAAAAAATCAAGAATCACCAAATAAACAATCAGAAATTGTCCACAAAATCCCTGAAAATGTCATTCATGAAGGACGGAAAAGAGGAAGGAGATTAGTGCCCCCAAAGGGCATCACAAGGAACTCAAACCCCCCTTTCAGGGGGGTTAAATCCTCTTCCATTCATCCCCGTTTTAATGCGAAAAAAGGTTAACCCCCCCGAGGAAAAAGTTAAAAAACCAAGTAGCGTTTTTCCCCGGAAAAACAGGTCAGAATAAGGGAAAGGGGTATTGATATTTCAAAAATATTTTCAAGAGACGATAAAAAACCCCGGGGCCTTAATGAACCATCTTTTTTGGCCACAAAAAAAAACCGGCACCTAAGGGGAAGAGGAGGTCTGATATGCCCTTCTCCAATTTTTCCTGAATAAGACCGCATAGCGTCTTTTGGGGTACAGACAAGTTAAAAAGGCGCCCTTAGGAATTTACCCCCGGCACTAATTCAATACGCATCATAGCTCCTATGGGGGTAAGGAGCAATTTCTTTCGCTAAAACATCAAAAAAAACAAAAAAAATCAGGAACACCTCAGCCTGGGGGGAGGCAAAAAAAACAGGAGTGTTGCACAACACTTGGCACCCCAAATTTTTTCAGACACAATTTCCAACCCAAAAAAGGTTAAAAACTGAAACCCGGGGGAAACCCGCACTATAATGTCATGCAGTTATATAGAACCAAAAATTTCACACTCCTGGTGATCAGGTCAACCCTCATTATCACCTGAGTAAAAAGGGGGGTTTTTTCTCAGCCAAAGGGGTAAATCTTTTAGTAAGGAATAGACTTCTGGGGGGGTATAAGGGGAAAACCCCAAACGCTTAGCAAAATCAAAACCCCACGGTTAATAGCTCCCCCAAATCAACGAAAGCCTGAGAAAAAAAAGGGGGACAGGAGCTATCAAGTGACATTTAAAAAAAAACTTAGTCGAACACTACCCAAGACAAGGGCGTAAAAAATGTTTCCCCCCGTTTGGGGGCCCCCTGAAATAGCATGAAGGCACACCACAGTAGAAAAAAACCCATTGCGTTTCGAAACTCATGCGTTCCCCCCAACACCACTCCATCAACTGCATGGGCTCAGCAGTGGCTCATAAGGCAACACCCCCCCACCACACTTCTCCGCTCCAAAACGCCGTCAATTTGAATCGCCAATGACATAGAATTTGAACCGGGGGGACAGGGAATCCCACCATAACTCCTTTACTTATCCGACACCCCCTTCCCCGGAAAAGGGCCCCCAAAAGGTCGTTTTTTCCTTTTTGGGTCGGACGCCCCCTACAACTCTGACAGTATAACTCAGCGCATCAAGCCCCTGTTTAAAATGCCAAAAAGGTTTTTTTCAGTTGTCAGTGACATTAGGCTACGTACAAAACCCCCCAAACCGAAAAAATGCACCCAAAACACCAAAACAGGTCCCAGGTGTCAGGAAAAAGCCCAAATTGGGGGTTTGCCCCGGAGGGGAAAATGTAAATTTTAACCTGCTGCGCTGCGTTTCCGGGGACTTAGATTTTTGGAAAAAAAAAAATTTACCCAAATTTTTTTTAAATTTCTGAAATTTTGCTCGATCCCCTAAAAAAAACAATCTGGCGGGGGGCCAGGTTCCACAACGGGAACCCCGCAAATATGCAGCAATCTCTGAACCCAGTGGCAAGCTGTCCACACGGCCAGCAACTGGCAAAAACCATTGGGAGAAAAGATCCTCCCCAGCCCCAGAGAAACAGAGGGAAAAAAAAAAAAAAAAAAAAAAAACAACAAACAGAAAAATATCTCGACAAAATTTTTTTTCCTTCAAATATTTTTTCCCTTCTTGGGACCATACAATTTTTATGGCCGGTGATACTGTTATTTTCGGTAGCTGAGGAAGCAGGAAAAAAGGGAAAAACCAGAGCATTGGAATCATGAGATTCAGTACCCGACAACCCCCGCAACTAGGGGCAGCCGTGGAGCGTTCCTACGTTGGTCCCCAGCCCCTCGCCACCTGAGAAACTAACAAAACCTAAAGATAGAAATAGGAAAGCTATCTGCCCCGGAGCAGAACCCCAAAGAAATAAAAAGCCCCCCCAAAAAAGAAAAAGGGGGGTTTGACAAGGGGAAAAAACTGACACAGAAAAAAAATAGTATGAGCAAACGGGGGGCCCAAACTACAAAAAAAAAAGGAAAAAGGGTATCCTGAAAACCCAAAAAAACCCTGAAAAACACCAACTCTACAAAATTTTAAATCCCCTGAGATCACAGACCCAACCACCTAAATTAGCTCTCGGTTAACAGAAACGCAGCCACAGAAAAACGGAAAAAAAAAAAGTAAAAACACTGGCGGGGCTAAACGAGAGGGCAAAACCCCCCGAGGGGCCCCCAAGGGGCCCCCCCAGAAGTGCGGCCAAAAAGCAAAATATGCAAAAACACAAAAAAAAAATTGTCTTATCTGATAGCGGGGATGCAGACACGACACAGCAGGCTAAAGGGAAACTGGAAAGAAGGTTTTAGACCAAACAATTATCCCCGGCAACCCTGAGGGGAAAAGTTCCCTTAAAAAGACCAATCGAAAAACCCCCGATTCCAGTCTTCACAATCCCACTATACCCTTTTAACCACCAGAGGGGGCTCTGCTCAAACCTCCAAACCCAAAAACAAAAGGGGGTTCAGCCGGTTCTCCCCCCGGGTTTGATGGAAACCCCCTTTTTAAAAAAGCTGCCGGTTCCCCAACGGGGAGTTCACAGCTGCGATCCGGTATTGTTTTCCCCCCCCAGTCGGGCTCTGCAGCCTTCCTACCTCACGTGGCCCCGGGGGCCGGAAAACCCGGGTATGGCCTGATACAGGGCAACAGCACACCCCCCCCGGGGCCCGGCCCCCGCCCTGTACCTGCGGCAATTGGGAAATTCCCATCCACTCACAAGACCGCCCCCAAAGGCCAAAAACCGCAGACTGCAAGCGCCCCCTCTTAGAGGAGTGAGTCCCCCGTGTTGGTCCGAGCAGTCCCCGATCTGCTGCTCTCCCCGGTGCTGGTTACCAGGGCGGCTCAGTCGCCCGGGGGCAATCATCAACAAATTCAGGGTGCCTGCTAAGTCTTCCTGTCCCACAGGCTCCCAGAGCGGTTCTGTGGGGGCAAGGCCCGGGGTTCCCCCCGCTAGGCACCCCCTAACCGAGTGGCTATGGCATTGTGTGCCCTGTCCTGTCACCTTTTTGGAGGGGGGGCACGGTCGCCATTGCCCCCTCCTGTTTGTTTTTTTGACCGATTCTCCCCAAAAAACCGGCAAATTTTCTTCACTGACAATTAGGGGAAAACCCAAAGGGGGCGGTGTGATCTTTTTTAAAACCTGCGCCCCTAAACCATATGAGGCCCCGGAGCAGCGTAGTACCCAATTGCCGCAGGGGTCGTGCGCGGGGGGCCGGGCCGGCGGGGGTGTGTGTGCGCCTGTATCAGTGCGCG
>JARQOD010000003.1:49981870-50003021 GCA_033576555.1 Oophaga sylvatica
GGAGGCTATGGGGGTGACGTGCTGCACATGAGGAAGCTATGGGGGTGACATGCTGCACATGGGGAGGCTACTGGGGTGACATGCAGCACATGGGGAGGCTATGGGGGTGTCATGCCGCATATGGGGGAGTCATGCAGCATATGGGGAGGCTATGTGGGGCTCATGCCACATATGTGGAAGGCTGTGTGGGGCTCATGCAGCATAAGGAGAAGGCTATGTGGGGCTCATGCAGCATAAGGAGAAGGCTATGTGGGTCTCATGCAGCATAAGGAGAAGGCTATGTGGGGCTCATGCAGCATAAAGAGAAGGCTATGTGGGGCTCATGCCGCATATGGGGAAGGCTGTGTGGGGCTCATGCAGCATAAGGAGAAGTTTATGTGGGGCTCATGCAGCATAAGGAGAAGGCTATGTGGGGCTCATGAGCATAAGGAGAAGGCTATGTGGGGCTCATGAGCATAAGAGAAGGCTGTGTGGGGCTCATGCCGCAAATGGGGAAGGCTGTGTGGGGCTCATGCAGCATAAGGAGAAGGCTATGTGGGGCTCATGCCACAAATGGGGGAGGCTGTGTGGGGCTCATGCTGTATATGGGGAGGCTGTGTGGGCTTCATGCCACAAATGGGGGAGGCTGTGTGGGGCTCATGCTGTATATGGGGTGGCACTTACACTACATAAGGGGCTATTGGGGGCTCATGTGATATACAGAAGAGACTGTACTCAGGTTCAAATGATATAGAGGGATGTCAGCATATTTATATCTGGTCAATATTAAGTGACATAATTAATATTAATATAATTATCAATAATATAATTAGAATATATTGATATTAATATTGAGTAGAATTAATTTCAGCCTGTTGGTTCGGCCCTCCACAACAGTCACGGTCTCTAATGTGGCCCCTTGGGAAAATGATTGCCCACCCCTGGTCTAGAGCAGAGTTGTGAAAATGAGGTCCTCAAAAAATCACCTCCGATCTAGTCGAAACCATACTGGATAAGGAGGAACCGCCCCTTCCTGTGACATCGTCCCGTCACATGGGCATGAAGTCAGCAAAGGTCCTTAAGCTCACTTGGATGTTGCTTCTGTCAGTGCCTTATACCTAGTGTGCGGCTCTGCAGGTGGAGGTATGTGGAGATTCCTCATTACTGGGCGCGAGGGACATTAACCTCCTCAGTGCTGAGACTATTTTGGTGTTTTTGTGTGGTCGCATTCAATGACATATAATTCCATTTTTTACATTATTTCCTTCTCTATTTTTGGTGCTTGATTGTTGATTCTCGGTACGCGATGATAATTGAATTGTGTGTAGTGATGACAGAATGTGCTCGGATAAGGTGTTATGAGATCATGCTCGGGTGCTAACCGAGTCTCTTTGGCATGCTCGAATAATATGTTTGAGCCCCTGCGGCTGCTCAACAGCCTCAACACAGGCAGGGATTACCTGTTGTTAGGCAAGACATGCAGCCTTGGGGACTCGAACATGTTAGGATATGTGCAGACGTTCAGTAATTGGCAGCATTTTGGACAGCTCATATCCGCTGCCGGCTTTTGAATGCAGGTGATTCCAAATGTGTTCATTGAACCGTGCGGAATCACTGCATCCAATACATTGTACGGATGATATTTATTTTGCGGAGACTCACGACTCTGCAATATAAATTGTCTGTCTCCGCAGGAGAACCGCGGGTGTCTGTGCTGTATCAGTTGGACGCTGCGGATGTACGCAGTGTCCAACCCGCAGCGTTTACTGACCGTGGGAATATACCCTTAATCGAGCCACTGAAGACACTCGGTTAGCACCCAAGCATGATCTGATAAAACATTATCCAAGCATGTTCGCTCATCACTAATTGTATGTTATACCTGGGACAGGTCGGGGCCATGACTGGATGTAGTGATCATATGAAGTCGGTAATAGATCCGGAGATTTCTTACATGGGATCTTTATGATGTTACATCATCATCTTCTCCCCATTCAGGTCCTTACAATATCGGATCCTCTCAGTGGAGATCTTCTATGTAAGAGAATTCTCCTGAGTGACTCTACAAGGATGGATAGGGACAGGGACAAGATGGCGGAGAGGATATTACACCTCACCCTAGAGATCCTCTTCCGGCTTACTGGAGAGGTGAGAGATTCTGATGACGTCACATTACATCATTCTTATCTATGAGAATAACAGATGGACAGAACTGGAGAGGTGAGGACTCTGCAAATGTCTGTAGTGAGATTTATTTATGTGTCTCTCCATAACCAGGATTACACAGTAGTGAAGAAGACCTCTAGTGAGTGCTATCAGGCCCCTGTGTCTGAGGGATGGGGAAGACCCCTGAGCCCAATCATAGGGCCCCCACCTCAACCCCTGATACATGAGGACATCAATGACCAGAAGATCCTAGAACTAACCTACCAGATGATTGAACTGCTGACTGGAGAGGTGACACTGCTGGGAATGCTGGGACATTATACAGTAACACTATGGAGGGATTGGGGGATGACGGTATTATTGTATGTATCAGGTTCCTATAAGGTGTCAGGATGTCACCATCCATTTCTCCATGGAGGAGTGGGAGTATTTAGAAGGACACAAAGATCTGTACAAGGACGTCATGATGGCGGTTCCCCAGCCCCTCACATCACCAGGTAATAGACAGGGCAAAATACACACGGCCTATAATTATCTGTAGGCAAAGAATTAATTCAGTCCCTGTATGTGTTTCCTCCAGTTCTATCCAGTGAGAAGACAACACCAGAGAGATGTCCCCGTCCTCTTCTTCCACAAGATTGTAAACAAGAAGATCCTGATGTTCCTCAGGATCATCAGGTAGATGGAGAGAAGGTGTCGCGAGATCTCCCCTATGATGTGTAGACGGCTGTGAAGGTCTTGTGTTCAGTCTTATTTTTTTTTATAGATGATCGAATTGATTTGAGGTAAATTGAATTCGCCTCAAAATTTTACAAAAAATTTTAATTCTCCTGAATGTTCTGTTACTTCATGCGAGTTCAGTAAAATAGCAACAGACTACTGTAATATATGGGCTGTCAAAGGAGTGAAAATAAGACACTCGCCTGATTGCTCACCTGTACTGGTGCCATAGCCTCTCGTCCGATTCTCTACACAGCTCCTTCTGCCCTCTTTTTTACTTCTGCACTGCGCATGCCTTACCATTTCTCCATTATTCTACTTTTGAGCTGGCAAAATGTGACTTTGACAGGTCCTTGAATTTAGTCGGCAAATTCAGTTTGCATCTATTTTTTATGTAATTCAAATGTTACTTAGGCTGGTTTTACACTTACCGTGTTTTTGCGGCCCCAATGCATTTCTATGGGCCGCAAAACGGCCGCAAAAATTCTACTGTGTGCCGTATGGCCGTGAGGGCCGTGAAAAAATATCGAGCTTGCCCCCATATAAAACTAATGACTTCCGCATAACCGTAAGTTACGGTGTTCTGTAACTTCCGGTTTTGCGGAACGCCATTTTTTTCTTTCCTATACTTTTCTATAGTAATGGAAACGGCGATACGCAAGTTTTTTGCGGTCCGTTATTGCGACAAACCTTGAAAATTGCGGCGATATGGCCCGCAATAACAGGCTGCAAAAATCACGGTTAGGCCGGGATCACACATGCAACGAAAACATCCGACGCTCACATGTGAAAACCCAGCTCTGGCGCCGGCGCTCGGGAGTGGAGTGCGAGGCTGCATGTATTTATATGCAGCCGCTCAATCCACTCCCGAGTGCCGGCGCCAGAGCTGGGATTTCACATGCCAGGGTTGGACGTTTTCGTCGCATATGTGATCCCGGCCTAAGTGTAAAAGATGCCTTACTATGCTCCAGACCATAAAAGTATCCCAAAACTCAAGGAGAAAAAAAATAAAAGCTCACTAGTCTCCTGTTTGAAGTTCTGAAGACCAAAGGGGGTCCAAAGCGCTACAAGATAGGTGTGTCTAGTAAAGTGACCATACGGTGTATGTTTTATATTTGGTGGAGATGACAGTATGAAGCTGATCATAGACATTAGGCTGGAGTCACACTTAACTATAAAAAAATGTTCCCCGAATAGTGATCCGCGTGTAACCCATTTGCAATGCGAGGATGAAATTTCCTCGCATCTAAGTATCTGTGTGACATCCATATGGCATGCGTATGCCGTTATTTGCTTGCAGACTTGCAAAATGGACATTTAACTGATCTATGGCCTAAAATATTCGTCAAAACACACACATATATATGTATATATCTTTATATTTCATAGATAGTGCAGAATAGCCGTTAATTCATTTGTCGGCTCCTGTAGAATCTCTGCAGGAGCCGACAGGATAAGAGACATGGTTTACGTACAGTAAAGCCATGCAGAACAGTTAGATTTATAGATGTCAGTGACTAATACTGTTAGTAGTATATGTGTGTAAAATTTGGGACCTGTATGTTTTAAATAAAATAATATTTTCACAGAAAAAAATGGCGGGGGCTCCCGCACAATTTTCTGCACCAGAGAGGGAAAGCCAGTGACTGAGGGCAAAGCTCAATAGCCTAGAAAGGGACCATGGTTATTGCCCCACCTGGCTAAAAACATCTGGCCCCAGCCACCCCAGAAAAGGCGCATGTGTAAGAGGCTCCAATTCTGGCACTTAGCCACTGCCCAGTAGTGGTGGCATATGGGGTAATAAGGGGTTAATGTCACCTTTGTATTGTAAGGTGACATTAAGCCTGGCTTAGTAATGGATAGGTGTCAATAAGACACCTATTCATCACTAATCCTAAAGTTTGTAAAGGGTTAAATAACACACACAGGCAGAATAAAGTATTTTAATGAAATGAAAGAACACAGTTTTGCCATCTTTATTCTTCTGCTAATCCTCAATCTCCTGTAATAAGGAAAAAATAAAAAAACAACAATATACCATACCTGTCTGGCGATCTGTCCCATGCCGTAATCCATATCTGGGGGATATATAGTTTACAACCGAGAGTGGTACTAATGCGACCGCCCCAGCTGTAAACCACTGATGAATGAATGAGAAGCTGCCAGCAGCAGCATCAGTGACTAGCGCTGACGTCACTGATGCTGTGCAGTCTCGCAGCCTGACCCGGGGTGAACTCTACAGCGTGGGAAAATGACAGTTAATTTTCCCACGCTCAAGAACAGGAGGAGCACTGCCAAAGCCCTGCCAAATGACCTCCAGCAGGCTACAAATGTGCATGTGTTTGCACAAACGGTTAGAATCCGACTTCATGAGGATGGTGTGAGTGCCTGACATCCACAGATGGGGGTTGTGCTCATAGCCCAACACCGTGCAGGACGGTTGGCATTTGCCACAGAACACCAGGATTGGCAAATTCGCCGCTGGCGAATTTGCACAGATGAAAGCAGGTTCAGACTGAGTCTGGAGATGCCGTGGAGAGTGATCTGCTGCCTGCAACATCCTTCAGCATGACCGGTTTGGCAGTGGATCAGAAATGGTGTGGGGTGGCATTTCTTTGGAGAGGCGCACAACCCTCCATGTGCTCGCCAGAGGTAGCCTAACTGCCATTAGGTACCGAGATGAGATCCTCAGACCCCTTGTAAGACCATATGATGGTGCGGTTGGCCTGGGTTCCTCCTAATGCAGGACAATGCCAGACCTCATGTGGCTGGAGTGTATCAGCAGTTCCTGCGAGATGAAAGCATTGAAGCTATGGACTGGCCCGCCCGTTCCCCAGACCTGAATCTGATTGAGCACATCAGGGACATCATGTCTTGCTCCATCCACCGTCACCTTGCACCACAGACTGTCCAGGAGTTGGCGGATGCTTTAGTCCAGGTCTCATCATGAGCATGCCCAGGCGTTGTAGGGAGGTTGTACAGGCACAGGAAGGTCATACAGTGGAGACACACACACTACTGAGCATCATTTTGACTTGTTTTGAGGACATTACATTCCACTTTAATTTTGTGGGTGGACTTCAAATCCAGGCTTCCATTGGTTAATAAATTTGATTTCCATCGATGATATTTGTGTGATTTTGTTGTCAGCACATTCAACTTTGTACATAAGAAAGTATTCAATGAGAATATTTAATTCATTCTGATCTAGGATGTGTTATTTGAGTGTTCCTTTTATTTTTTTGAGCAGTGCATTTCACTCAAATTACTACTTCTGACATAATTTTTGGTCATTATACAAAATTTTCATCTCTCTGTGTTTCTTACAATCTGTGTTTCAGGGTGAAGATCTGACCCATATTAATACTACAGAGACATATATGAGGGGTGGTGAGTGGTGTAAAGAGGAGATTCCTACATATGACTACCCAGGTGAGTATAAATCACTAAATTCTACTCAGTCACTGGCTGGTGTTATGTATTGTAGGTTTATATTTTCTTTTTTTCCACAGATTTTACTGGAACAAAAATCTGATTTATAAACCATTTAAGAAACCAAATGTTTTTTTTTTCTATTTATACACAGTGTTTATGGCAAAATTTCAATGGGCAAAATTGACATAATATTTTTTTTTTGACACTGACAAAACAATTAAAGGCCAATTTACATACAATTTCTTCTGGCAATATGGATATTTAATCACTGCAGCCAATTTCTGGCTGCTCCAGAAAGGGACCTGTCACAACTTTGGCATTATTTAGTGGTCATGTGCTTTTCTGGCCAGAAAAATAAGTATGGAGACCAGAATCATATTGATGCAGCATTGGAAAAAAAGTGAGGAGAATTAGGAAGGTGCATATGATTTTATAAGGGTGTGTACACACGATACCCTTTTAATGGTGGAAGAGCCGCATAGTTTTACTAAGCAGAGCCACTTCAAGAAAACCCGGCAGTCTTTTTTCTTAAGTGGCTTTGTTGCTGTTTTATGATTTCTGGCATCTTTTCTCTGTACTTTCCACTATTTTCCTGTGAAAAATTACATTGTTACTTCTTTTCTCACGGTTTCTGAACCTTGAAGCAGTTAAAAAAAGGAACAAAAGACGGAACATACACACAGCAATATTGTTTTACTTTCCTAGGTATGACCGTATTTTGCAGACTATAGGACGCGCAGGACCATAAGACGCACCCCAAATTTGGTGTAGGAAATAGGAATTATTTTTTAAATAAAATGATGATGTGTCTTAGGCCGGGGTTACACTAGCGTTGACTACGGATGAGTGCTATGCGAGAAAACATTGCATAGCACTCGGACCATTGTTAATCTATGGGGCAGCTCCCATCATAGTTTTTTTTCTCGGGTGTATTCTGCGTGTGAGAGAAATCGCAGCATGCTGCGATTGTACGCGTATATCAGCCGAGTCTCGCCAATGCAAGTCTATGGGTGCGAGAAAAAAATCGGACACCACTCGGACCATCAGTGTAGCCTGCGAGAAATACGCACACATTTTCCTTATTACAGCCCATTGAGCAATTTAATTCAGTGGGGAAAATCAGTGAGAAATGTAAAACCATACGGATACATAGATGAGAGAAAAACGCATCATCGCATTGCAAATGCATTACACACGAATGACCATATGGAGAACACTTGTGCGACTCTCGGCAGTGAAACTCGGACCGATTTTTCATACGTCAAGTGTGACCCCAGCCCTGTAGTGAGAGTCTGAGTAGCTTACTGGGGGGGCGGGATCACGGGAGGCAGGGTCGTTGCTTCAGGAGGCTGACAGCGGCAGGAGTGGGGCAATTCTGTGGGTCTCGGGCTGGGAGGAAAGAGTGTTGCGGCGGTGTGAGTCTGAGGGCTCAGGGATTTCCTTAGATGTCAGGGGTGAGCAGAGTCCCTTCTCCGTTGATCTCCCTGCAGTGGGCTTCAGAAAAATGGACGCCAGAGGTGGTGAATGCACAGACTGAGATCTCGGGAGAAGTGTAATATTATAATTAATTACATAATTTCAAGGTAGTCTTATGGAAAAATAACAAATTAAGTTTTATTCTTGGCAGACGACTGTACCAAGAGCTCAGAGGGATATCTGAAATCTTCCAATTTTGAAAAAGATGGTCATGGTTTCACAACAGATACATATGAAGAGCATGCCATTATACCAGATCTACCTCCAGTCCTTGATGCAAAAATGTTATCATCTGATACTTCTCACAGGTTATATCTTCTGATTCGTCAAAGATTGATGTTCAAAATTCAGTCTGTTATTTAATTTTTTCTCAAGCATGTACTCACAAAGTCAAGAGGCCATATTCATGTTCGGAATGTGGGAAATGTTTTTCACAGAAATTACATCTTGTTAAGCATTATAGAATTCACACAGGGGAGAAGCCGTATAAATGTTCAGAATGTGGGAAATCTTTTACTAAGAAATCAAATATTGATGCGCATCTCAGAATTCATACAGGGGAGAAGCCATTTATATGTTCAGAATGTGGGAAATGTTTTAATCGGAAAACAAATCTTGTTAGACATCACAGAAGTCACACAAGGGAAAAGACATAGTAATCTTCAGAATGTTATAAATTATTTACAGAAAAATTACACCTTGTCAGAAAAATTAAGTAGCCATTATATTTTTATTTTAATCCCTTCTCATCGTAGTCGTGAAGATACAAATGTATTACAGTCTACTAAAGATGAGCAGAACACTTAACGCAGCCCTGGTCCATGGTCCAGGTCAGTTCTTTCTGTCTATGGACAGAAGTGGCGCTATGGTGACATCTCTTCTGCCCGACAAATAAAGCAGCTCCCCGGGGAACCGGAAGTTCAGGAAATTCAAGCAACTCCTATCCACAGACAGAGACCACTAACCTGGACCATGGACTGGGGTTGCGTGAAGCTATCCACTCAACTCTCTAATCTACTTTCTGCCTAAAACTACAAAGGCTCATACCCCCCTGCCTGTTCTTAGATGTAATTTCATGTGATTTTATTACCTCTCTCCGTGACCTCACGTAACACCACTGCTATGAAGTGCTCCATCTCTTTTTTTGGGACATTATGGCAGATGAGGGGTTGTGGTTAGCATCCAGTTGCACATTACCCATGCAACTTCACCAATGCTTATTAGAATCTGTGTGCAGGTTTGATGTCCACCCCGCCCTCCTATTGTTCGCTGCCTGCACCTTCATAGCTTGTATATGATCTGTCATTTCCCTCTCCCTGCTTCTTGCCAGGTCATATACAAACTATGAAGGTGCAGACATTAAGTCAGTGTAGAAAGAGTGAATGGTAGGGTGAGCATCACACCAGCACAGACTGTGATAAGCCTTTGTGACAGGGGCATGGCTTACAAGCAGTAGGATGCTAGCTACCCCCCCCTGAGCTCTGACATAACATCCAAAAAAGGAGGGGAGGCACCTAGGAGCAGCACCAGTGCTGTCGTGTGAGGTCATAGTGAGAAGTAGTAAAATCTCACGAAGCTACATCTAAAATCAGGCCTTCATAAGTTTAGACAGAAAGGAGACTGAAATACATTTTTATCTCCCTACAGTAGAGTGCCACTTTAATCGTACACCCTATGTCAGGTCTGCATGTATAAACCTGGCTCAGAAGTTGAGTCTGCACCACACCTGGCAGATGCTGGCTGTATCATACAGCTGGCAGATGCCCTAAATAACGATGACTAGCGCTAGCTCTGATTGGTCCTGTTTAACCATTTATTTTCTGCAATCACTATCAGAAGCTTTTAAATGGCACAACTACTGGTGCTTTTGCTACTGTCTTGGAGAGCCAATGGGTTGCAATGATAGCCAAGAGCCTGTTGAAAGCCCCACTGCAGCCATCTTGGTGCAGCTATAGTGCCAAGCCTTTGGCCGGGCTTTATAGGATCATGTCAACTATTTTATATTCTGCAAGTTGACAGAGCTAGCGATCAATAGTATTGATAAAACCATTATGGATTTAAGAGAATGGCAACACAAAATTTGTTTAAATTTTAGGTCTGATATTTTCATAATCTGACCTGAAAAAATCGTTTTTTCCAAGTCATTTTTACCATACTAAGAAAGTCATAGAAAGAAATCCTTCAAAAAAACACAATGGCAGGTTTGCATTTCTTTAAAGGGGTCAGACAGCCCTTTATCAATCACTATGCTCCCCCATATAAAATAATAACAACCTGTAATCCCCTCCGGTTCCTGCACCGTTCCGACAATGTGTATACTGATAGCCCCGGGATACTATGTTGCATGAGCCCTGCAGCCAATCAGCTTCACTCTCACATCCTTCGAATTAGATTGACATCCAGAGGAAGTCAGAGCGCAGCAGAAGGAAGTGAGAATGAAGCGGACCTTTTGCTGCTGCTGAATGTTATGTCTCCCAAGCCCAGGTGCCGACATCACTGGAATTGCGCCAACACCAGAGGTGAGTACCGACCATTATTATTTTACATGGTGGAATATAGTAATTAAGAACGTGTTGCCAGAGTTGGACAGTCAGTTTAAAAATGAACCTGTAGTAGGTTTTACTACCACAAACCAAACACATCTGTTAGGTCGTTGTAATCGAGAATCTATCCATAGCTTTGTTTTTCTAATTGTCCTTTGTGCTGCAAAGTAATTCTCTGTTATTTCTATGCTAATGAGTCACAGGTGCAGGGCGTCTTGGCCCTTCTCTCATAGTTCTTCATCCTCTTTCCAGTTTTCCCCCACTCGCTGCTGTCCTTTGGTCCTAGATTGTTTACTGAGTCGGTTCTTTTGACATCGGTTTATTATAGAGATGGCATTGAAAGATTGCATTTTCATGGTGCCTCTTGATGTCCCTGGTGTGGAGTGGAGACGGCCAGTCTGCATTAGGCCCCCTTCACAAGTCCTGATTTTACCGGTATAGGAAAAATCAGTACCAGTGTTGTGTGTCATGTGACATATTCATGCGTGTGCTGTCCATATGCTGTCCGTGTGATATGTGGCAAAATAGAATGCAGACAAGAAATTACAAAGTTTTCGTTTTTAAATATACGCAAAGATATAGATAGATACAGATTAAATATGTGATAGATATCCGTGAGCTATACTGTATACTTATCCAATGTAAGCCTATGAGTCAAAATAAAATGTAAGCTGAGCAATGAATGAGTCGAGTTCAGATGTCTTATTCTCTGGGAATCTCCAACACGGACCACATCAAGTCTCAAGACCATATGTAAGAACTAATGAATGCTTTTTTTCCTCTTTTATAACTATTTTTGTGCGCTATGAACTTAATTTTCTTAATTTTTGTAGTCACTTTTGAATGAACAATAAACAAGATTGGTTTTATCCACACAATTCAATATTTATTTTCCTTTCAATCCTCATCGTGCTCTTGCTTAAAGTAAGAAAGTGTTATTTTTTCTAACACTTGCGTACGTAGCGTACTGTACGTGCATTGACCAAATTTATTTAGTGGGTCAATACATGATTATCAAAAAATAAATGAAGATTAGACGCTAAAAAATTACTTGATTCTTCAGGTAAACGTTTATTTCAGTTAGGTCAGAGTAGGTTCTATGAGTTTGGTAACAAACCGGGAAGAATGTTAGCTAAAGCCTTTAATGCTAAAAAGACCCAAACAAATATTCCCTCTGTTAAGAATACTCAAGATAAATTGGTTCATACCACACCTGAAATTGCAGCTGTCTTCCATTCATAGAATCATAGAATGGTAGAGTTGGAAGGGAGCTCCTGGGTCATCTGGTCCAACCCCCTGCTCAAAGCAGGATTCACTAAATCATCCCAGACAGATGTCTGTCCAGCCTCTGTTTGAAGACTTCCATTGAAGGAGAACTCACCACCTCTCGTGGCAGCCTGTTCCACTCCTTGATCACCCTAACTGTCAAAAAGTTTTTTCTAATATCTAATCTGTGTCTCCTCCCATTCAGTTTCATCCCATTGCTTCTAGTCTTTCCGTGTGCAAATGAGAATAAAGATGATCCTTCTACAATGTGACAGCACTTGAGATATTTGTAGACAGCTATTAAGTCTCCTCTCAGTCTTCTTTTTTGCAAGCTAAACATTCCCAAATCCTGCAACCGTTCCTCATAGGACATGGTTTGCAGACCGGTCACCATTCTGGTGGCCCTTCTTTGAACTTGCTCCAGTTTGTTGATGTCTTTTTTAAAATGTGGTGCCCAAAACTGGACACAGTATTCCAGATGAGGTCTGACCAAAGAGGAGTAGAGGGCAATAATGACTTCACGTGATCTAGACTGTATGCTTCTGTTAATACATCCCAGAATTATATTTGCCTTTTTTGCTGCTGCATCACACTGTTGACTCATGTTCAGTCTGTGATCTATTAGTATACCCAAGTCTTTTTCACATGTGCTGTTGCTTAGCCTTATTCCTCCCATTCTGTATACGCTTTTTTCATTTTTATTTCCCAGGTGTAGTACTTTGCATTTTTCCCTGTTAAATACCATTCTGTTAGTTGCTGCCCACTGCTCCAGTTTATTTATATCTTTTTGAATCCTCTCTCTCTCTTCTCTAGTATTAGCTATCCCTCCTAGCTTCGTGTCATCAGCAAATTTAATCAGTTTACCCTCAATTCCTTCATCTAAATCATTGATAAAGATGTTGAACACTACAGGGCCCAAGACAGAGCCCTGTGGTTGCCCACTTGATACATTCTTCCAACTGGATGTGCAGCCATTAACTACCACTCTTTGGGTCCTATCACTAAGCCAGTTATGAATCCACCTAATAGTTGCCTTGTCCATTCCATGTTTAGTCATTTTTTCAATAAGGATTGTGTGAGATACTTTGTCAAATGCTTTGCTGAAGTCAAGATATAATATAGCTACAGCATTTCCCTGATCCACCCAGTCAGTGATTCTGTCATAGAAGGAAATTAAGTTAGTCTGACATGACTTATTAGTTACAAACCCATGCTGACTCTGGTTAATCACTTCATTCTTGTCCAGGTACTTACATACATGTTGTTTAATAATTTGTTCAAAGATCTTTCCTGGTATTCATATTATTCAAAGCTATATAACTTGCCTACATCTGCTCTACACACAGGAAATTATATTAATACATCAGGCCTCTCCAAAAAATTGGGAGGATGAAACGGTAAAATTCCTGGAAAATCCTTTTTCACATCAAGAACTAGAAGCCTCTGTTCGAGAACTCCCTAGCAATAAAAGTCCAGGGTCTGATGGTTTCACAGCAGAATTCTATAAAGTATTTTTCGAAAATTGTCTCAGTTAATATTACAATTGTTTAATTCCATATTTGAGTCTACTTTCTTTCCTCCCCATTCCACAACGACACATATTGCAGTCATTCCCAAACCAGGGAAGGACCCCAACTCATATATTAGCGATAGGCCTATGTCTTTATTAAATGTAGATTTAAAATTATATGCCAAGCTTTTGGCCAATAGACTTAAATCCCCTTAATTTAATACACCCAGACCAGGTGGGTTTTGTTCCAGGAAGAGAGGCACGAGATAACACTTTGAAAATAATAGTTATTATTAACCATGCACACACTCAAAAAAACCTTTAACGATCCTATCGTTTGATGCCAAAAAGGCTTTTGATAGGATCTCATGATCTTCTCGCTCTCAAACTCTGAGCTACATCGGTTTGGGTCCAGTATTTACTTTAAAACTTTTAGCCCTTTACCACTCCCCCCCCAAGCCAGCTAAAAATTAATGGCTTCCTTTACTATAAAGAATGGTACTCGATGAGGTTGCCCCCTCTCCCCAATGTTGTATATCCTGATAATGGAGCATCTTATGGAGGACATACGTGCTAATCCTGAAATACGGGGAATCAAAATAGCAGGTTCTGAGTATGTGTTCTACATTTGCTGATGACCTGCTAGTTTATTTAACTGATCCACATACTTCGCTTCCTGTCCTGATGTCTGAGCTGGCACATTTTAGTAGTTGGTCCCATTTTAAGATCAGTCTCGAAAAATCTGAAGCCATGATATTTCCCTACCCTTGCAAATGATGAATGTTCTGAAATATAATTTTCCATTTAAATGGCTCTCAAATAATCATAATAACTACTTGGGCACCATTATTTTGGCGGATTTATCAGAATTGTTTGACTTGAACTGTGGTAGATTTTTTTATTTTTTTTGTCCAGATTGGAAGGGGATCTTAATTCCTGGAACCATGGAGAGTTCTCCTGGTTTGGTCGGGTTAACATCCTCAAAATGTCTTTATTGCTTAAACTTTTGTATTTACTACAAACTATCCCGATATATATTCCATCCTCCTTCTGTATGGGGGTTCAACGTAACTTCAGTCAATTTGTTTGGTCAGAGGGATGCTCAAGAATTCCAAGAATTTTGGGGGTTATAGGTTTGCCGGACTGCCGAAAATACTATCTGGAGTCCGCCCATACATAAAATCTTAGATATTTTGCACTACAGAGAATCTAATCTGTGGGAACGTATGGCCTATGAGTCTTTTCATACATCAATTTCCATTCTACCATGGACTTAGCCTATTTTGGCCTAAAATAACATTTAGTCTCAGGCAAACACTCAAAACTGTCCACATTCCCAGTATAAAGGGAATTCTAAGTGACCCATTAGGACTGTTATCCCCAATAACAGATAACCCAAAATTCCCATCCGGTGTCTCTTTGAGCCTTTTTCTGGGTAGCTCCAAGAAACACCCCTTGAATCTTTATCATGTGGCCCCTGAGGATGTATAGCTTCCCCTCTCAGCTATTCTAGGTGATCGTCCACAGAAAGTGAGATATTCTTTTGAATATATTCAACTAGGGAATTTTTTCTCTACATTTGCCAATCATTAATAATGGGTGCGCCCTTGTTCTTCATTTGAATCCCTATGTATGGCTCCCACTAATCCTGTGCATGCAATCTCCGATATCTATAAGCTTCTATTAGACAGTGATCCAGATATGCTTCCCCCTTATGGATAGGCGCTCCATCAAACCTTTACAAAAGAACAATGGTGTAAATGTTTCCATCTCGCTCATAAATCTAAAATAGCCACTAAAGCTCAGGAAACTAGTTATAAAATAGTATCTAGATGGTATCGTGTTCCTTCGGTCTTATATAAATGGTTCTCTAGAGTATCCAACTTGTGCTGACGATGTGGGGCCCATATGGATTCGTTATCGCATATATGGTGGGCATACCAGGCCTAGGCAGCCTTCTGGGAAGGTGTTGTTAAAGTGATTAAAGAAATGATTGGGGTGTCAATCCCTAAAAGCCCGTAAGCAATTCTACTATTTATGTTTCCCATTCCTAAGAATTTTTTCAAGAAATCGTTATTGAGGCACCTTCTTAAGGCTACTAAGGTGGTAATTCCACGACACTGGAAGTCCTTAGATCCGCTTAACTAGAGGAATGGTTTGGGGAGAGTTCTGTTGTGAATATGCTGGAGGTGGCTTCTGAGCTGGGGCTCCCTCCGGTGGTTGCTGAGGGTAATGAACTGATTACCGAATGGCCTTCAGCTGGCGCTGAATGGTAGGATATAAGTGGCCTGAGTTCCCAGCAACCTTGCCGGTTATCAATTGTTCCTTCTGGTCTTGCTTGAAGCACTGCTAGTTTCCTGCTCTCCTTCAGATAAGTGTTTGCTGTTTTTTTTTTTCCTCTGTTTGTTTTTCTCTGCTGGTTTGCTGCTTGCAGTGGACTGCAGCCTGTCCCCTTTTGGGGGTCTGGCGCTGCAATTGTGCTCCGTTTGTGTCTGCACTTTTGCTTTGCTCCTTTGTTACTTTTTATTTGCTGAATAGCGTTTTTTTTACACCAGAGATCTGATTTAGGTGGATGAGATCGTGTGATCTCAGGTTTTTTGGCAATCAGAAGTGTTGGTATTTTTGTTAGGGTTTTGTTGGATTGCAGTCAGAATTCTTTCCTGTACTTTTCTGTCTAGACAGATTGGGCCCCAGCGTTTGCGCATTCTATTTTCTGACTGTGTCCGTGCTTTCTTCTTGTCTAACCGTCATTACATGTTTGGGGGCTTCCTATTTTCTTTGGGCATTTGCTCCGGGGCAGATAGCTTTCATCTTTCTGCCTTTAGGTGTAGTTATCTCTCAGGCTGTGACGAGGCGTCTAGGATCACCGTAGGAACGCTCCATGGCTACTTCTAGTTGTGTGGTTAGTTCAGGTTACTGCAATCCAATAGGTTCCAGCCTCTCTGGTGTATTACCGCTTTTGCTATTTTTGCTATTTCTCCTCAGTTACCGAAACATAACAGAGTTCACCGGATGGAATTCCTGATAGTCCATACACAAGAGGCAGCTAGCAAAGTAGCTGCAAAATGGTTTCATTGGGAGTCCTTCTTATCCTCATCGATGTACCAAAATATACTAAGATAATTGCTACCTTATAATTTTACAATATTTGATATGCCGGTATCATAGTTCATACTGCCTTTGTGACTTGCCTTCGTGGTCTCAAACATTTCTTCCCTTTTCTCTTCTCCTTCTTGTTATCTAGTTTAGCAGGTTGTCAATTGTCTTTTGCAAACTACTGATTATACCATATGGAGCTGTTTGTTTTCATGTAACTAAAAAAATTTCTATTTCAGTAGTTACTATGCCATATGGTGTGTTTTTTTTAACCTGTTGATGTTTGTTTTTGTTGTGCATTATAAAACAATAAAAATTTTGAATAAGAAAAAAAACGACGTGAGGTCCTCCCCACCCCCTTCCCCCCCTATTTTTGGTAACCAGCAAAGGTAAAGCAGACAGCTGTGAGTTGATATTATCAGGCTGGGAAGTTCCATGGTTATTGGGCCCACCCCAGCCTTAAAATACCAGCCCGCAGCTACCCTAGAAGTGGCGCATCACATTAGAGGCACCAATCCTGGCGCTTTGCCTTTGCTCTTCCCGATTGCCCTTGTGCAATGGCAATTGGGATAATGGTAGTTGGGGTTGATGTCAGCTGTGAATTGTCCAAAAATACAACTGACATCAAGCTCTGGTGCTAATAATGCAGAGGCGTTATTTTTTTTTATTATTAGGTTAATCCATGTACAGTAAGCTACAAACGCAACGGCACTAATTATATATAAATAATCAATATCTACCTCTATGTTTACGCATCTTTAACACATAAAAATCTTTAGTTTTTATTCCAGTTCATGTCACACGGATGTCACACTTATGTCATTTGTGTTCATATATGCCGTAAGTAATGTCATCCATGCTGCTGGAGAAAAACGGACATGTCTACATGTGGGTAACACTTCTGTGTGAAAACATGGACATATGCACAGCCCTATAAATGATAATGGGTGTGCCTCCGGTACATGTCAAAAGTTACGCCACAGGTACCAGAAATGCGGACGTGTGAAGGAGGCCTTAGTGTCATTTATCTTCATCTGCTGTTAACAGTATATTAGGAAGCCAACCATGAAGAAATTTGGTCTTCCTGAGATTGTAGACTCCTAGTTCTTCTCATTATCTCGCTGGTGAAATTTACATTGGTGCAGTGATATCAGATTTATATACACCTAATCCATAACCTAATGGATAGAAGAAGCTTTGCCATTTTATTTTTATCACATACGAAAAAAAATCACTGATGAAACATTAATTGTAAAAACTGACCAAACTGATGAAAAGTTCTACATACGAGAAATAAAACTAACATCTGAATGAGCCCTTACATGGTTTAAAAGAAAAAAGGCATTTGGGTATTTTTCAATTGAGGGATGTAGAAGAAATGAATGAAGGGAAAGGAGTATGAGTAAAAATATAATGCAAGAATAAATCTGCACTAAAAGGGCAAGTTTCCCTCCTGATCAACACTCAAAAAGAGAATTTTATACATATTGTACTGTAGATTGTGAGCCCACGGGCAGGGTCCTCTCGCCTCCTGTACTAGTCATGACTTGTATTGTTTAACCCCTTAACGACCAAGCCATTTTGTAGGTTAAAGACCAGGCCAATTTTTACAATTCTGACCACTGTCACTTTATGTGCTTATAACTCTGGAACGCTTCAACGGATCTTGGCGATTCTGAGATCGTTTTCTCGTGACATATTGTACTTCATGATAGTGGTAAAATTTCTTCAATATAACTTGCGTTTATTTATGAAAAAAACGGAAATATGGCAAAAATTTTGAAAATTTTGCAATTTTCAAACTTTTAATTTTTATGCCATTAAATCAGAGAGATATGTCACAAAAATGAGTTAATAAATAACATTTCCCACATGTCTACTTTACATAAGCACAATTTTGGAAGCAAAATTTTTTTTTGTTAGGAAGTTATAAGTGTTAAAAGTTGACCAGCAATTTCTCATTTTTCCAACAAAATTTACAAAACCATTTTTTTTAGGGGCCACCTCACATTTGAAGTGAATTTGAGGGGTCAATATGACAGAAAAGTGACACCATTCTAAAAACTGCACCCTCAAGGTGTTCAAAGCCACATTCAAGAAGTTTATTAACCCTTTAGGTACTTCACAAGAATTGAAGCAATGTGGAAGGAAAAAATGAACATTTAACTTTTTTTCCCAAAATTTTTCTTTCGACACAATTTTTTTAAATTTTGTCAAGGGTATCAGTAGAAAGTGAACCACAATATTTGTTGTACAATTTCTCCTGAGTACACTGATACCCCATGTGTGGGGGAAAACCAATCTTTAGGCGCATGGCAGAGCTCGGAAGGGAAGCAGCGCCATTTGACTTTTTTGGCTGGAATTGAGATTGGACGCCATGTCGCATTTGGAGAGTCCCTGTGTGCCTAAACAGTGGAAACCCCCCACAAGTGACCACATTTTGGAAACTATACCCCCCAAGGAACTTATCTAAATGTGTTGTGAGAGCTTTGAACCCCTAAGGGCTTCACAGAAGGTTATAACGTAGAGCCGTAAAATTAAAAAATCATATTTTTTTCCACAAAAATGATCTTTTCATCCCAATTTTTATTTTCCAAAGGATAAAGGACCCCAAAAGTTATTGTGCAATTAGTCCTGAGTACGCTGATACCCCATATGTGGGGGTAAACCACTATTTGGGCGCATGGCAGAGCTCAGAAGGGAAGCAGCGCTATTTGACTTTTTTGGCTGGAATTGAGATTGGACGCCATGTCGCATTTTGAGAGTCCCTGTGTGCCTAAACAGTGGAAACCCCCACAAGTGACCCCATTTTGGAAACTAGACCCCCCCAAGGAACTTATCTAAATGTGTTGTGAGAGCTTTGAACCCCTAAGGGCTTCACAGAAGGTTATAACGTAGAGCTGTAAAATTAAAAAATCATATCTTTTCCACAAAAATGATCTTTCCACCCCCAACTTTTATTTTCCAAAGGGTAACAGGACCCAAAAGTTATTGTGCAATTTGTCCTGAGTACGCTGATACCCCATATGTGGGGGTAAACCACTATTTGGGCGCATGGCAGAGCTTGGAAGGGAAGCAGCGCCATTTGACTTTTTTGGCTGGAATTGAGATTGGACGCCATGTCGCATTTGGAGAGTCCCTGTGTGCCTAAACAGTGGAAACCCCCCACAAGTGACCCCATTTTGGAAACTAAACCCCCAAGGAACTTATCTAGATGTGTGGTGAGAGCTTTGAACCCCCAAGGGCTTCACAGAAGGTTATAACGTATAGCTGTAAAATTAAAAAATCATATCTTTTCCACAAAAATGATCTTTCCACCCCAATTGTTATTTTCCAAAGGGTAACAGGACCCCAAAAGTTATTGTGCAATTTGTCCTGAGTACGCTGATACCCCATATGTGGGGGTAAACCACTATTTTGACGCATGGCAGAGCTCGAAAGGGAAGGAGCGCCTTTTTCAAATGCAGACTTTGATGGAATGGTCTGCGGGTGTCATGTCACGTTTGGAGAGCCCCTGATGTGCCTAAACAGTAGAAACCCCCACAAGTGACTCCATTTTGGAAACTAGACCCCCCAAGGGAAATTATCTAGATGTGTGGTGAGCACTTTGAACCCCCAAGTGCTTCACAGAATTTATAACGTAGAGCCTTTAAAAAAAAAAAATCTTTAATTTTTTTCACAAAAATAATCTTTTTGCCCCCAAAATTTTTATTTTTAATAAGGGTAACAGGAAAAATAGGACCCAAAAAGCTATTTGCAATTTGTCCTGAGTACGCTGATATCCATATGTGGGGGGGAACCACTATTTTTACGCATGGCAGAGCTCGGAAGGAAGGAGCACCGTTTTTAAATGCAGACTTTGATGGAATGGTCTTGCTGGTGTCATGTCGCGCTTGGAGAGCCCCTGATGTGCCTAAACATGAAAACCCCCACAAATGGGCCCCCTTTTGCAAAACTAGACCCCAAAGGAACTTATCTAGATGTGTGGTCAGCACTTTGAACCCCCAAGGGCTTCACAGAAGTTTATAACGTAGAGCCGTTGAAAATAAAAAAATCATTTTTTCCACAAAATGGTCCTTTTTGCCCCAAATTTTTATTTTTATAAAGGTAACAGGAGAAATAGGGCCCCCAAAAGTTGATGTGCATTTGTCCTGAGTATGCTGATATCCCATATGTGGGGGGGAACCCTGTGATCGCCTTTCTGCGATCTTTGGGAGGCAGAATGAACAAATCCACAAAAGGTGAAGAATTGGTTTTCTTTTTTACGCCGTTCCTCGTGCAGTATATTGTGATTAGGCGACTTTATTCCTCGGGTCGGTGCGATCAGTGATAGCAGATTTACTTCTTTTTTTCATGTTTAGCTTCTGTCACACACTAAAAGATGCTTTTTTTTGGAATAATTTTTTGTAAGAAATTTTTGCATCGCCGTATTTGAGAGCTATAATTTTTCCATATTTCGGCCGACAGTTATCTGGGGCTTATTTTTTTCGGGACGAGCTGACGTTTTTATTGGTACCATATTGGGCACATAACGTTTTTTGATCGCTTCCTATTCCCATTTTTGTGGAAGCAGAATGAACAAAAACCAGCAATTCAGGAATTTTTTTTTTTCCTCCGTTCCGCGTGTGGTAAAATTGATTAAAGCAGCTTTATTCTTCGGGTCACTGAAATTACAGCGATACCTCATTTATATATTTTTTTATGTTTGGGCGTTTTTTACACAATAAAAAAAATAATTATTTTTGCATCCAGTTTATTCCGCGAGCTATAACTTTTTTATTTTTTTGCTGATGATGCTGTATGGCGGCTTGTTTTTTGCGGGACAAGATGACGTTTTCAGCAGTACATGATTATTTATTTTGACTTTTTGATCGCGGTTATTGACTTTTTCCAAGCGGTATATGAACCCCTTTGGAAAAAGTTAAATTTTCTACTTTTTTGGGTTTTTTTTTTTTTAAAG
>JARQOD010000003.1:50003121-50043190 GCA_033576555.1 Oophaga sylvatica
ATTTCTAGTTCGCTCCCGACTCTACTTACGGCAACGCTGTTTGGGGAAAAGTTCTCCCCAGGGGTTTTGTAAGACTGTCGGGGCACCAGTAAATGAACTCGTGGCAGGGGAGTATTTATTTTGGGTTTTTATTTTTTATTTTTTTTGCAGAAGATGAGGGTGTCGGGGATTGGGCGTTCATAGGTTTGGTAAATTAAAGATTCAATTAAGGAGTCTGTGTTTTTTAAAAAAAAAGGGGGACTTTATTCTGGGGGTTTCCTTATTTCCAAAAAACTTTGGGTAAAGTAATGGTGGTGTCTTTGGGACGCTTTCCATTACTAAGCTGTTGGCTTGAGTCCCTGAAAATAAAAAGGGGTGACATAAAACCCCACAAATATGAACCCCACTTGCCACAAGCCCCATTTCTGGGGTGGCTGAGAGGATGTTTTTACCTGGGGGGGTTTGGAAACATCCATAGCCCTTCCAGGCTATTAATTCAGCCCACCTGTCTCCCTGCTTTCCCGGTCAATTTTATAGGGGGACCCATGTCAATTCTTTTAGGGGGTTCCCCTTTTAAACTAGCTATTAAAGGCTAAGCAATCATCTGTGAAATTGTAGCGCCGGCGTCCTCTGCCAGGCAGGGACGCTGTTCCCCTGCGCCAGCGTCCTCTGCCAGGCAGGGACGTCGCTTCCCTTACCCCACATAGCGTCCTCCTTCCGCCCTGCTGGGGCTGCGCGCTCCTTCCCTGCCACTGGGCTTAGGGCGCGCGCGCGCGTGCACGCCCCCGCTCTTAAAGGGGCCGCGCGCATCTTTCAAAAAAGGCCCCCGGGCCAATGCCGGTGGACTCCACCTTATATAAAGCACCTCCTCCTTAATGGAGGTGCCCGAGCAATGTTGTTGTTGCACTGTTTAACTCTGCTTCAGCCCTCAGGGTCCGTTACCAGTTACCTGCCTGTTTCCTGCCAGTTTCCTGTCTGCTACCTGCCCGCAAACCCTGCCTGGAGGTTCGGCTGTCACATGCGGTGACCATCGGCAATTCCAGAGACTCTCGCCTGCTCACTTGGGGGCGCTCATCAGCCATCTCCTGCAAGCCTACCTGGAGGTTCGGCCATCACCTGCGGTGTCCATCGGTATTCCAGAGACTTTCGCCTGCTCACTTGGGGGCGCTCATCTGCCATCTGCCTGCAAGCCTACCTGGAGGTTCGGCCATCACCTGCGGTGTCCATCGGCTATTCCAGAGACTCTCGCCTGCTCACTTGGGGGCGCTCATCTGTCATCTGCCTGCTAGCCTACCGGGAAGCTCCACCATCTCGGTCGTATATACCTGTCCATTCAGAGACTGCCCCGGCCCCTTGCCTGCCTGTTTATCCAAGACTGCCCCGGTCACATTGCCGTGACTACCTGCCTGTCTACCCAAGACTGCCCGGTCACTTGCCGTGACTACCCGCCTGTTTGTCCAGAGACTGCCCCGGTCACTTGCAGTGACTACCTGCCTGTCCCTCCAGAGACTGCCCCGGTCACTTGCCGTGACTACCTGCCTGTCCCTCCAGAGACTGCCCCGGTCACTTGCCGTGACTACCTGCCTGTCCCTCCAGAGACTGCCCCGGTCACTTGCCGTGACTACCTGCCTGTCCCTCCAGAGACTGCCCCGGTCACTTGCCGTGACTACCTGCCTGTCCCTCCAGAGACTGCCCTGGTCACTTGCCGTGACTACCTGCCCGTCTACCCAGAGACTGTCCCTGTCACTTGCCGTGACTTCCTGTCCGTCTCCCCGGGCGCCACCCGCTCCTTTACAAGGAAAGCCCTCCTTGTATAATAAAGCTCAGAGGTTCCGCCTCCCAGACCGTTACAGTTTGCTCGGGCCATGGAACCCGGTGGCACTCAAACTCCCTCGCTCTCTTGACCTGTGTCATGAACTGTCTCGTCAGAGGTCTCAACAGGAGTCCATCCTGGGTCACCTGCGGAATGTTAATTCCCGCCTGGACACCCTGACTACTTCACCAGCAACCACCGCGGGCGCCATGACTCGCAATCCGGCAGTTCCGCTGCTTACCAATTCTGTGGTTTTCCGTTCCTGGACCTCGACTTTCAGCTCCTTCTCGGTTTGGAGGCGACCCTGCTCTGGCTCGGGGTTTCATTAACCAGTGCACCTGCATTTTGAACTCCTGGCACACCAGTTTAACTTCGACCGGGCCAAAATTGCCTTCATCATGTCCCATCTCACCGGAGAGGCCCTGGCCTGGCTAAATCCTCTTTGGGAGAGAGAAGATCCCTCTGGTGTCTGACCTGTCTGCTTTTCTCTCAGCCTTCCGGAAGGTATTCGACGAACCCGGACGGAAGACCTCCTCTGCATCATCTCTGCTTGCGTCTCCGTCAGGGAAGTCTCACCGTAGGTCAATATGCCATACGGTTCCGTACCCTTGCCTCGGAGCTGGCTTGGCATAATGACGCTCTGATATCTGTCTTCTGGAGGGTCTGTCCGGCCGTATTAAAGATGAACTTGCCGGTCGGGACATTCCAACCTCTCTCGATGACCTAATAACTCTTGCCAATCGAATTGATCTAAGGTTCCAGGAGCGCGCTAAGGAGGTCACCCGTGAGAGAAGGTTTCCTCGTCTAGCTCCATCTTTTCAGAGACCTGTAACTCCTTCCGTTTCTCCTCAGGCACACTCTTCTGAGCCTATGCAAGTCGACCAGACCAGATGGTCAAAGCCCGTCAGGACTTACGCCGTGCCGAGGGGAGTTGCTCTACTGTGGCAGTAAGGAGCACCGGATCCGTACCTGCCCAGAGAGGTCGGGAAACGCCTGTGTCTAGGTTCGCTCGGAGAAGTCCACCTAGACAAAAATAAATCCTCTTCCTCTCTGCTGCTGTCTGTCTCAATTCTCCTCGGGTGAGAACCGTTACTTCGATCTAGCCCAACTTGATTCTGGAGCAGCCGGGAATCTTGTTTCACAGGCTCTAGTAGAAAAATATCGCATTCCTACCAAACCTCTGGTTGAACCAGTATCTGTTGCTGCTGTGGATGGGGGTCTCCTACCACGTCCCATCCAACTTATCACTGAAGCCATAACCCTGCAGGTGGGAATGTTGCACTCTGAGAGCATCTCGTTTTCATGTTCTGCCTGGACTCTCTCACGCTTTCTTATTAGGTCTGCCTTGGCTCCAAAAGCATGCACCCGTGCTCGACTGGCAGACTGGAGAGATCCTTCGCTGGGACAGGACTGTCATAAAACGTGTTTGGTGTCATGTGTGCATTGCCACGAAGATCGTCGCGGTTGCACATTTTGACTTCTCACAGCTGATCTGCTGTTTCTTTGTGTTTGGCAGCTAGGGAGTTAATTCTGTCTGTGCTCGGTGCTGGGACTGGGTTGCAGTTTCTCCCGGCTGCAATTGATTATTTGTTGATTGGTTTCCTTTAAATTCCTGGTTGTCTGCTTGGGGAGTTGCCAGTGAAACCTTCATGCAGACCACAGATAGGAATGAATCTGTATAGACTTTAGTTGTGAGCTCCTTAGTTGTTCTAAGCTCAACTTGGTTAGAGTTTATTTCCCAGACCATTTATGTTCCTTTGTGTTTGAGTGTGTATGCAAGCGAGTGTTATCCTGTCTGTCTTATATGTCTAATCTGTGTATTTAGCTGAGATCAGCCCATATCCCTTTGGTGGTAGTCAGGATCCTTCTTAGGACTGATTACAGGGTTCAGGGTCTGATAGGAGACAGGGTTAGGTTGGAGACTTGGACCTCTGAACCATTATCAGTACCTCCAAGGTGAGGGATTAGTTAGGACCCCAGTTTAGGGTCAGGTTAGATCCCGGTCCACCTCTTTCCTGTTTCAGCTCATCAAGTCCTCAAGATTAACCCTGAGTTCAGCAGAGATCGTGTCAGGTAAATCTATTCTATACTTACATGCTTATGTTGCTATACTAGTTGTTGTATAGAGTGTTGTTCCTGTATTAATAGTTTACTGACATTGTATACATATCATTAGACAGCGTGACATTTGGTTCCTGTTCATCCCGTCCATCCTTCTCCTACACCAACTAATCTACCAGGGCTCCCGATTCCATATTGGTCATTCGCTGATGTCTTTAATAAAAAGGAAGCAGAGACATTACCCCCTCACAGACCGTATGATTGCCCGATCGACCTGCTACCCGGTACTACGCCTCCCCGTGGGCGTATTTACCATTGTCTGCTGCTGAGACCAGGTCGATGTCCGAATATATCGAGGAGAATTTGGCCAAGGGATTCATCCGGAAATCCACCTCCCCAGCGGGAGCAAGTTTCTTCTTCGTAAAAAAGAAAGACGGCTCTCTCCGTCCCTGTATTGACTACAGAGGCCTAAATTTGATCACGGTGAAGAATAAGTACCCTCTTCGTCAGGCAGAATCACCTCTTCGCCAAATATGAGAAGTGTCTATTTGGCAGACCTCGCTTCCGTTTTTGGGCTACATCATTTCTCAGACAGGCTACGAATGGATCCGGAGAACTGTCTGCCATCGAGAAATGGCCCAGACCGGAGGGGTTGAAGGCCATTCAGCAGTTCCTGGGATTCGCCAATTATTACCGCCTTTTCATACCGCACTTCTCTTCCCGGACTGCTCCAATCTCCGCGCTCACCCGCAAGGATGCTAATCCCAAACAGTGGACGCCCGAAGCAGAGGAGGCCTTTCTTTCTTTAAAACAGGCCTTCTCTTCCGCTCCAGTGCTGCATCGTCCGGACGGCAACAAGCATTCTTCCTGGAGGTGGACGCTTCTTCTTCTGGAGCCGGAGCGGTACTTACTCAAAAATCTTCATCCGGGAGGATTGGTATCTTGCGGCTTCTTCTCCTCTTCTGAGCGCAATTACTCCATAGGAGACCGAGAGTTATTGGCCATCAAGCTGGCATTGGAGGAGTGGCGTTACCTACTCGAGGGGGCTCTTCATCCGGTAATCATTTACACTGACCACAAAAATCTGGCTTACCTCCAGCATGCCCAGAGACTTAACCCTCGCCAAGCCCGGTGGTCCTTGTTTTTTGCCCGCTTTGATTTTCTTTTACATTTTCGCCCGGCTGACAAGAACATCAAGGCGGACGCCTTGTCCCGGTCCTTCCTGGTGTCGGATCTCGAGGAGGAACCTAAACATATCATCGATCCCGCCAGAGTGATGCAGGTGGCTCCCGTGAGTGAAGAGACCTGAGTAGTCTCGAAAGCTTGCAATTTGTTACCATCTTTTCAGTTAGCCATTAAAAGGTATCAACCACTGAGGACTCTCAAGTCTAAATATTTTTCTTTTCTACTGGCTAACACGGTACGAAGATACACATCTTTCCTATACCCTCTTCCGCTCATTCCAGAATTGTTTGATCGTCTGAGGGGGGCTAGAATCTTCACCAAACTGGATCTTCGTGGGGCATATAACCTAGTCCGTATCCGTCGGGGAGATGAATGGAAGACGGCATTCAACACCCGGGACGGCCACTACGAGTATTTGGTGATGCCCTTTGGTCTCTGTAATGCTCCAGCAGTCTTTCAGGAGTTGGTCAATGACATCTTTCGGGACCTTCTCTACTCCTGCGTTGTGGTGTACCTAGACGACATCTTGGTCTTCTCTCCGGATCTCCAGTCTCACGGAGGGATGTTCGTCAGATTCTGCTCAGGCTCAGGCAGAATCACCTCTTCGCCAAATATGAGAAGTGTCTATTTGAGCAGACCTCGCTTCCGTTTTTGGGCTACATCATTTCTCAGACAGGCCTACGAATGGATCCGGAGAAACTGTCTGCCATCGAGAAATGGCCCAGACCGGAGGGGTTGAAGGCCATTCAGCAGTTCCTGGGATTCGCCAATTATTACCGCCTTTTCATACCGCACTTCTCTTCCCGGACTGCTCCAATCTCCGCGCTCACCCGCAAGGATGCTAATCCCAAACAGTGGACGCCCGAAGCAGAGGAGGCCTTTCTTTCTTTAAAACAGGCCTTCTCTTCCGCTCCAGTGCTGCATCGTCCGGACGGCAACAAGCAGTTCTTCCTGGAGGTGGACGCTTCTTCTTCTGGAGCCGGAGCGGTAACTTACTCAAAAATCTTCATCCGGGAGGATGGTATCTTGCGGCTTCTTCTCTAAACTCTTCTCCTCTTCTGAGCGCAATTACTCCATAGGAGACCGAGAGTTATTGGCCATCAAGCTGGCATTGGAGGAGTGGCGTTACCTACTCGAGGGGCTCTTCATCCGGTAATCATTTACACTGACCACAAAAATCTGGCTTACCTCCAGCATGCCCAGAGACTTAACCTCGCCAAGCCCGGTGGTCCTTGTTTTTTGCCCGCTTTGATTTTCTTTTACATTTTCGCCCGGCTGACAAGAACATCAAGGCGGGCGCCTTGTCCGGTCCTTCCTGGTGTCGGATCTCGAGGAGGAACCTAAACATATCATCGATCCCGCCAGAGTGATGCAGGTGGCTCCCGTGAGTCTAAATCGTCTCCCTCCTGGTAAGACGTTCGTATCAGTAACCGATCGGAAGAGAATCCTACACTGGGGTCATTCGTCTAAACTAGCTGGCCACGCTGGTCAGAGAAAGACCCTCCAGCTCATTACTCGGCATTACTGGTGGCCTACCCTGCACAAGGACGTAATAGACTTTGTTTCTGCCTGTGTCTCCTGTGCCCGCAACAAAGTTCCGAGACACCTGCCTGCCGGCCGTCTTCTTCCGCTTCCTGTACCCGCTGCCCCCTGGCAGCATATAGCCATGGACTTCATAACAGATCTGCCCGTCTCTGCCGGTTGTACGGTCATTTGGGTGGTTGTTGACCGATTTTCCAAGATGGCTCACTTCATTCCCCTGCCAGGGCTTCCGTCTGCACCCGAGTTGGCTAAAGACTTTATCCGCCACATCTTCCGTCTTCATGGTCTGCCTCGTCACATTGTGTCGGATCGTGGGGTACAGTTCACCTCACGTTTCTGGAGAGCCACTTGTAAGTTGCTAGACGTCACCTTGGATTTCTCCTCCGCTTACCACCCGCAGTCCAATGGACAAGTCGAGCGAATCAATCAGAATCTGACCATTATCTCCGGCACTTCGTTAATGCCCACCATTCTGACTGGGTGGATCTCCTGCCTTGGGCCGAATTCTCTTACAACAATCACGAGAGCGAATCTTCCTCCAAATCTCCGTTTTCCCAGGACGTCATCCTGACAGCATTATGGAGGACGCCCTCCTCCTCCTTGCAGGGACAGGAAAAAACACACAAGAGGTTAAAAGGCCCGCTCCTCCCCCCTTTACCTCAGTGTTTTCCTGTCCCTGCACGGAGGGACACACAGGAGGCAGAGCGCGTCGGCGCTACTTACGGAGGGCTGGGAGACGGGACGGCGAGGTCGGCACCCGATCCTTGGGGAGCAGCCCGGGCTCGAAACTTCCTAGTGGGGAGTCCCTCAGCCGTAGAGACCAGGCAGCGGACGGCGCCTGGGTTAGAGTCGTTCCTCCCGGTGGGGGGCTCTCGACTCCTGGAATGGACAAGCGCGCTGGTACGCGCTCTCTCGCAGGAGGTAAGGCACTTCCGGGCGGGAGATGAGCAGGAAGCTGGGGCTGAGCAGAGGTGCGTTCCACGTGGAACGCAAAGGTATTAAAATCTACTTCCGGGTCATTTGTCCGGGCGGGTTTTTGAAAGCAGCTGAGACAGTCTATTGCCACCAGACAAGCGGTATCCTTCTCTTGAGGGGTGAAGTCTATCCTGCTGTGCAACTATGGAGGAAGGAGCAGTCGAAGGAGGGGTAAGAGCGCGGTGGCGCTACAATCCCTGTGGTTACCTAGACTTGTTATCTGATGAGGTCTGGGAAACTTAAGCACTGATTATCCCTAATCTTAAATTTTAGGAGAAGGGATCAGCAACTCCCCAATCTACTGTGGAAAAGTCGGGCAAATCTGTTTCAAAGTCTAATAGATGCCCAGTATGTCATGTGAAATTAGCAAGTTCTTATAAGAAAGCTCTCTGCAAGCCATGTACTTCCAAGATCTTGGAAAGTGAACAAACGTCGCTTCGGGATGAAATGAGAACATTAATTCGTGAAGAGGTGCAGGCCTCTATAGCTGATATGTCCAAACAACGTCAGTCTAGTCCGAGAAAGCGAGTAAGATGGGAGACGGATCTAGAGGAATCTGATGGGAGTTCTACGGATCAACCTGTGCAGATGGCAGAGGATCCCGGTGAAGAGGGTGAACTTCTTCAGGATTTTCAGGATCAAAATAGGAAATATTTATTTCAGCTTGAGGACACGGATGACCTTGTGAAAGCTGTGAGAGATACCATGCAGATTGAAGAAACTCCGAAACCACAGTCCAGACAGGACTTAATGTTTGGAGGTCTCACTTTTCAGAGGAAAAGAGTGTTTCCGGTTAGCGATCACATCCGCACTATGATTTTAGATGAATGGAAGGATGCGGAACGGAGACTTGTTCTGAACAAGGACTTCAAAGGACGTCTACCTTTTGATCCAGAGGATATAAGTTTATGGGAGGTTACTCCTAAGATTGATGTCCCAGTGGCGAGAGTAGCCAAAAAGACATCCATTCCTTTTGAAGACTCTTCTAGCCTTCGGGACCCTATGGATAGAAGAGCTGACATTATGTTAAAGAGGGCATGGGAATCCTCATCAGCCCTTATTAAAACCAATATAGCAGCTACGTCGGTAGCTAGATCTATGGCCTCTGGATAGATCAATTGGAAGATCATCTTTCCAATAAAACGCCTAGAGCAGATATTCTAGCCTCTTTACCTTTGATAAAATCTGCTACGGCTTATCTTGCAGATTCTTCTGCGGAATCTGTAAGATTTGCTGCAAGAAATAGTTCTCTATCTAATGTGGCTAGAAGAGCTATTTGGCTACGATCTTGGTCGGGGGATAATGCATCTAAAACTAGATTATGTTCTATTCCTTTTTCAGGCTCAAAGGTTTTTGGTCCGGCGTTAGTCGAATTCCTAGAATCCGCCTCCGACAAAAAGAATAGGTTTCCTGAAGAGAAACCAAAACAGCCTCAGCCCTTTCATAGAGGTTTTCCCCCTAGACGTCAACCTGACTTCAGGAGTCAGAACAGGTCCTATAGAAGAACGTATAAGGCTCCCTATAGTCAGAACTCAGGGAAAACGTCCTTCGCTTCATCCTCTAGGTCCAAAAGACAATGACGCCAGGGTTATCGGGGGAAGGCTCAGATATTTTTCAGAAGCCTGGGCACAGGTTACTGTAAACCAGTGGGTTCTCAGAACCATATCAGAAGGGTACAAAATAGAGCATTTATTTCCACCCCCCGAAAGATATATCTCTCCAACAGTAGTGCAGCTGGACTCTCCCATGTGGGTGGACATCCAGGATATGTTACGCTCAAAAGTCATAGTTCCGGTCCCTCTAGAAGAAATAGGAAGGGGCCACTACTCTTCCCTATTTTCTATCCCAAAGCCGTCAGGGGGAACCCGGACCATTATAAATCTAAAACCCCTAAACTCATCTGTCAAATACAAAAGATTTCGAATGGAATCCATTCGCTCAGCAACCCAGCTAATAGACAAAGGGGCAGTCATGTGTACACTCGATTTAAAAAACGCCTATTTTCAGATTCCCATTCACCCTCTTCTCAGAAGGTTCTAAGATTTGCAGTGAAACTGCCGTCCCAGACCGAACACTTCCAGTTCAGAGGCCTTCCTTTTGGGCTAGCTTCAGCCCCCCGTATTTTTACAAAGCTGGTAGCAGAGGTAGTGGCCTATCTGAGAAGTCAGGGGATAATAATTATCCCATATCTAGACGACTTCCTTTTGATTGCAGATTCAAAAGAAGTTTTAAAAACCCAGAGAAACAGAACTATTGCAGTCCTAGAATCTCTAGGATGGGTAATCAATTGGGAGAAGTCGGACCTGATTCCAGAATACAGGAAGATTTTTTTGGGAGTTCTATTGGACTCCAAAAGAAGAATATCTGTATTACCCAAAAGAAAACAAAGAGAAGTAATATCCAAGGTCAAAGGACTTTGGAAGCGGCGAACCTCCATAAGAGATGCTATGAAGGTTCTCGGCTTGATGACAGCCTGTATCCAGTGTGTCAGATGGGCGCAATTCCATTCCAGACCTCTGCAGAGACAAATTCTTTCAACATGGGACCGAAATCATATGTCTCTAGACAAGAAAATGCCAATCTCAGTATCAGTGAAGAAATCGTTACTATGGTGGATGCAGCCTGCAAACCTCCAAATAGGTTGTTTATGGACCACCTCTCCCTGCGTAGTGGTTACCACAGACGCCAGCGAGTGGGGTTGGGGTGGCCACTTAGAAGAAAATTTTTTTCAGGGCAAGTGGCCCGATTATGTCAGAAAAAGATCTTCCAATTTCCGAGAACTACTGGCAGTTTGGGAGACTCTAAGACGAAACGAGAAGGTATTGGCCGGAAGACATGTCAGAATCTTGTCCGACAATGTCACAACGGTTTCATTCTTAAAGCATCAGGGAGGTCCCAGACACCTTCAACTTCAAAATCTGGCGAACAAGATATTTTCCTGGGCAGAAAATACAATTCTTTCAGTATCAGCGGTACATCTAGAAGGAGCCCACAACAATCTGGCAGATTATTTAAGCCGGCAGGAAGTTTGTCCAACAGAGTGGGAGCTCAACGAAGACATTTTTCAGGAACTATGTCACTGTTGGGGGACTCCAAATATAGACCTTTTCGCAAGAAGAAAAAATTCGAAGGTTCCCAGATTCTATTCTCTAGACCCGCTAGATTTCCCGGAAGGGATAGATGCGTTCAGCCAAGTTTGGAAAGAACCTCTCTCATATGCCTTTCCACCACTAGCACTCATTCCGGCAGTCCTCAGGAAAATCAGAGAAGACCGGGCAAGAGTAATCCTGGTAGTTCCGTTTTGGCCAAAGAGAAGCTGGTTTCCCCTCCTAGGGAGGATGATGGAGGGAAACCCGATCGAGCTACCACTGAGAAGAAATGTGATTCACCAGGGCCCAGTATACCATCCGAACCCAGAATCTCTACACCTCTCGGCGTGGATCCTGAAAGGGACATCTTAAAAGCAAAAGGCCTCTCAGATCAGGTTATATCCACTATTCAGGCCAGTAGAAAGCCAGTTACTTCGGCCATCTACCTAAAGATCTGGAAGAGGTTCTGTCTGGAGGGCGGCAGATCTAGTATTTTGGAGGGTTCCCCTAACATACCAAAGATCCTAGATTTCTTACAGGCGGGTTTTAACAAAGGGCTAAAACCAAGTACGCTTAAGGTGCAGATTGCGGCACTTAGTTCTTTTCTTGACTTTCCTTTGGCATCTCACCCTTGGATTGTAAGATTTGTAAAAGCTACTCAGAGGTTACGCCCCACAATCAGACAGTTAACTCCCCTCTGGGATTTAAATTTAGTGCTTAGAGCATTATGTAAGGGATCTTATGCTCCTAACCAAGATATGCCTATTTCATTTTGTACTTGGCGAGCGGCCTTTTTGGTAGCCATTACTACGGCCAAAAGGATAGGGGAGATTCAGGCCCTATCAATAAATTACCCATATCTACAGATCAGAGATGATTGTATAATCTTAAAATTAGACCCAGCCTTCTTACCGAAGGTGGTGTCCAAAGATAATATTAATCAGGAAATTATTTTACCATCTTTTTGTGACAAACCTTCTAATGAGAAGGAGCAAATTCTTCATTCACTTGATGTTAGACAGGCAGTTTTGGACTATTTGGAAGCCACCAAAAATTGGAGATTAGACTCCAACCTCTTTATTTTGTTTGGAGGTAAAAACAAAGGTAAAAAAGCCTCTAAGGCTTCGATAGCCAAATGGATAATTAAGGTCATCTCAGACGCCTATCAGGCAAACGGTTCTAGTCCCCCGGAAGGTCTGAAAGCACACTCTACTAGAGCAATTTCAGCGTCTTGGGCCGAGAGAGCAGGTGCCTCGGTAGACCAAATTTGCAGGGCCGCAACTTGGGCTAAATTTAATACGTTTTGTAGACACTACAGATTAGATGTAATGTCAGGTCAACATACTGCCTTTGGAAGGAAGGTTCTACAGGCAGTTATCCCACCCTGAGGAGGTTCTTTGGTACTCTCCATAATGCTGTCAGGATGACGTCCTGGGAAACTGGTATTACACTTACCGGTAATTATATTTCCAGGAGTCCATCCTGACAGCATGGGTATTTCCCCCCCTTGTTTGATGTTTTCATATGATGTAATATGATGATATCATTAAAGTGTTATTTCATGAGCCATGTGTGGTACTTGTTAATCACTGAGGTAAAGGGGGGAGGAGCGGGCCTTTTAACCTCTTGTGTGTTTTTTCCTGTCCCTGCAAGGAGGAGGAGGGCGTCCTCCATAATGCTGTCAGATGGACTCCTGGAAATATAATTACCGGTAAGTGTAATACCAGTTTTTGTAGTCTTCGGTCAACACCCTCGGATCCCTGTTCCTGTCTCCATCTCTGTGGACAATCCAGCTGCGGAATCTCTGGTTAACGAGTTTTCCTCCTTATGGGAGAGTACCCGGTCCGCACTCACTCTGTCATCCGAGCGCATGAAGAAACATGCTGACAAAAAAGTCTGGATCCTCCTCAATTCCGTCCTGGGGATAAGGTCTGGCTTTCGTCCAAGTATGTCCGGCTCAAGATTCCTTCCTACAAGTTAGGCCCTCGGTTCATCGGCCCTTTTGAGATCATCAGTCAGATCAACCCGGTGTCTTATAAATTGAAACTTCCGGCCAATTTGCGGATTCCTAACTCCTTCCATGTATCTCTCCTCAAACCGGTGGTACTTAACTCTTTTGTCAAGTCTACAGGTACACCTCCTGCTCCAGTGTCTGCTGAAGACGAATTTGAAGTAGAGAACATTCTGGCCACCAAAAGGGTAGGAAGAAAGACCTACTTTCTGGTGGATTGGAAGGGGTTTGGTCCTGAGGAGAGAACGTGGGAGCCTCGGGAGAACATCCATGCCCCTCTCATCCTAGCTAAATTTCTTTCTGGCCTAAAAAAGGGGGGGCCTAAAGGGGGGGGTACTGTAGCGTCGGCGTCCTCTGCCAGGCAGGGACGCTGTTCCCCTGCGCCAGCGTCCTCTGCCAGGCAGGGACGTCGCTCCCCTTACCCTCACATAGCGTCCTCCTTCCGCCCTGCTGGGGCTGCGCGCTCCTTCCCTGCCACTGGGCTTAGGGCGCGCGCGCGTGCACGCCCCCGCTCTTAAAGGGGCCGCGCGCATCTTTCAAAAAAGGTCCCCGGCCAATGCCGGTGGACTCCACCTTATATAAAGCACCTCCTCCTTAATGGAGGTGCCCGAGAAATGTTGTTGTTGCACTGTTTAACTCTGCTTCAGCCCTCAGGGTCCGTTACCAGTTACCTGCCTGTTTCCTGCCAGTTTCCTGTCTGCTACCTGCCCGCAAGCCTGCCTGGAGGTTCGGCCGTCACATGCGGTGACCATCGGCAATTCCAGAGACTCTCGCCTGCTCACTTGGGGCGCTCATCAGCCATCTGCCTGCAAGCCTACCTGGAGGTTCGGCCATCACCTGCGGTGTCCATCGGCTATTCCAGAGACTTTCGCCTGCTCACTTGGGGGCGCTCATCTGCCATCTGCCTGCAAGCCTACCTGGAGGTTCGGCCATCACCTGCGGTGTCCATCGGCTATTCCAGAGACTCTCGCCTGCTCACTTGGGGGCGCTCATCTGTCATCTGCCTGCTAGCCTACCGGGAGGCTCCACCATCTCAGGTCGTATATACCTATCCATTCAGAGACTGCCCCGGCCCCTTGCCTGCCTGTTTATCCAGAGACTGCCCCGGTCACTTGCCGTGACTACCTGCCTGTCTACCCAGAGACTGCCCCGGTCACTTGCCGTGACTACCCGCCTGTTTGTCCAGAGACTGCCCCGGTCACTTGCCGTGACTACCTGCCTGTCCCTCCAGAGACTGCCCCGGTCACTTGCCGTGACTACCTGCCTGTCCCTCCAGAGACTGCCCCGGTCACTTGCCGTGACTACCTGCCTGTCCCTCCAGAGACTGCCCCGGTCACTTGCCGTGACTACCTGCCCGTCTACCCAGAGACTGTCCCTGTCACTTGCCGTGACTTCCTGTCCGTCTCCCCGGGCGCCACCCGCTCCTTTACAAGGAAAGCCTCCTTGTATAATAAAGCTCAGAGGTTCCGCCTCCCAGACCCGTTACAGAAATGATATCAATAGCCTGGGAACCTTTATGGCTATTGGCTTCTTCCCAGAATATTAATATCAGCAGTCTGCTTTCCCTCTGCAGGTTATGAAAATTATGTGGATCCCCTCTCAATTTTTTGTTTAAATATTTTGAAAAATAAACAGATATTGCATTTCACGCAGATCTCGTGTGTGTGTGTCTTTATTTTACTCTTTATGTACCATTTTATTAATGAGGGTATCTGGCTGACACCTGTTCATTACTAAACCTTGGGCTTGGTATTACAATATAATATATTCACTTATATTTGTTTTGTGTGTGTAAACATATTTGAACATGGTATGTAATGATATTATGGTCTTCATTGGAGAATGAAAAAGAAGAGGTTGAACAAGGAAATGACAGCACAATTCTTTTTTTTAACCCCTTTACTCCCGAGGGTTGTTTGCATGTTAATGACTGGGCCAATTTTTACAATTCTGACCACTGTCCCTTTATAAGGTTATAAGTCTGGAACTCTTCAACGGATCTTGTCGATTCTGAGAATGTTTTCTCGTGACATATTATACTTCATGTTAGTGGTAAAATTTATTCGATATAACTTGCGTTTATTTATGAAAAAATGGAAATATGGCAAAAATTTTGAAAATTTTTCAATTTTCGAACTTTGAATTTTTTATATCACACAAAATAGTTACTAAATAACATTTCCCTCATGTCTACTTTACATCAGCACAATTTTGGAAACAAATTTTTTTGTTAGGAAGTTATAAGGGTTAAAAGTTGACCAGCGATTTCTCATTTTTACAACATCATTTATTTTTTAGGGACCACATCACATTTGAAGTCACTTTGAGGGGTCTATTTGATAGGAAATACCCAAAAGTGACATCATTCAATAAACTGCACCCCTCAACGTGTTCAAAACCACATTCAAGAAGTTTATTAACCCTTCAGGTGCGTCACAGGAATTTTTGGAATTTTTTTAAAAAAATGTTTAGACTTGAGAGTCCTCAGTGGTTGATACCTTTTAATGACTAACTGAAAAGATGGTAACAAATTGCAAGCTTTCGAGACTACTCAGGTCTCTTCATCAGGCTAGGACTAATACAAAATCTGAAGAATCACATATTTATACACAACAGGACACAGGAATAATGCAATAGGTAGGACAAGTGACGTGAAGCAGAACTGTCATTATGGCAGAGGGATGAACATAAATATTGGAACAGTTCATAGATAAGGAGTGTGAAAGTTTTATTACCCTCTGATTGGAGTCTGCTATTGTGTTTTGATGCCCCTAGAAGGTCAGAGAAGCAGATTCCTTAATTGATATAGAAAGACATGAATCCGTGTGATATATTCATTCCAGCACTAAGAGTGTCAAAGGTCATCATAAGTTTATATTCCCAAACCTTTCTATCTTTCTCAGATTTGAAGTTAGATTTTAATACAAGTAATTCCATATCCATCATGCTATGACCGGGCATACAAAAGTGTTTTGCCACAGGTAAATCCATTCTTTTTTCTCTTATTGTGTGGCGATGAGAATTCATCCTTGTTCTCAGTTTTTGCCCGGTCTCCTCCACATACAGACCCCCAGTTGGACATTTAGTTGGACAAGCTTGAAAGCGACTTTTTGTCCTCATGTCCCATCAGGCCTCGGGCCTACTACCGCTACATTGATGACATTTTAATCATCTGGACGGAGTCTGAACAACAGCTAAAGACGTTCCATGAACAGTTCAACCAATTTCATCCCACCATCAACTTAACACTTAACTACTCCAGCACTGAAATTAACTTTTTAGACACCACCATTAAGCTAAAGAACAATGAAATAGAGACATCCCTGTATCAGAAGCCAATCGACCGTCCAACATACCTTAAATGGGACAGTTTCCATCCAAAACACATAAAAAACTCTATTGTCTACAGTCAAGCCATCAGATACAACCGTATATGTTCCAACCCCATGGATAGAGATGAACACCTTGGTCGCCTCAGAAAGACCTTTTTGAACAAGGGCTACCATCCAAAAACAATTGAAAACCAAATTACAAGAGCCACCAGAATATCAAGGAATCACCTGCTACATTACAAAACTAAAGAAGAAAATAACCGGGTGCCTCTAGTGGTCACCTAGAATCCAAATCTGGAGATGCTAAGTGGAGCTGCACGGAAACTACAACCTTTACTACAAAAAGATGCCCGATTACAATCCATATTTCCAGACCCCCCACTACTATGTTTTAGGCAGCCCCCAAATCTAAGAAGCATCATTGTCAGAAGCTCCCTGTCCTCCCCAACAGCTGCAGGAACCTTTCCTTGCAACCAGAAGAAATGCAAAACCTGTGCATCTATGATGACCACGGACAAGATAAAGATCCCCAACTCCCATCAGGACTACAAGATCCCAGGTACTTTCAGCTGCATCACATCTAATGTGGTGTACCTAATTATATGTACTAAATGTCCAACTGGGGGTCTGTATGTGGGGGAGACCGGGCAAAAACTGAGAACAAGGATGAATTCTCATCGCCACACAATAAGAGAAAAAAGAATGGATTTACCTGTGGCAAAACACTTTTGTATGCCCGGTCATAGCATGATGGATATGGAATTACTTGTATTAAAATCTAACTTCAAATCTGAGAAAGAAAGGTTTGGGAATATAAACTTATGATGACCTTTGACACTCTTAGTGCTGGAATGAATATATCACACGGATTCATGTCTTTCTATATCAATTAAGGAATCTGCTTCTCTGACCTTCTAGGGGCATCAAAACACAATAGCAGACTCCAATCAGAGGGTAATAAAACTTTCACACTCCTTATCTATGAACTGTTCCAATATTTATGTTCATCCCTCTGCCATAATGACAGTTCTGCTTCACGTCACTTGTCCTACCTATTGCATTATTCCTGTGTCCTGTTGTGTATAAATATGTGATTCTTCAGATTTTGTATTAGTCCTAGCCTGATGAAGAGACCTGAGTAGTCTCGAAAGCTTGCAATTTGTTACCATCTTTTCAGTTAGCCATTAAAAGGTATCAACCACTGAGGACTCTCGAGTCTAAATATTTTTCTATCTACTGGCTAACACGGTACGAAGATACACATCTTTCCTATATTTAAAAAAATGAACATTTTTTTTCACAAAATATTTACTTCAGATCCAATTTTTTTCTATTTTACCAAGGGTAACAGGAGAAATTGGACTACAAACGTTGTGCAATTTGTCCTGAGTACGCTGACACCTCATATGTGGGGGGGAACCACTGTTTGGGTGCATGGCAGAGCTCGGAAGGGAAGGAGCACCATTTGACTTTTTCAACGCAGAATTGGCTGGAATTGAGATCGGTCGCCATGTCGAGTTTGGAGAGCCCCTGATGTGCCTAAACTGTGAAAACCCCCCACAAGTGACACCATTTTTGAAAGTAGACCCGCTAAGGAACTTATATAGATGTGTGGTGAGAACTTTGAACCCCCAAGTGCTTCACACAAGTTTATAACAATAAATAAAAAAACATAATTTATCCACAAGAATGATCTTCTCGTCCCCAATTTTTTAATTTCCCAAGTGTAACAGGAGAAATTGGATCCAAAAAGTTGTTGTGCAATTTGTCCTGAGTACGCTGATACCCAATATATGGGGGGGTAAACGCTTTTTATTGCAAAAACGTTTTTGCATCACCATATTTTGACAGCTATAATATTTCCATATTTTGGCCCAGAGAGTCATGCGAGGTCTTATTTTTTGCGGGACGAGTTGACGTTTTTATTTATGCCATTTTAGGGCACATGACAATTTTTGATCGCTTTTTATACCGGTTTTTGGGAGGCAGAATGAACAAAAGCCAGCAATTCATGAATTTCTTTTGGGGGGGAGCGTTTTAAAATATAACGTTTCCGCTGTGTACGATTACAGCGATACCTCATTTATATAATTTTTTTATATTTTGGCGCTTTTATATAATAAAACAGGGATTTTTGTGTGTACTCACCGTAAAATCCTTTTCTCCGAGCCACTCATTGGGGGACACAGGACCATGGGTGTTATGCTGCTGCCACTAGGCGGACACTAAGCAAATTATAATAAAAAGTTAACTCCTCCGCAGTATACACCCTCTGCTGGCTCTGTCTTGAACCAGTTCAGTGCCAAAGCAGTAGGAGCTCACAAACAGAATTCACAAACGGAAATGCAATAAGTCAAAACCAAAACAGAGTATAAGCCAATAGGCCAACAGGGTGAGTGCTGTGTTCCCCAATGAGTGGCTCGGAGAAAAGGATTTTACGGTGAGTACACACAAAAATCCCTGTTTCTCCTTCGCCTCATTGGGGGACACACGACCATGGGACGTCCTAAAGCAGTCCCTGGGTGGGAAAAAACATCACAACAGGTGAAAACCTCGCACACCCAATGCTTACAAGAATAAGTGATTGAAGGAACCTACAGATGCAAAACTGCCGACTGCAGAATCTGTCTGCCGAGGGCCGCATCTGAAGAGACTTGAGTATGAATTTTGTAATGCTTTACAAACGTGTGAAGGCTGGACCAAGTCGCAGCCTTGCACACTTGCTGTGCGGAAGCTTGGTGCCGGATGGCCCAAGAAGCCCCCACTGACGTAGAGAAAGTGGCCTTATATGCGGATGATGTGCTGCTGTTTCTGGCTGACCCGAGCGACTGCCTAAGTTCGGCTATGGCAGTTATTGGTAAATTCGGCTCTATTTCTGGACTGACTATCAACTGGGATAAATCAGTGTTGCTTCCCGTGGACTCGGCGGTTCCCCTAGCGCTAGACTCTGGGACCCCTTTGAGGGTGGTTAGTGAGTTTAAATATTTGGGCATTGTGATCTCTGCTAAATTGGAGGAATATGAACGGCTCAATCTTACCCCCCTTATCAATAAGTTTCAACAAAAAATTGCAGCGTGGAAGAAACTATTCCTGTCTGTGGCGGGTAGAGCAAATTTATTAAAAATGATCGTCATGCCCCAACTCCTATATATACTCCATAATACGCCTGTCTGGTTGGCGCAAAATAAATTCTACCGGATTGATTCTCTTTTCCGGGACTTGATCTGGAAGGGTAGTAGGGCACGCATTAAACTTGAACATCTACAGAGGTCAAAAGAGTAGGGGGGCCTGGCAATCCCGAACCTGTGGTTTATTATGTGTCATCCCAATGTCAGCATATGGTGGGGTGGGGGGAGCCTACCCAATCTACGTCGGCTGGGAAGCTCATTGAGTTTATATGGGCAGAGGTCCGCTGCTTGCTAGTCTAGAGGCTGGTAGGTTCTGGGTGAATCCTAAAAGGCTCCCGACGATCGCTATGGTGGACAAGATTTGGCAAAGAGTTGGACAATGGAGGGGCATTACGGAGCTCACGCGCTTCTCGTCGGTTTGGTTTGACCAGAGGCTGGGGGAGTTAATACGTCTGAGGGGATTTGCTCAATGGAGAAGGGTCGGGATATGGTTTGTGTCACAGCTGTTGGTTGGCGGCATGCTTAAGACTTTTGAGGAGATCAGGAAGGAGTTCCCTCTGAGTCAATCCCTCTTTTTTCAATATTTGCAGCTGCAGCATGCAGTCAATCGACAGCTTAAATCATCAAGAATAGTGGTGCAATCAGATTCGATGGTGAATCTTATAGGGTCACTAAGGGTTTCATCTCCCTCGTATATAGGGGTTTTTTGGATTCATTCCTGGTACGGCATCCGGCTAAGTCCAGAGAAAAATGGGAAGAGGATGTGGCACCAATCTCGGACTCTCAGTGGGAGAGCGTATTACAATTCATCCCCAAGGTCTCTATGAGTGAAGCCAGGAGAGTCTCACAACTCTACCTAACACATAGGGTATACAGGACCCCGGTCCTGAGGGGGAATTCCTGCTGTCCGCGCTGCTCTGAGGATGGGGCAGATCTCCTACATATGATGTGGTCCTGCCCTGCCCTGCAGAACTTTTGGGTACAAACACTTAATTTGACTCAGGAGGTAATGGGAGTGGATCTTATAAGGAACCCGCTGACGTGTGTATTGGGGTGCATGGAGGATATCGCGGTTGATGAGTGGGGGAAACTGACCATAGCCAGAATCCTATATGCTGCCAGAAAGCTCATTGCGGCCCACTGGTTAGATGACAAATCACCAGTTAGACAAGAACTGATTAATAAGGTTAACTTTATTGTTATGATGGAACAGAACATATATGCGAAAAGAGGTCAACACATGCAGTTTGAGAATGTGTGGGGTGGCTGGATGGAGCACCCGGGCCTGGCTTCGGAGGCTCTTATGAGAGAAAGAATGCGTCTACCTTGACCCTCTGAGTTGGTACTTTAAACAGGGATCTTAAGTGGTTGTCTCGAAAAAAGGATTCAAAATGTGACATGGTGTGTGATATATGCAATGATTTAAAGGGACGGGGTTAGGGTGGAGGGTAGGGGACTTAGGATGTAAGAACAGTTATATCGCCTGTCAGGTTGAATACGGTTTATATTATATGCTAAAGTTAAATATACTGTCAAAGTTTCATGCTGACAATTTTTAAATAAAAATCATCTGATTTAAAAAAAAAAGAAGCCCCCACTGACCGAGTGTAGTGTGCCTTGATCGCAGCCGGGATAGGCTGACCTTTGACGCGGTAAGATTCTTGGATTGCAGAGCGAATCCATCTGGCTATTGTGGCCTTAGAAGCTGGCAAACCTTTTCTGTGTCCCTCCGGAAGCACAAAAAGGGCATCAGATTTGCGAAAAGATGCTGTTCTGGAAATGTATCTTCTGAGAGCTCTCATTAAATCCAAAGTGTGAAGAGCTTTTTCAGTACGATGAACTGGAGCCGGACAGAACGAGGGCAGAACTATGTCTTCATTCAGGTGAAAAGTCGAAATGACTTTCAGGAAGAAGGACGAGGATGTTCTGAGCACCACCTTGTCTTGGTGAAAAATCAGAAACGGAAGTTTACACGACAAAGCCGTCAGTTGCGAGACCCGTCTGATGGATGTTATTGCCACAAGAAAGGCAATTTTCCAAGAGAGAAGAGAGAAAGAAATCTCCTGTAATGGCTCGAAAGGGGACTCTTGGAGAGCGCTGAGGACCAAGTTAAGGTCCCACGGTTCCAAAGGCATCTTGTAAGGAGGAAGAAGATGTGAAACTCCCTGTATGAAAGTCTTGACCTGTAGCTTGGAAGCTATACGTCACTGGAAAAGAACAGATAGAGCGGATATCTGGCCTTTGAGAGAAGCCAATGCTAAACCGGAGTCCAATCCCGCTTAAAGAAATTCCAGAATGCAGGGAATGGAAAACATCAACGGGGGACGACCCTTATCTTTGCACCATGAGAAAAATGTTTTCCGAATGCGATGGTAGATGCGTATGGAAGCAGGTTTTCTGGCATTGATCATGGTAGAAGCCACTGGACCCGAGAAACCTGCTTGGCTTAGGATCCGGGATTCAATGGCCAGGCCATTAAACTCAGTACCCTCGAATTCTGGTGGCAAATGGGTCCCTGGGATAGGTAATCCGGGTGATCTGGTAACCGTCGGGGGAAGTCGGCGAGAAGGTGTACCAGCTCCGCATACCAGGCTCGGCGTGGCCAGTTGGGAGCGACAAGGATCACCGGAATGCCTTCGGCTTTGATCTTCCGGATGACTCTTGGGATCAGCGGAAGTGGAGGAAAGATATAAGGGAGACAAAACTGGCCCCAAGGAAGTACTAGAGCTTCCGAGCCGATGGCTGACGGATCGCGGGATCGGGCTACAAATACGGGAACCTTGGCGTTCAGCCTGGAGGCCATGAGGTCCACGTCTGGAGTGCCCCAGCGCTGGCAAATTTGATGAAAGACTTCCGGGTGAAGAGACCACTCTCCTGAGGCTATGCTCTGGCGGCTGAGAAAATCCCCTCCCAATTCTCTACTCCCGGTATATGAACTGCAGAGATGAGTGAGTGATTTGTCTAGGCCCATTGCAAAATGTGCGTTACTTCGAGCATCGCTTTTCTGCTTCGCGTGCCCCCTTGGCGATTGATGTATGCCACAGCCGTGGCGTTGTCTGACTGGATCCGGACGGGACGTCCGGCTAAAAGATGATGGAAGTGAAAAAGAGCCAGTCTTATAGCTCGGATCTCGAGAATATTGATAGGAAGGCTGGCTTCCTTCGTAGACCAACGTCCCTGAGCCGTGTGGTGACGAAAGATCGCACCCCATCCGAGAAGGCTGGCATCGGTGGTCACCACCAGCCAGTGTGCAGGGAGGAAAGATCTTCCCTGATCCAATGACGACGTTGCAGCCCACCACCTGAGAGACCGTCTGATTCTGGATGCCAGGAGAAAACGGCGACCTAAGGAGGCTGGATTGTTGTCCCAGGCTGAGATCAAGGCCTGTTGGAGAGGACGGAGGTGAAATTGGGCAAATGGTACTGCCTCGATGGATGCCACCATTTTTCCCAGGACCTGCATAGCGAACCGAATGGAATGAGGACGGGCCAGAGACAGAGATTGGGCTGCCCGGGATAGAGAGGACATCTTGTCCGGAGGGAGAAGTACCAACCCTCGGGAAGTGTCTAAGATCATTCCCAGAAAATGAATTTGCCTGGATGGGACTGGTGAAGATTTCTCTAGGTTTACCAGCCAACCTAGTCAGCACAGAATGTCGATGACGACACTGACACTTTCTGCACAGGCCCGATAGGATGGACCCTTGACGAGAAGATCGTCCAGGTAAGGCAGAACCACCACACCCCGAGAGTGTAGAATAGACATGACGGCAGCCATGACCTTTGTGAATACTCTGGGGGCTGTGGCCAGGCCGAATGGCAGAGCCATGAATTGAAAATGTTCGTCGCCGACCGCAAAGCGTAGAAATCTTTGATGATTTTTGAAGATTGTAATGTGGAGATAAGCGTCCTTGATGTCGATTGACGCAAGGTATTCCCCTTTTTCCAGAGAGGCGATGACGGAACAGAGGGACTCCATCCTGAAGTGGCGCACCGAGACAAATTTGTTTAGCAGTTTTAGGTCTAGAATTGGACACATGGTTCCATCCTTTTTTGGAACCACGAACAGGTTTGAGTAAAAACCCTTGAACCTTTCCGTGGGAGGAACCGGAACGATGACGGCGCTGTTGCGGAGGGCATATATAGCCTGGTAAAAAGGAGCTGCAAGCGCATTGGATTTTGGAAGACGGGACTGAAAGAAGCGCGTTGGAGGAGGAGACGAAAACTCGATTTTGTATCCGGAAGACACGAGATCTCTGACCATTCGGTCGTGAACGACCCTCAGCCAGACTTGGAGAAACAAGGACAGGTGGCCGCCTACTGTTACACCCGGTCCCAGCGCTGGCTCTGCACTCCGTTCTGCTCACTCACCTGCCCCAGCTGCTCTTCGGCGTCCTGTGTCCTCCACTTCCTGGCACGCTGCTGGCAGGCCTCCAGATAGTCTGCTTAGGACGCGAGGCCGCGCCCACCGTCTCTCTTAAAGGGGCAGCGTGCATTTTTTGAAATAGCTAATTAACCAATGGCTGCGCACTCAGTACTATATCTGGTCACTCCACCATTAGGGGAGTGCCGGAGCAACGTGTTCTATCATTGCTACATCCGGTTCTATTCCTGATCTGTATGCGCTGCGTCTGCAGTCTCTGTGCTTCGCTGATACTGTTTGTCTCCTCAGATCATTGCTAACCTGTATCTGGCTATCTTGGACAATCTCGGCTATTACTGGCGCAAGTGTCATCCCGTTCCGCCATCAGCCATCCGTACCCGTGGACCGTGACAAGGTCACTGAAGCCAGCCTTCTACCATCCGTTCTGGACCAGGACCTTACCCTTCTCCGTCAAGAACTTTCCACGGACTCTGTAAATACCTGTTACCCCTTTGGTCCCTCTGGGACAGCTGCCACGTGTCCGGGGTCTAACTGGAGGTAGCACCTGTGTCCTCCGGGTATTCCATTCTGGTCCTGTTCGAGGGGCCTTACTACGGGTACCCGGGGCTCACTAGTTACGCCCCCTTCGGAGCCCCCGGACCGCGGTCTCGAGGTTCCACATTAAAAAATAAAAACGAATGTGAACTTCACCACCTCTGCCTCCGCTTCCATTCGTTACAGATTGCTCCGGCCATGGAACCCGCTGGATCCCAGAGATCTCCGACCACGGATCTGTGCCAGGAGGTGACCCGTTTGGGAGTTCAACAGGACAAGATCACGACTTATCTACGCAGCTTGTCTACCCGCATGGATTCCTTGGGGTCCTCGTCTGCACCTGACTCTTCTATCAATAATCAGGTACCAGTTCCCATGGCAAGTCAAGGTCCCCGTCTGGCGGCTCCTACCCGTTTCCAGGGTGACTCTACTCTGTGTCGGGGTTTCCTCAATCAGTGCACTCTACACTTCGAAATCTTGGGGCATATGTTTGCTTCTGACCGAGCTAAGGTGGGCTTCATCATGTCACACCTGGGAGGAGAGGCCCTCGCCTGGCTAAACCCGCTATGGGAGAGAGGGGATCCGCTGGTTAACGATCTTCAATCTTTCCTAGAGGCTTTTCGCAGGACTTTCGATGAACCTGGTCGCACCACTTCGACTGCCTCAGCTCTGCTCCGCCTGCGCCAAGGTACTCTCGCGGTAGCTCAGTATGCTGTTAAATTCCGCACCCTCTCGTCTGAATTATCGTGGAACAATGAGGCCCTGGTTGCTAACTTCTGGGAGGGCCTATCCGGAAGAATCAAGGATGAGCTGGCGGGACGGGACACACCTACCCTCTTGGAAGAGCTAATATCCTTGGCAACCCGAATTGACCTGCGTTTTCAGGAGCGCTCCATGGAGATCAAGCGGGACAAAAGGTCCTATCACCTGGACTCTAGTTTGTACAAAACAGGTACTTCGCCCTCCGCCTCCGAGGCCATGGAGGTGGACCATGTAAGTTTGGCCACCCGCCGCCGGGAGGCACGTCGCAAGGAGGGAAGTTGTTACTACTGCGGTAGTTCTGAACATTTGATCCATTTCTGTCCTAAAAAGTCGGGAAACTCCAGTGCCTAGGTCCGGTAGGAGGGGCCAACCTAGGTAGAGAACAGTCCTCTCCCTCTTTACACATCTCAGTCTCCGTGTCCTATGGAGCAATAAAATTCTCCGAACATTGTCCACTGGATTCTGGAGCTGCAGGGAACTTCATCCAGCAGGCGGTTGTGGATCATTACCGCTTACCAGTCCAGCGTCTTCCTGATCCGTTACAGGTGTCCGCCGTGGATGGCAAACCGCTGACCGAGCCCGTCCAGTTTCAAACCGAGTTGGTGGAACTCCGGGTAGGTCTAATGCATACTGAACGAATGCGATTTTATGTATATCCCGGTTTATCCCATCCCATGCTTTTAGGTTTACCTTGGCTCCAGATGCATGAACCAGTCCTTAATTGGAAAACTGGAGAAGTTCTGCGTTGGGGAGATACCTGCATGAATCGTTGCTTAACCCGGATTCAACCTGTTTCGCCTCCAGTCCAGCCTGATACCCTGCCAGGGTTGCCTTCTGTCTATTGGTCCTTCTCTGACGTCTTTGGGAAAAAGGAGGCTGAGAGACTACCTCCACACAGGTTGTATGACTGTCAGATAGAGCTTCTTCCTGGAGCATCTCCTCCTCGCGGGAGAGTTTATCCCCTTTCACAGGCAGAGACTCAGGCCATGTCAGACTACATCCAAGAGAATCTGGCTAGAGGATTTATCCGAAAGTCATCGTCACCGGCAGGAGCTGGATTCTTCTTTGTGAAGAAAAAGGATGGATCCTTGCGGCCCTGCATTGACTATCGGGGTCTAAATCAAATCACGGTAAAAAAACAGGTATCCATTACCTCTTATTTCAGAGCTGTTTGATCGTCTCCGAGGGGCCAAAATCTTCACCAAATTGAACCTCAGAGGGGCCTACAACCTGATCCGAGTCAGAGATGGGGACGAATGGAAAACAGCCTTCAACACCCGTGACGGCCACTATGAATACCTAGTAATGCCATTCGGCCTGAGCAATGCACCTGCGGTCTTTCAGGAATTTGTTAATGACATTTTCAGGGACTTGCTCTATACTTGTGTCGTGGTTTACCTGGACGATATTTTGATTTTTTCTGCTGACTTGACGTCACACCGGAGGCAAGTACGCCTGGTCTTACAAAGACTGAGAGAGAACAGGCTATATGCCAAATATGAGAAATGCCTCTTTGAGCAGTCTTCTTTGCCTTTCCTTGGGTACATTGTATCTTCCACAGGATTAAAGATGGATCCGGAGAAGTTGTCTGCAGTTCTCAACTGGCCTCGTCCGTCTGGGCTAAAAGCCATACAAAGGTTCCTCGGGTTCGCCAATTACTACCGGCAATTTATTCCACACTTTTCCACCCGAGTGGCTCCAATCACAGCCTTAACCCAGAAAGGCGTAAACTCTAAGGAATGGTCCTCCGAGGCAGAAGAGGCCTTTGTTTCTCTCAAAAAAGCCTTCGCTTCCGCACCCGTTCTCCATCGTCCTAATTCAAGTGAGCAATTTTTTTTGAGGTTGACGCTTCTTCCATAGGTGCAGGAGCAGTTCTGACCCAGAAGTCGTCTACCGGGCGGATGATCTCGTGTGGTTTTTTTTTCCAAGGTTTTTTCTCCTGCAGAAAGGAACTACTCTGTCGGTGATCGTGAACTGTTGGCCATCAAATTGGCTCTGCAAGAATGGAGACATCTTCTTGAAGGAGCTCATCACCAGGTAATCATATTCACCGACCATAAAAACCTTGCCTATCTCCAATCTGCTTTAAGACTGAATCCCCGTCAGGCCCATTGGGCATTATTTTTTGCCCGTTTCAATTTTGTACTTCATTTCCGCCCAGCTGACAAGAACATCAAGGGCAGACGCACTCTCTAGAGCCTTCTTGCCTCCTGAACTGGAGGAAGAACCTCAGCACATTATTGAACCTTCTAAGTTAGTCTCCGTTGCCTCCACTGATCTGGCCCGGCTTCCTCCTGGGAAGACTTTCGTGTCCGCTTCTGATCGTACTCGTGTTCTGCGCTGGGGTCATTCTTCTAAGTTGGCTGGCCATGCTGGTCAGAAAAAGACGCAGCAACTCATCTCTCGTTATTACTGGTGGTCTACCATGGGCAAGGATATACAGGAGTTCGTCGCAGCCTGTCCTTCATGTGCCCGTAACAAAACTGTTAAACATCTACCAGCCGGCAGGCTTCTGCCTCTTCCGATTCCGTCCGCTCCCTGGCAGCACATCGCGATGGATTTCATCACGGATCTTCCCATTTCTTCTGGCTGCTCAGTGGTATGGGTTGTGGTGGATCGCTTCTCTAAAATGGCCCACTTCGTTCCGCTATCTGGCCTCCCGTCTGCTCCAGAACTGGCCGCTCACTTCATTCAGCACATCTTCCGTCTACATGGATTTCCTCTCCACATCGTGTCCGACAGGGGCGTCCAGTTCACCTCTAAGTTCTGGAGAGGACTCTGTAAAATGGTAAAAATTGAACTAGATTTTTCTTCTGCATATCATCCCCAGTCTAATGGGCAAGTGGAGAGGATCAATCAAATCCTGGCTGGATACCTGCGTCACTTCGTCAACGCTCATCATAATGACTGGGTAGAATTACTGCCCTGGGCGGAATTCTCCTACAACAACCAAGTAAGTGAATCTTCTGGAAAGTCTCCCTTTCAGATTGTGTTTGGACTGCAACCCGGAATTCCTCTTCCTGTCACGGGATTGTCTGATGTTCCGGAAGTCGACACCTTGTCTAAGAATTTCTCGGACATTTGGAGAGAGACCAGGTCGGCTTTGGAGAAAGTTTCTCAACGTATGAAAACGCATGCGGACAAAAGACGTTTGGAGGCTCCCATCTTTCGTCCAGGAGACAAGGTATGGCTCTCCTCCAAGTACATCCGTCTGAAGTTACCATCGTACAAATTGGGTCCCCGTTTCATTGGTCCCTTTGAAGTCTTGAGACAAATCAACCCGGTCTCTTATAAACTGAAATTGCCTAATTCTCTAAGAGTACCTAACTCCTTTCATGCCTCCCTCCTCAAACCAGTAGTGTTGAGCTCCTTCTTTAAGGACCCGGGTACCACTCCTGATCCGGTCTCTGAGGATGATGTTTTTGAGGTAAAACATATCTTGGCCTCTAAGCGAGTAAGAGGTAGGATCTATTACCTGGTGGACTGGAAGGGTTTTGGTCCTGAGGAGAGGTCTTGGGAGCCTAAAGAGAACATCCAGGCCCCTCTTCTTCTTAAAAGATTTCACGCAGGCTTGAAAAGAGGGGGAGTAAAGAGGGGATACTGTTACACCCGGTCCCAGCGCTGGCTCTGCACTCCGTTCTGCTCACTCACCTGCCCCAGCTGCTCTTCGGCGTCCTGTGTCCTCCTCCACTTCCTGGCACGCTGCTGGCAGGCCTCCAGATAGTCTGCTTAGGACGCGAGGCCGCGCCCACCGTCTCTCTTAAAGGGGCAGCGTGCATTTTTTAAAATAGCTAATTAACCAATGGCTGCGCACTCAGTACTATATCTGGTCACTCCACCATTTGGGGAGTGCCGGAGCAACGTGTTCTATCATTGCTACATCCGGTTCTGTTCCTGATCTGTATGCGCTGCGTCTGCAGTCTCTGTGCTTCGCTGATACTGTTTGTCTCCTCAGATCATTGCTAACCTGTATCTGGCTATCTTGGACAATCTCGGCTATTACTGGAGCAAGTGTCATCCCGTTCCGCCATCAGCCATCCGTACCCGTGGACCGTGACAAGGTCACTGAAGCCAGCCTTCTACCATCCGTTCTGGACCAGGACCTTACCCTTCTCCGTCAAGAACTTTCCACGGACTCTGTAAATACCTGTTACCCCTTTGGTCCCTCTGGGACAGCTGCCACGTGTCCGTGGTCTAAGTGGAGGTAGCACCTGTGTCCTCCGGGTATTCCATTCTGGTCCTGTTCGAAGGGCCTTACTACGGGTACCCGGGGCTCACTAGTTACGCCCCCTTCGGAGCCCCCCGGACCGCGGTCTCGAGGTTCCACATTAAAAAATAAAAACGAATGTGAACTTCACCACCTCTGCCTCTGCTTCCATTCGTTACACCTACCTTGCCTGTGTCTTCCAGACACGGCAGAGAGTCATTGAGAAGAGAACTTGCAGCGAGGGCCGCTCTTGGGTCTGGATCGAGGTGATCGGTTTCTCCAGGAATTGGGTCTGAATGAAGGTTGCGAACCTCTGCCCCTGCGTGGGGCGCATGATGCAGTAGCGGAAGTGGTTGAGGATGACCAACCTGAGGAATTGCGAAAAGGGCGGAAGCGAGTCTGGAGTTGGCTCCGAAAGGGGCGACTCTGCCTACGTTGAGGGAGAAATTTGCTTTTCCCCCCCGGTAGCATCCGAGATAATCTGATCAAGTTTATCCCCGAACAAACGCCCATACTGATAAGGTAGTGAAGTCAAGGATTTCTTCGACGCAGAATCTGCCCGCCATTTGCGTAGCCACAATGCTCTTCTGATGGTAACAGCGTTGGCGGCTGCGAGGGCGGCACAATTAGCCGCATCCAGGGAAGCATGAACTACATAATCTCCTGCCTGGGCGATCAGATAGGCGAGACTAGTCACCTCGGACGGCAGGCTATTTATCCGGTTGGTCTTTACTATGGCCTCTGCCCATGCTACCATAGCTCTAGCTACCCACGTGGTGGCAAATGAAGGAAATAAGGCAGGCAGGCCTGGCAGCCTCGAAGACTGCAGGGGACTCAGTCCACTCCTGCCTCAGAGTAGAAGGAAAAGGGTATCGTGCTTCTAGCGGCTTTAGGCCTGAGAATCGCTTATCTGGATGACTTCTATGCCTCTTGAGGATGTCAGTAAACTCAGGATGGTTAGCGAAAAACCTATGTGGTAGTTTTGTTCGCTTAAAAGACACCGGGTGGTCTGGACTAGCACTGGGTTCTTCGTCAATCTCCAGAATGTGATTAACCGCTGCTATGAGGGAATCTATGGACTCCTGAACCTCAGAGGAGTTAGGGTCTGGGGCTATCTCAGACTCATATTCTGAGTTATGCTCACTACCAACTCCTGGAGAAGGGAAGCGAGATGCGGAGCAGGCGGTTGCTGAAGCCTCGGAGTTCAGTGAGGACGTGTCGCGGGGACGTTTCCTAGAAGGATGCGTACTTTCTGTCGCCGTTCGACCCATGTGAGCGGGAGACTCTGTCGTGGCTGAAGGACCCGCTACAGGGGGTAAGGGGACGCCTTAGCTCGCGGAGGGACCATGAAAGGATTCTATGGCCTTTGCGAGAGAAGCCACAGATTGTGCCAAAGAAGCAGCCCACTCAGGTGGACTAGTCACAGATTGCGCCAAAGAAGCAGCCTACTCACGGGGACTAGCATTGATTTGCTCCACAGTAGCGGGAGGTTCTTGAGGCCCTGAAGCTTCGCAGTCTGCACAGAGAGGAGTGGAATGTTTCCGTAGTAAGGAAACATTGCATGCGGTACATGAGGCATATATCACCGTGTGAGTTTTCTCTGCTTTTTTACTAGCCTTTGGTTGAGACATAATGCAAAATTTCCACTTTTTTTTTTTTCACAAGATCTGCGAACAGCAGCTGAAAAGGGTTGACGAAATTGCCTGCCGTATGGTCGGAAGAGTGAGCGCAGCAGATAGGATAATGCCTGCAGTGGAGAGGTTAATGGCCGCTTGCTAAGGATATAATACCTGCAGCAGGGGGATTGATGCCCGTGGCTGAGGGGTTAATGCCTGCAGCGAATATAAGCAATGTGTACCTGCCTTACTGTGGCTATTTTTTACCCAGGTCCAGCGTGCCCCCGGAGAAGTGCGTACACTACGGAGCAAGGAAGATGGCGTTCCCCACACTCTTCTGGTGTAAGACGTGCCAGGAAGTGGAGAATTGGCGCTTCTCGTGAGCTGCGAGAAGCGCCAGAAACAGTGGGCATAGAGAAAGAGGTGGGGAGGGGATGGGAGACAGTGGGCGGAGCAAGATTAAGGCCTATGGAGAAGGGGCGGATAGGCCAAAAAAATGGGGCGGACCAGGCCAGGACATAGGAGACGTTGGACCTAACTGCCGGCAGAAGCCGGGGACTAAATTAGAGGCCGCGGTGCGACAGCCGCGGCGGCGCAAGGAGATGGTACGTTGGTAAAGGGCCGTGACGGCTGAGGCAGAAATAAGGAGTAGCGCGGTGACTATGAGAAGGCAGCGGTATGGAGAACGGCCGCAGCGATGCGGCTACTGCTGCACTGGGTCGGGCGCTAATGCTCCACGGAGCCAGACACAAGACAGGGGTCTGGTGAGGGGAAGGGGCTCTCCTTCTCAGGTACTCACGCTACAGCAGGACGTCCTGCAAGGAAACCTTAGCTGTGTTGCTTGTCCTCAATCCACCATCCCTTTGATAAGGAGGTGGAGAGGGCCCATTCATCCTGATACCAGTCCAAGTCTCTATCCAGCATCCCTTTGATAGGGAGGTGGAGAGGAGTTACGTGCCTCCAGGCACCAGCCACTTTCTGGTATTGGTGTGCAGAAGTGGACAGCGAAAAACTGGCAGGCTGTAGGTCTGGCTCCAGAAGGGGGTACGTGGAGGCGACACCCCATGTTCCCGTCCGTTGTAGGTGTGGGGAGAGCGGACCCATTGAAGGATCCGTCGCCCCTGAGAGCCCAGACAGACACAGGTTGCAGGAGGGGGTACGGGGAGACGACACTCCGCGTGCCCGCCTGTTGACGTTTTTGGGAGATCGGGTCCTTGAAAGGCCCCGTCTCCCCTAATCTGTGAAAAAAAAAATGGAAAGAAAAGTGGAAAAAAATAAATAAGAAAGATCGGGGTCTGAAGCCAGACCCTAGTGCCTCCTAAAGACATTAAGCGAGAAATGGTTCAAGACAGAGCCAGCAGAGGGTGAATACTGTGGAGGAGTTATCTTTTTATTATAATTTGCTTAGTGTCCTCCTAGTGGCAGCAGCATAACACCCATGGTCGTGTGTCCCCCAATGAGGCGAAGGAGAAAACTAATTTCTATAAAAAATAATTATTTTGCATCGTTTTATTCTGCAAGCTATAACTTTTTTATTTTTTCACTGATGACGCTGTACAGGGGCTTGTTTTTTGCGGGACAAGAAGATGTTTTCAGCGGTACCATGTTTATTTATATCCATCTTTTTGATCACCATGTCCTAAGGAGGAAGATAATAGCAGGTGTGGTGGGAAAAGGAAACATTCAAAAGATGGACACCCAGATCTACGTGTCGTACACACTGCTCTAACCCCATACACACACTGCTCCGCCCTATAAACACAAGGCTCTGCCTCATACGTATTGTACACACACGGCTCCGCTCCGTACACATCATACACACGGCTCCGCTCCGTACACCTCGAACACACACGGCTCCGCTCTGTACACATCATACACATGGCTCTGCTCCGTACACCTCGTACACACACGGCTCCGCTCCGTACACATCATACACACACGGCTCCGCTCCGTACACCTCATACACACACGGCTCTGCTCTGTACACATTGCACACACTGAACTCTGCTACATACACCTCGTACACACACCGCTTCCACTCCACACACTTCATACACTCGCACCTCTCCTCAGCACAAGTCATACACAAGAGCATCCACTCCGTACACCTCGTACACACATGGCTCCGCTCCGTACACCTCGTACACACATGGCTCCGCTCCGTACACCTCGTACACACGGCTCCACTACGTACACATAGTACACACACGGCTCCGCTCTGTACACCCCGTACAGACGCGGCTCGGCTCCGTACATATATGGCTCTGCTACATCCACCCTGTAAACCCCTCCTGACCCCACACAGAAACTTCCCTCATCCAGCACCATGACAACCAGCACAGCAGAGTCCTGCACACACTGAGGCCCCTGATCATGTGACCCCTGACTCCTCCCCTCCTGTGACCTCATCACAGGTCCTGTGCGCACAGAACAGCCATATATGTGGAGTGCGGCTCTGCAGGTGGAGGTAGGTGCTGGAGATTCCCCATTACTGGGCACAGAACAGCCATATATGTGGTGTGCGGCTCTGCAGGTGGAGGTAGGTGCTGGAGATTCCCCATTACTGGGCACAGAACAGCCATATATGTGGTGTGCGGCTCTGCGGGTGGAGGTAGGTGCTGGAGATTCCCCATTACTGGGCACAGAACAGCCATATATGTGGTGTGCGGCTCTGCAGGTGGAGGTAGGTGCTGGAGATTCCCCATTACTGGGCACAGAACAGCCATACATGTGGTGTGCGGCTCTGCAGGTGAAGGTAGGTGCTGGAGATTCCCCATTACTGGGCACAGAACAGCCATATATGTGGTGTGCGGCTCTGCAGGTGGAGGTAGGTGCTGGAGATTCACCATTACTGGCACAGAACAGCCATATATGTGGTGTGCGCTCTGCAGGTGGAGGTAGGTGCTGGAGATTCCCCATTACTGGGCGCAGAACAGCCATATATGTGGTGTGCGGCTCTGCAGGTGGAGGTAGGTGCTGGAGATTCCTCATTACTGGGCACAGAACAGCCATATATGTGGTGTGCGGCTCTGCAGGTGGAGGTAGGTGCTGGAGATTCCCCATTACTGGGCACAGAACAGCCATATATGTGGTGTGCGGCTCTGCAGGTGGAGGTAGGTGCTGGAGATTCCCCATTACTGGGCACAGAACAGCCATATATGTGGAGTGCGGCTCTGCAGGTGGAGGTAGGTGCTGGAGATTCCCCATTACTGGGCACAGAACAGCCATATATGTGGTGTGCGGCTCTGCAGGTGGAGGTAGGTGCTGGAGATTGCCCATTACTGGGCACAGAACAGCCATATATGTGGTGTGCGGCTCTGCAGGTGGAGGTAGGTGCTGGAGATTCCCCATTACTGGGCACAGAACAGCCATATATGTGGAGTGCGGCTCTGCAGGTGGAGGTAGGTGCTGGAGATTCCCCATTACTGGGCACAGAACAGCCATACATGTGGTGTGCGGCTCTGCAGGTGGAGGTAGGTGCTGGAGATTCCCCATTACTGGGCACAGAACAGCCATATATGTGGTGTGTGGCTCTGCAGGTGGAGGTAGGTGCTGGAGATCCCCATTACTGGGCACAGAGCAGCCATATATGTGGTGTGCGGCTCTGCAGGTGGAGGTAGGTGCTGGAGATTCCCCATTACTGGGCACAGAACAGCCATATATGTGGAGTGCGGCTCTGCAGGTGGAGGTAGGTGCTGGGAGATTCCCCATTACTGGGCACAGAACAGCCATACATGTGGTGTGCGGCTCTGCAGGTGGAGGTAGGTGCTGGAGATTCCCCATTACTGGGCACAGAACAGCCATATATGTGGTGTGCGGCTCTGCAGGTGGAGGTACCGTGTTTCCCCGATAGTAAGACACCCCCGATTGTAAGACGTACCGGGAGTTTCAGAGGGGTCGGCTAATATAAGCCGTACCCCGAAAGTAAGACATATGTCTTACTTTCGGGGAAACACGGGGTATTGCCGCCTCTCTCTCATCTACCGTAGCTGCGTGCCGCTTCCTGCCCACGTCCGCACCGTCCCCCTCTCCATACGTCGCCGCGTCTGTCATCTACCACTGCCGCCTTCCGCCACGGGCTCCGGCTCCCTGCAGCCGCTGGTCCCGCCGTCCTCCGTCGCTCCGTTCGCCCGCAGTCCCGGGCTGAAGTTCTCGTGCGCTCTATTTAAATTTCTTCTTCGGTCCCGAAACGTCATCACGTTGGTCACTCACGTGACCGGAGGCCGGAGAGAACTGTCTATCACTGCAGCCTCCGGTCACGTGAGTGACCAACGTGATGACGTTTCGGGACCGAAGAAGAAATTTAAATAGAGCGCGCGAGAACTTCAGCCCGGGACTGCGGGCGAACGGAGCGACGGAGGACGGCGGGACCAGCGGCTGCAGGGAGCCGGAGCCCGTGGCGGAAGGCGGCTGCAGAAAAACTCAGGTGAGTTTTTCTGGTGGTAGATGGCAGACGCGGCGACGTATACACAGTAATCATACATCAGTAAAACATATACACTGGCATACTGGGGTATCATCTGCTGTATGTAACCCAGTGGGTATCAGCAGGTGTCACACTGGATTAAATACAGCAGGTGGTACTGTATCACACTGGGTTAGATACAGGTAATTTTTTTTCAATATAAGACATACCCCGAAAGTAAGACATAGTGGGGTTTTTGGGGATAAAAAGAAAGTAAGACACTGTCTTACTTTCGGGGAAACACGGTAGGTGCTGGAGATTCCCCATTACTGGGCACAGAACAGCCATATATGTGGTGTGCGGCTCTGCAGGTGGAGGTAGGTGCTGGAGATTCCCCATTACTGGGCACAGAACAGCCATATATGTGGTGTGCGGCTCTGCAGGTGGAGGTAGGTGCTGGAGATTCCCCATTACTGGGCACAGAACAGCCATACATGTGGTGTGCGGCTCTGCAGGTGGAGGTAGGTGCTGGAGATTCCCCATTACTGGGCACAGAACAGCCATATATGTGGTGTGCGGCTCTGCAGGTGGAGGTAGGTGCTGGAGATCCCCATTACTGGGCACAGAGCAGCCATATATGTGGTGTGCGGCTCTGCAGGTGGAGGTAGGTGCTGGAGATCCCCCATTACTGGCACAGAATAGCCATATATGTGGAGTGCGGCTCTGCAGGTGGAGGTAGGTGCTGGAGATTCCCCATTACTGGGCACAGAGCAGCCATACATGTGGTGTGCGGCTCTGCAGGTGGAGGTAGGTGCTGGAGATTCCCCATTACTGGGCACAGAACAGCCATATATGTGGTGTGCGGCTCTGCAGGTGGAGGTAGGTGCTGGAGATTCCCCATTACTGGGCACAGAACAGCCATATATGTGGTGTGCGGCTCTGCAGGTGGAGGTAGGTGCTGGAGATTCCCCATTACTGGGCACAGAACAGCCATATATGTGGAGTGCGGCTCTGCAGGTGGAGGTAGGTGCTGGAGATTCCCCATTACTGGGCACAGAACAGCCATATATGTGGTGTGCGGCTCTGCAGGTGGAGGTAGGTGCTGGAGATCCCCCATTACTGGGCACAGAACAGCCATATATGTGGTGTGAGGCTCTGCAGGTGGAGTAGGTGCTGGAGATTCCCCATTACTGAGCACAGAACAGCCATTTATGTGGAGTGCGGCTCTGCAGGTGGAGGTAGGTGCTGGAGATTCCCCATTACTGGGCACAGAACAGCCATATATGTGGTGTGCGGCTCTGCAGGTGGAGGTAGGTGCTGGAGATTCCCCATTACTGGGCACAGAACAGCCATATATGTGGTGTGCTGCTCTGCAGGTGGAGGTAGGTGCTGGAGATTGCCCATTACTGGCACAGAACAGCCATATATGTGGTGTGCGGCTCTGCAGGTGGAGGTAGGTGCTGGGAGATCCCCCATTACTGGGCACAGAACAGCCATATATGTGATGTGCGGCTCTGCAGGTGGAGGTAGGTGCTGGAGATTCCCCATTACTGGGCACAGAACAGCCATATATGTGGTGTGCGGCTCTGCAGGTGGAGGTAGGTGCTGGAGATTCCCCATTACTGGGCACAGAACAGCCATATATGTGGTGTGCGGCTCTGCAGGTGGAGGTAGGTGCTGGAGATTCCCCATTACTGGGCACAGAACAGCCATATATGTGGTGTGCGGCTCTGCAGGTGGAGGTAGGTGCTGGAGATTCCCATTACTGGCACAGAACAGCCATATATGTGGCGTGCTGCTCTGCAGGTGGAGGTAGGTGCTGGAGATTGCCCATTACTGGGCACAGAACAGCCATATATGTGGTGTGCGGCTCTGCAGGTGGAGGTAGGTGCTGGAGATTCCTCATTACTGATGCAGGCTACATTATCTCTTTCAGTACAGAGCTTGAATATGTAAATTTCAGAGAGGGAGAGAACTAGAACTCTAGTGCCACCTGTTGGAAGCAGCGATCCTACAAGTCAATATTGACTCTAACGAGCCTTGCAATATGACTTCGGATAAAAGCCAAATCAGAATCTCAATTTGCAGATACGGTGTTTTGGGGTGTTGCTCCTCATCAGGGGATAGTGATGAGTGAGTGTGCTCGGATATGGTGTTCTTCCGATTGTGCTTGAGTGCTAATGGAGCCTAACAAACAGACAATCCCTGCATGTGATGCGGCTGTTGAACAGCAAAGAGACATGCAGCCATGGTGACTCAAACATAATATTAGAGCCTGCCGAAGTCACTCTATTAGCACTCGAGCATGCTCAGATAACACCTTTATTAGAGCACGCTCTCTCATTCCTACCAGGAAATTACTATCCGTCTTCACCAGAGGCGTAGCTAGGGTTTTGGTTTAGGGGGGGCGAAACTTCTGAGTGGGCCCCTAACCAGAGAACCTCAGCAAATGACCGCGCTGTTGCCAAAAATTATCTATATATAAAAAGACCATTATTGATATCACCGCCATATGGTCAGCGGTAAATAATACCAGTCCTACAGAACATATAAGAGATTACAGCAGAGTTACAGATAATGACTTACCGCTGACGTTCTTTCTGATGGAATTGTTCACTTTTCATGTCTTTTCCATCTGGCCCAGACCGACATGACGACTCCTCCAGCCAGGCCTCGGCTGCAGAGAATACAACAAAGACACGTTTCACTTCTCATATTTTCAGCACTGTCACGGTCACCGATTGGACTATTCTCAACCTGCACAAACTCCTCATCCTGCTGATACCCCAATACTGAGCCACTGCTACCGTATGTGTCCCTATTACTGTACCTCATACCCCAATACTGAGCCGCTGCTCCCGTATGTGTCCCTATTACTGCACCTGATACCCCAATACTGAGCGCGCCGCCGCTCTGGCTGCGCCGTATGTGTCCCTATTACTGCACCTCATACCCAAATACTGAGCCGCTGCTGCCGTATGTGTCCCTATTACTGCACCTGATACCCCAATACTGAGCCGCTGCTGCCATATGTGTCCCTATTACTGCACCTGATACCCCAATACTGAGCCGCTGCTGCCGTATGTGTCCCTATTACTGCTCCTGATACCCCAATACTGAGCCGCTGCTGCCATATGTGTCCCTATTACTGCACCTCATACCCCAATACTGAGCCGCTGCTGCCGTATGTGTCCCTATTACTGCACCTATTATGTGGATCTCTGTGACCTCTAAATTCTAAAGCAGCTCTCTAGAACAACGGTTCTCAACCTGTGGGTCGCGACCCCGGCGGGGGTCGAACGACCAAAACACAGGGGTCGCTTAAAGCCATCGGAAAATACATATTTCCGATGGCTTTAGCCCAGTGGCGTAGCGGGGGCGGTCCGCCTCAGACAGCACGTGTGTGGGGGCGGCGTGGCAGCAGCAATTCCTCCTCCCACGGAGTCACAGTGCAGCGGCCCGGGACCCTCCGGAGCTAAGCGGCGGGTCGGTGAGTCCACTGTGCGGGGAGAGGTGGGACCCGGCCTAAGCAGGCGGCGCAATACTTACCTCTCCCCGTGCCTCCGTAGCTCCGGGCTCCAGGGGGCGCCTGCAGGGCGCCCGCGCTTCCTGTCACAGCAGCGCCGCTGGATGACGTCATCATTCAGAGGCCGGCTGTGGCAGAGAGCGCGGGTGCCGGACAGGTGAGGTGTATGTGTCTGTGTGTATCAGTGTGTGTGTGTCTGCCTGCATGTGTGTATGTGAGAGAGTGCTTCGGTGCTGTCTGTGTGTGGTGCTTGTATGTGTGATGGTGATGGGGGGGGAGGCAGTGATGGTGGTGAGGAGGCAACGATGATGATGGGGAGCCAATGATGATGGGCAGGCAAAGATGATGATGGGGAGGCAATGATGATGATGGGCAGGCAATGATGATGATGATGGGGAGCCAATGATGATGGGCAGGCAAAGATGATGATGGGGAGGCAATGATGGGCAGGCAAAGATGATAATGATGGGGACGCAATGATGATGGGCAGGCAATGATGATGATAATGATGGGGAGGCAATGATGATGATGGGGATACAATGATAATGGGCAGGCAAAGATGATGATGATGGGAAGGCAATGATGATAATGATGGGGAGGCAATGATAATGATGGGGAGCCAATGATGATGGGCAGGCAATAATGATGATGATGGGGAGGCAATGATGATGGGCAGGCAAAGATGATGATATGATGGGGAGTCGATGATGATGATGGGGAGGCGATGATGATGGGGAGCCAATGATGATGGGCAGGCAATGATGATGATGATGGGGAGCCAATGATGATGGGCAGGCAATGATGATGATGGGAGGCGATGATGATGGGGAGCCAATGATGATGGAAGGCAATGATGATGATGGGGAGCCAATGATGATGGGCAGGCAATGATGATGATGGGGAGACAATGATGATGGGCAGGCAATGATAAGGATGGGGAGACGATGATGATGATGATGGGGAGGCAATGATGATGGGGAGACAATGATGATGATAATGGGGAGTCTTATCACACAGTGCCCTTTCCTGAGCCGTAACAGTGCAGAACGCAGCACAGTGCAGAGGAGAGCTCCATATTTTGTATGGAGCATTATATGGGGACCAGTATTCTTTATGGAGCATATATTATTTTGGGCCCATAATACTGTATGGAGGACTGTACTTATTTTTTGGTTTGGGGGTCATCGCAACATGAGGAACTGTATTGCGGGGTCACGGCATTAGAAAGGTTGAGAACCACTGCTCTAGAATATAGTAATGCCGGGTGCAAGTGCCCTAGAAAACAGTGCCCACATGTTGTCCCCTAGAATGTAATAATGCCCTGTGTGCCCCTTTGACAGTCACAGTAACCAGAGTTCCCCTATAACAATAAGTGCCCACTTTACATTCAATAATGTCCCAAGTCTCCCCTGTACAGCTCCCCTATACACAGTATGATGCGCTCTTATACACAGTATAATAACCCCTCACTGTATACATACTGACCACTTAATATCCCCAAACTATTTAATGGCTCCAACA
>JARQOD010000003.1:50043290-50069393 GCA_033576555.1 Oophaga sylvatica
CAGCAAAGAGACATGCAGCCATGGTGACTCAAACATAATATTAGAGCCTGCCGAAGTCACTCTATTAGCACTCGAGCATGCTCAGATAACACCTTTATTAGAGCACGCTCTCTCATTCCTACCAGGAAATTACTATCCGTCTTCACCAGAGGCGTAGCTAGGGTTTTGGTTTAGGGGGGGCGAAACTTCTGAGTGGGCCCCTAACCAGAGAACCTCAGCAAATGACCGCGCTGTTGCCAAAAATTATCTATAATATAAAAGACCATTATTGATATCACCGCCATATGGTCAGCGGTAAATAATACCAGTCCTACAGAACATATAAGTAGATTACAGCAGAGTTACAGATAATGACTTACCGCTGACGTTCTTTCTGATGGAATTGTTCACTTTTCATGTCTTTTCCATCTGGCCCAGACCGACATGACGACTCCTCCAGCCAGGCCTCGGCTGCAGAGAATACAACAAAGACACGTTTCACTTCTCATATTTTCAGCACTGTCACGGTCACCGATTGGACTATTCTCAACCTGCACAAACTCCTCATCCTGCTGATACCCCAATACTGAGCCACTGCTACCGTATGTGTCCCTATTACTGTACCTCATACCCCAATACTGAGCCGCTTGAGCCTCCCGTAAATGTGTCCCTATGTCCCTATACTGCACCTGATACCCCAATACTGAGCCGCTGCTGCCGTATGTGTCCCTATTACTGCACCTCATACCCAAATACTGAGCCGCTGCTGCCGTATGTGTCCCTATTACTGCACCTGATACCCCAATACTGAGCCGCTGCTGCCATATGTGTCCCTATTACTGCACCTGATACCCCAATACTGAGCCGCTGCTGCCGTATGTGTCCCTATTACTGCTCCTGATACCCCAATACTGAGCCGCTGCTGCCATATGTGTCCCTATTACTGCACCTCATACCCCAATACTGAGCCGCTGCTGCCGTATGTGTCCCTATTACTGCACCTATTATGTGGATCTCTGTGACCTCTAAATTCTAAAGCAGCTCTCTAGAACAACGGTTCTCAACCTGTGGGTCGCGACCCCGGCGGGGGTCGAACGACCAAAACACAGGGTCGCTTAAAGCCATCGGAAAATACATATTTCCGATGGCTTTAGCCCAGTGGCGTAGCGGGGGCGGTCCGCCTCAGACAGCACGTGTGTGGGGGCGGCGTGGCAGCAGCAATTCCTCCTCCCACGGAGTCACAGTGCAGCGGCCCGGGACCCTCCGGAGCTAAGCGGCGGGTCGGTGAGTCCACTGTGCGGGGAGAGGTGGGACCCGGCCTAAGCAGGCGGCGCAATACTTACCTCTCCCCGTGCCTCCGTAGCTCCGGGCTCCAGGGGGCGCCTGCAGGGCGCCCGCGCTTCCTGTCACAGCAGCGCCGCTGGATGACGTCATCATTCAGAGGCCGGCTGTGGCAGAGAGCGCGGGTGCCGGACAGGTGAGGTGTATGTGTCTGTGTGTATCAGTGTGTGTGTGTCTGCCTGCATGTGTGTATGTGAGAGAGTGCTTCGGTGCTGTCTGTGTGTGGTGCTGTATGTGTGATGGTGATGGGGGGGGAGGCAGTGATGGTGGTGAGGAGGCAACGATGATGATGGGGAGCCAATGATGATGGGCAGGCAAAGATGATGATGGGGAGGCAATGATGATGATGGGCAGGCAATGATGATGATGATGGGGAGCCAATGATGATGGGCAGGCAAAGATGATGATGGGGAGGCAATGATGGGCAGGCAAAGATGATAATGATGGGGACGCAATGATGATGGGCAGGCAATGATGATGATAATGATGGGGAGGCAATGATGATGATGGGGATACAATGATAATGGGCAGGCAAAGATGATGATGATGGGAAGGCAATGATGATAATGATGGGGAGGCAATGATAATGATGGGGAGCCAATGATGATGGGCAGGCAATAATGATGATGATGGGGAGGCAATGATGATGGGCAGGCAAAGATGATGATGATGGGGAGTCGATGATGATGATGGGGAGGCGATGATGATGGGGAGCCAATGATGATGGGCAGGCAATGATGATGATGATGGGGAGCCAATGATGATGGGCAGGCAATGATGATGATGGGAGGCGATGATGATGGGGAGCCAATGATGATGGAAGGCAATGATGATGATGGGGAGCCAATGATGATGGGCAGGCAATGATGATGATGGGGAGACAATGATGATGGGCAGGCAATGATAAGGATGGGGAGACGATGATGAATGATGGGGAGGCAATGATGATGGGGAGACAATGATGATGATAATGGGGAGTCTTACACAGTGCCCTTTCCTGAGCCGTAACAGTGCAGAACGCAGCACAGTGCAGAGGAGAGCTCCATATTTTGTATGGAGCATTATATGGGGACCAGTATTCTTTATGGAGCATTATATTTGGCCCATAATACTGTATGAGACTGTGTGCATAATATGTGAGGACTGTACTTATTTTTTGGTTTGGGGGTCATCGCAACATGAGGAACTGTATTGCGGGTCACGGCATTAGAAAGGTTGAGAACCACTGCTCTAGAATATAGTAATGCCGGGTGCAAGTGCCCTAGAAAACAGTGCCCACATGTTGTCCCCTAGAATGTAATAATGCCCTGTGTGCCCCTTTGACAGTCACAGTAACCAGAGTTCCCCTATAACAATAAGTGCCCACTTTACATTCAATAATGTCCCAAGTCTCCCCTGTACAGCTCCCCTATACACAGTATGATGCGCTCTTATACACAGTATAATAACCCCTCACTGTATACATACTGACCACTTAATATCCCCAAACTATTTAATGGCTCCAACACTATATGATGGACCCGCCACTATAATCCCCACACTGTATGATGGCCCCTAGATAGTATCCATATAGCATAATACACCAGATAGTCCTCAATATAGTATAATGCACCCCCATAGGCAGCCTTAATAATGTAATGCACCCCCATAGACAGCCTCTATATTATAATGCACCCCCATAGGCAGCTTCTATATTATAATGCACCCCCATAGGCAGATTCTATATTATAATGCACCCCCATAGTCAGCCTCTATATTATAATTCACCCCCATAGGCAGATTCTATATTATAATGCACCCCATAGGCAGCCTCTATATTACAATGCACCCCCATAGGCAGCCTCTATATACAATGCACCCCCATAGCAGCCTCTATATTACAATGCACCCCATAGCAGCCTCTATATCATATGCACTCCAAGCAGCCACTATATTATAATGCACCCCATAGGCCGCCTCTATATTACAATGCACCCCCATAGTCAGCCTCTATATTACAATGCACCCCATAGTCAGCCTCTATATATAATGCACCCCCATAGGCAGCCTCTATATTATAATGCACCCCCGTAGGCAGCCTCTATATTATAATGCACCCGCATAGGCAGCCTCTATATTATAATGAACCCCCATAATCAGCCTTTATATTATAAGGCACCCCCATAGGCAGCCTCTGCAGTATAATGCATTCCCCATAGGGAGCCTCTGTAGTATAATGCACTCCCCATAGGCAGCCTCTGTAGTATAATGCACCCCCGTAGGGAGCCTCTGTATTATAAAGCACTCCCCATAGGGAGCCTCTGTATTATAATGCACTCCCCATAGGGAGCCTCTGTAGTATAATGCACCCCCATAGGGAGCCTTTGTATTGTAATGCACTCCCCATAGGCAGCCTCTGTAGTACAATGCATTCCCCATAGGGAGCCTCTGTAGTATAATGCACTCCCCATAGGCAGCCTCTGTAATATGCACCCCCCCATAGGGAGCCTCTGTAGTATAATGCACCCCCATGGGGAGCCTCTGTATTGTAATGCACTCCCCATAGGCAGCCTCTGTAGTATAATGCACCCCCATTACAAAAATAATAAATCCAGTACTCACCTCTCTTCCTCCCGGCTCATGTGCTGCTCCCTGCTCTCCCGCTCATCTCCTGACAGCGGGCGCCGGGCAGTGACGTCAGTGTGCCCGCTGTCAGATGCTGAGAGGAGGATGATGGGAGGAGCGCTCGCTCCTTCTCTCATCAATGTGGTCAGCTGTGTCAGCAGCTGTGGCAGCCAAAGGTAGACAGTGGTCCACATGCTGTAGTCCTGGGCCCTTGACATCCCTCCAGCAGGAGCCCTTCCAGATTCCTGTGCCCGTGTTGTGATCCTCAGCCCTTTGATCTTTGGGACCCCTCCTGAGTCCTTAGAGTCCTGGTGCTTAGTCTTTGGTCTGGGGCAACAGACCTCTCCCGTCGTCCGGGGGGTCTGGCCAGGGGCGTAACTACTGAGGTCGCAGCTGCGATGGGGCCCGGAGTGCTTAGGGGCCTGCCCAGTTCAGCAAAGAAGCAGCCGGCTCCTGTCTGTGAATGTTAGACCAGAGCGAGCTGTTCAGTTTCACTACAAATTGCTGGGGGACCACTCTGCTACCTTGGAATATGTCCAGCTGCTTACCCGGCCACATGACAGAGATGCAGACATGCCCCCTACACATTATGTGGGCTGCATCTCTAAAGTGACGCAGCACCCCTGGAGCTGCTTCATTTTGCCGGAGAGGAGCCTGCTGATCGGAGACATCAGTGGAAAAGTATGAGGTCAGAACTCAGGAGGTCTACAGTGAGGGGACAGCAGGACGCAGCTCATCTCCTCACACAGAATGGTATATTGTACAGTCGCAGGGGCTCAGTGTGAGTTATTGCTGACTGAACTTTGATCCAGATTAGGGTTATCCTGTCAGTGCAGAAAGTTCAGTCTTGTTCAATAAATCACAGAGTCCCAGCAGAGAGATCACAGACATCACTATACAGCAGGGGTCCCCAACCTGTAGCTCGGGAGCCACATGTGGCTCGTGGACCCATGAATTGAGTCTCACGACTGTCTGCCAGCTTGGTGCATTAGCTCCAGGTCTCGCAAACAGGCATGATGAGAACATCTCAAAATGGTGAATTTTGTGAGTAGCCCTGCACAAAAGAGCAGATCTGGATGTACATATAGTGCCTTGCGAAAGTATTCGGCTCCCTGGAACTTTTCAACCTTTTCCCACATATCATGCTTCAAACATAAAGATACCAAATGTAAATTTTTGGTGAAAAATTAACAAGTGAGACACAATTGTGAAGTTGAATGAAATGTATTGGTTATTTTAAATTTTTGCGTAAATACAAAAACTGAAAAGTGGGGCGTGCAATATTATTCGTCCCCTTTACTTTCAGTGCAGCAAACTCACTCCAGAAGTTCATTGTGGATCTCTGAATGATCCAATATTGTCCTAAATGACTAATGATGATAAATATAATCCACCAGTGTGTAATCAAGTCTCTGTATAAATGCAACTGCTCTGTGATAGTCTCAGGGTTCTGTTTGATGCACAGAGAGCATCATGAAGACCAAGGGACACATTAGGCAGGTCCGTGATACTGTTGTGGAGAAGTTTAAAGCCGGATTTGGATACAAAATGATTTCCAAAACTTAAAACATCCCAAGGAGCACTGTGCAAGCGATCATATTGAAATGGAAGGCGTATCATACCACTGCAAATCTACCAAGACCCAGCCGTCCCTCTAAACTTTCATCTCAAACAAGGAGAAGACTGATCAGAGATGCAGCCAAGAGGCCCATGATCATTCTGGATGTACTGCAGAGCTCTACAGCTGAGGTGGGACAGTCTGTCCATAGGACAACAATCAGTCGTACACTGCACAAATCTGGCCTTTATGGAAAAGTGGCAAGAAGAAAGCCATTTCTCAAAGATATCCATAAAAAGTGTTTTTTAAAGTTTGCAACAAGCCACCTGGGAGACACAGCAAACATGTGGAAGAAGGTGCTCTAGTCAGATGAAACCAAAATTGAACCTTTTGGCAACAATGCCAAACGATATGTTTGGCGTAAGGGCAACACAGCTCATCACCCTGAACACACTATCCCCACTGTCAAACATGGTGGTATCCGCTTAATGGTTTGGGCCTGCTTTTCTTCAGCAGGGACAGGGAAGATGGTAAAATTGATGGGAAGATGGATGGAGCCGAATCCAGGACCATTCTTGAAGAAAACCTGTTGGAGTCTGCAAAAGACCTGAAACTGGGAAGGAGATTTGTCTTCCAACAAGACAATGATCCCAAACATAAAGCTAAATCTACAATGGAATGGTTCACAAATAAACGTATCCAGGTGTTAGACTGGTCAAGTGAAAGTCCAGACCTGAATCCAATCGAGAATCTGTGGAAAGAGCTGAAAACTGCTGTTTACAAAAGATCTCCATCCAACCTCACTGAGCTAGAGCTGTTTGCCAAGGAAGAATGGGCAAGAATTTCAGTCTCTGGATGTTCAAAACTGATAGAGACATACCCCAAGCGACTTGCAGCTGTAATTGCAGCAAAAGGTGGCGCAACAAAGTATTAAGTTAAAGGGGACGAATAATATTGCACGCCCCACTTTTCAGTTTTTGTATTTCCACAAAAATTTAAAATACCAATAAATTTCGTTCAACTTCACAATTGTGTCCCACTTGTTGTTGATTCTTCACCAAAAATTAACATTTGGTATTTTTATGTTTGAAGCATGATATGTGGGAAAAGGTTGAAAATTTCCAGGGAGCCGAATACTTTCGCAAGGCACTGTATGTTGGTTCTCACACTGTGTATGAAGGACCTGACCTCCATTACTTTATGATGTCTCAACTCTCAATGTCTGTGCTGTACAGAGATCATGCAGACGTGCTCAAGGCAACACACAGTAAGGCTTCATTCACATGAAACGCTAGTGCTCCGCTAGTGTGCCACTTTGTACGGATCTGCTATTGCAGTGAAATGCAGTGACGTTGGCTGTCCCAGCCAAGTCAATGCACTTCACAATTCTGCATTCACACACTGCGCTTTTTAAGGATCCGTAAAAAGAATGAGCATTTAAATTCTGTTTGCGCTTTTTGGATGCGCTTTTACTTTCCTTCCCCACACTACCACGGTGATCTCCAGCGATGTTCTCATACCGGAGGCTGCAGGACCTGTGTGATGACCTGGCACAGCACCATGTGACTGAGTCACATGCGCAAGGTCCTAGAGGCACAGAATTCTGCAGCATCCGGGATGAGGTTACATCGCTGGAGATCACCGTGGGGTGCGGGGAAGGTGAGTAATTAGTGCAGCAGCATTCACACACACAGATTCTCACAAAATGCAGTCAAAATGTTGTGTGTGAATGTAGCCTTAGGCTACATTCACACAGTGTGTTTTTGATGCATTTTTTACTGATCAGTTATTTGCAGTGCACTGCACTGATCTCCTAACATCCCAGCAAAGTCAATGAGTTTCCCAAATAATTTGAATATTTTTTGCTTTAGATACTGTATTTGTTAACTTTGCCTATATTTATTAAATATTGCACTATAAAACATTACAACAAAACTATAGTGTGTGAAATGAATAGGGAAAATGTGAATTTGGGTGGAAAATATTTTGGCATGGGGGCCCCATTTGAAAGTTCGCACCGGGGCCCATAACTTTGTAGTTACGCCACTGGGTCTGGCAGTGCCTCTTCAGTAACAAAAGTCTGCCCTGGCCAAGTATCCGGCAGTTCTCAGGAAGCTGAGGCTTCCTTTCACCTGTGGCTGCAAGTCCAGCCTACAACTGTTAACTACTTCTGTCCCTGACTACAGACAGCAATTAAACGAAAACATCCATAATACACTACAGCACACGCATTAATAGACATTTTACACGTTATCAAATACATCAAAACAGACATAAAGCAGTGTTATAACATAAGATGTATGGGGATCACATAGAAGGAAGAGAGGGCATAACTGAGGGGACCTGCCACCTCCTTACATAGGCAATCACCCTCACTCTCTCTTCCTGATCTTAGGCCAGCACCGCTCCTAGTCCATATAGGCTTCTGTCAGTATACAGCTCGAAGGGTTGAGAGAAATCCGCATAGGCTAAAATGGGAGCATCCGTCAAAACCATCTTCAATGTCTGGATTGGCTGCCGCTTAGTCCCCCTGCAGTTCCTGTTAGCAACTCTTTGAGCAGAGCTGCGATTTTTGCAAAGTTTTTTTTTATAAACCTGCGGTAGTATCTAGCCAGCCCCAGGAATGCTCATAGCGACCTCAGATTGGTAAGAGTGGGCCAATTCTGCACTTCGCCACCTCAATGGTGGAGTAGACTCGGGTACTGGAAACAGTGTGTCCCAAATATTCAAGCTCCCTTTTAAACAACTGACACTCCTGGGGCTTGATCTATAGCCCGTGTCTCCGAAGCAGCTCCAATACCTGTTCCAGCTGGATAAGATGGTCTTCGAACGTGGTGTCAAGAGAGGACGCACAGTGAGCAGCGCAACACAAGGGAAGATATACAGGTAGACTCTGGCGATAGGAGGAAGGGAGAGAGGTCACCTCCTAACAAACCCGAGTCTGATCCCTGCACTCCCTATTGTCTCGAGGTGCGTCCTTTCCCCCCCCCCCATGCGCAATTGAGTCGCCCGCCAGGGCCATGGGGTACTCGGTACCGAGCCTATTGACTTCTATGGGGGATGTCATGGCAGCTACGACCCGGTCCGTTGCCCTGGGCACTCACCAAAAAGGGGTTATATTTACAGGGGATAAAGTTTATGTAATGATTCGTGACGCCACCTGTAGTGTCTGGTCAAGGTGACCAGCGCTGCTGTGCAGGTCTTCTGGAAGGGATGGTGTTGTGCAGCTAGTTGGTAGACCTCCTACAGGTGAGGCTGTGTCCTTCCAGGGCAGGTAGATGTTATATATTTGAGGAATGGTGCTGATGAAGGTAGCAGAGAGAGATGTGCGCCGCTGGAATAAATCTAGGAAACAGTCCAAGCGCAGTTTCAGGGTTTTTACTCACAGTTCTGTTATGCGCAATACAGATGCCCGCCTGGCACTGTTTTCTATGGGCGAGGGGTCCAGCAACCCCCAGGGAATTCAGGTTGCACTTTCCCAGGACTCCCTTTCAGTGTGTTCCTTTCCTGGCCATCTCTCTCTGTGCTTTTTCCATTCCTCTCTTCCTAGCACCTCACCATGCAGTCTCTCAGTCCAGAAGCTGCGGACCCTGTCGGGTAACAGATTAATTCTGTGCGTCCTTGGCCCTATATAGTTTCCTTCCTGGAGGTGATGCTGGTGGTTAGTAGCAATGACCCGTAAAGTGATCACCGCCGCCGGCTTACTAGCGGGGCCTGTAGGTTTCCCACTAGTCTAGGGGCCGGTCCCTGTTGGCCTGGTCCCGATGGGCCATGGATAAACAGTGCACTCTCCGTGCCCTTGGACCCTTTCTCATGCGCTCCAGAAGCTCCTCAGTCTGCTTCTTTCTCTTGGAGGACGAGCTCCCCACCTCTCACTTCCTCAGAAGTGCTGCTTCCTTAACTTCTCTTCTCTTACTGCTGCCTAAACTCCACCCACCCATACACCCCTTGCTAACCAGCCTGGTATGAGACCATCCTCCCTCAGGGTACGTCCAGATGACCAGTTGCTATGGTGTGTGTTGAATACAGGTGTTGGAATCCTAGGGGTGCTCCCTCCTTACCTGGAAGTGGGGTGTCACACTTCTGGATGAGGTGCAACACCTCTGTAGCGACTGAACCCTCAGGGGCGCCACACAATCACATGCCTAAGCCCTCATTGGCCCTGAACTTACTGTTTAGTGCACAGGCCAGTGAGACACTAGTCCCACTACAACAATAAAGGCACTGTCACACTTAGCGATCGCACTAGCGATCACGGCAACGACTCGACCTGGCGAGATCGCTTAGCTTCCAAACACATCTCATCAGCGATCTGTATAACGACCTTTGCGGTCGTTGGGAAAACCTAGTCCCGCCTGCGACGCTGGTAAAGTCGTTCATAAAGGGTGTCACACTCAGCGATTCAGGCTCACCAGCAGGACACCAACGACCAAAAAACGGCTCAGAACGTTCATAAGCGATCAACAACATCTCAGCAGGGGCCACATCGCTGCTACATGTCACACACAGTTAAGTCACTAACGAGATCGCTACTGCATCATAAATCGATGACGCAGTAGCGATCTCGTTAGCGATCTCGCTTAGTGTGACAGTACCTTAAGACAAACCAAGGAGGGAACTGCAAACAGTGGGAAAACACACAACAAATAAGACCACTTAGCTTATCTAATAGTAAACTACACTGCTGCAACAGGAACAAATACCTCAGCTTATCCAGAGACAGGCACCTCCAAAGAGAGCAATATAGAATGAACTATAACCAGCAATGACTGAAGCTAGCAGTGGGTTTATATAGTGAAAGGGATTGGTCACAAGGTGCTGTAGCTGAGTACTCAAGCTACAAATTTACAGCCAGAAGAGAAAGGGTCCTTAATCATTTCAGCACTGAATGAAAGTAAATCCACTCCAATTCAAGGTAAATGACCAATGGATCCTAAAGAGGCCCTGTGATTTAATAAATGTTGTGACCATCTGATTCAAGATCCTCCAGGAGTCATGTCAGGACGTGACACACCCGTAACACATGGGCTAGTACAGGGTGTGCCATTTATATGGATACATCTAAATAAAATGGGAATGGTTGGTGATATCAGCTTCCTGTTTGTGGCACATTAGTATATGGGAGGGGAAAAACTTTTCAAGATGTGTGGTGACCACGGTGGCCTTTTTGAAGTCGGCCATTTTGGATCCAACTTTATTTTTTCCAATGGGAAGAGGGTTATGTGACACATCAAACCTATTGAGAATTTCACAAGAAAATCAATGGTGTGCTTGGTTTTAACGTAACTATTCTTTCATGAGTTATTTACAAGTTTATGACCACTTATAAAATGTGTTCAAATAATAATAATCTTTATATAGCGCCAACATATTCTGCAGCGCTTTACAGTTTAACAGTTTCAAAACACAAGTCATAAGTAACAACGTTAACAATACAATAATTAAAGCAAAATAAGCCGCCCCTGCTCGTGAGAGCTTACAATCTACAATGAGGTGGGGGAGATACAAAGTACAGGTGTGTATTGTAAGCTTTTCAGGGGATATAGCTCCGGGATCGCCGTCTCGGGTAGACGGAGTGGCTTAGACACAGTTCACTCACAGACAGCAATTCTGGTACAACTTGCCGCAACCAGCTTTATTGTAAGTCCACAGCAAACAAACATGAGCAAAACCAACTCATAAACCAAAATCCTGAGCCTCTCCGGCTACTCACTACACACAGATAGTTTCCCTCACTATCAGGGCCCAGACTCTACCAGCCTGGCCCAAAACAACACATATATTCAGCATTTACTAGCGTGTGGTTTCTCGGAGACTCCTGCAGTGTCTGGAGTCACATCCAGACTGAGAGAGCTCAATGTCTGTGTTCTCAGCCACCTACTTCTGGCTGCCTAATTAAAACCTGAGTGGCTTCAGGTTTGAGCTGCAAGCCTGTACTGAATGCAAGGTGTAGTGAACTTTCTCCACCACTAGGTTTACAAAGCCATACATTTCCCTTATGCCAGTCAGCTAAGTACGTAGGCGAGATGTACACCCCATCCAATACAAACCCCTTCACTGTCTCACAGTATATACAATAGTGCATTTACAATGATGGTCCAGCCATCTTGAGGGAGTGAGGGATGGATGGAGATAGTGAATGGGCTACACACACACACTTACACATAGAATGACTTTGATTAGTGAACGTGATAGGCCGCTCTGAACAAATGTGTTTTGAGGGAGCACCTGAAACTATACAAATTGTGGATAGTCCTAATTTCTTGGGGTAGAGCATTCCAGAGGATTGGCGCAGCGCGGCAGAAGTTTTGGAATCGGGAGGTACGGATTAGTGCAGAGGTTAGTCGAAAGTCGTTTGCAGAGCGCAGCAGTCGGTTAGGCCGATAGACAGAAATGAGGGAGGAGATGTAGTGGGGTGCTGCACTGTGGAGAGCTTTGTGGGTGAGAACAAGTACTTTGAATTGGATCCTATAATGAATGAGCAGCCAATGTAAGGACTGGCGAAGAGCGGACGCGTCCGAGTACCGATTAGCCAGATAGATGACCCTGGCTGCTGCATTAATTATGGACAGGAGAGTGGATAGTCGAGTAACGGGGTGGTCAATTAATAGAACATTGCAGTAGTCCAGGCGGGAGTGGATCAGTCCTACAATGAGGGTTTTTGTTGTTTCCATGGTGAGAAAAGGGCGGATTCTAGAGATATTCTTTAGGTGTTGGCGGCAAGTGCGGGCAAGAGATTGTATATGGTAGGTGAAGGAGAGATTGGTGTCAAACATAACACTCAGACAGCGCGCCTGCTGCCGGGGTGTTATTATGGTGCAGCCCACGGAGAGGGAAATATCAAATTTAGGGGGGTTAGTAGACGGCGGGAGCAGAAGAAATTCAGTTTTTGAGAGGTTGAGTTTCAGATAGAGAGCGGACATGATGTTGGAGACTGAGGACAGAGTCACTGGCATTCTATAGTACAGCGGGGTAAGGTCGGGGATGACGTGTATAGTTGTGTGTCATCAGCATAAAGATGGTACTGAAAGCCAAATCTGCTGATGGTCTGTCCAGTTGGGTCCGTGTAGAGAGAGAAGAGAAGGGGGCTAAGGACTGAGCCCTGAGGGACACCAACAGTGAGAGGAAGTGGAGCCAGTAAACGATACACTGAAGGAGCAGTCAGAAAGATAGGAAGAGAACCAGGAGAGAGCAGTGTCCTTAATGCCTAGTGACTGGAGCCTAGAGAGTAGGAGACGGTGGTCAACCATGTCAAAAGCTGCAGAAAGGTCGAGAAGAATGAGCAGAGAGTGGTCACCATTACGTTTTGCTGTCAGAAGGTCATTGGTCACTTTGATGAGTGCAGTTTCAGTTGAATGTAGGGGGCGGAAGCCGGACTGTGAAGGGTCTAGGAGGGAGTGAGTGGAGAGGTAATGGGTAAAGCGGGCGTAGACTAGACCAAAAGTTTAGAGATGAAGGGGAGATTGGAGACTGGTCTGTAGTTGTTTGTGCAGGATGGGTCAAGAGCGGATTTCTTTTGTAATGGAGTAACGATGGAGTGTTTGAAGGAGGATGGGAAAATGCCAGAGGAGAGGGAGAGATTAAAGATTGTAGTTAAGTGAGTTGTGACAACTGGAGAGAGAGACTGGAGGAGATGTGAGGGAATGGGGTCGGTAGTGCATGTAGTCGGACGAGAGAAAGAGAGGAGTCTGGAGACTTCTTCTTTGTGATGGGATCAAATGTGGAAAGTGAGCCAGGGAAATGCAGGGAATGATGGAGGTCACAGCACTTGGTGGTTGGGAGCAGATTTCCTGACGGATATTATCTATTTTTTCTATAAAGTGGGAGGTCAAGTCATCTCCACAAATGTCTGTGAAAGGCGCTTGTGCTTTTGGCCTGAGGAGGGAGTGAAAAGTGTCAAAAAGTTTCTTGGGGTTGTTGGTTAGTGAGGAGATCAGGGTGGTGAAGTAGGTCTGTTTGGCTAGGTGAAGGGCAGCATTATAGGTTCTTAACACAAATTTGAATTGGATGAAGTCTTCTGGTGTGCGGGTTTTTCTCCATAGGCGTTCAGCACTCCTAGAGCATCTATGGAGAAGTTGAGTTTGCAATATGAGCCAGGGCTGTTTTACTCTGTGTTTCGAAGTTCTGAGGGTGAGCGGCGCTACTTGGTCAAGGGTGCTTCTAAGAGTGTCGTTGTGATGAACAGCCAGATCAGGACAGGAAAAAGAGGAGATTGGGGACAGTGAAAGTGTCTGAGGATTAATGACTTGTAGATTTCTGAATTTGTGGTAGCTAGGAGTGTGCTAGGATGGGCGAGGATTTGTGAGTTTGAAGGAGAGAATGTTGTGGTCAGAGAGTGGAAGAGGTGAGTTATTTAGGTGGAAGATTGAACAGAGCCGGACAAAGACCAGGTCAAGGGTGTTACCGTCCTTGTGTGTCTCAGAGGTTGAAAGCTGTGAGAGGCCTAGAGAAGTGGTTAGTATGACCGCTACTCTGAGGGAGAGGGGACGGAAGAGCCTGATGGTGTGGACCTCGTAAGAAGGGAATGAGAGTGATGAAACTGGGGGGGGATGACCTGGAAAGTGCATTGTGGAGACAGGAGTATGCCGACTCCACCACCATGTCTGTTTGTGGGTCTCGGGGAATGGGAGAAATGTAAGCCACCATAGGAAATGGCAGCAGGGGAGACCGTGTCAGAATCCTGAATCCAGGTTTCAGTGAGGGCCAACAGATTAAGAGAATTGTTCAGAAAGTAGTTGTGCAGGAAAGAAAGCTTGTTACATACAGACCGTGGATTCCAGAGGGCACAATTAAAAGAAGGAGATGAGGGATTGGAAGTAATATAAGATTATTATGGTTTCGATATGCGGTAGGGTAGGGGTTGAGGTTGGGGGATGGTGGACCAGTGTTGGGGAGATGTCCCCTGAAATCAGTAGGAGTAGGAAGATAAAGAGCAAGTAGTTGTTGGAATTGTAAATAGTTTTTTCTGCAATGTGTTTGGCCAAGATGGGCTGAGGTTTTTCAGGAAGGTGAGGAGTGCATGGGAGCTGTACATGGAGAGGGAAGTATAGAGGGACTAATGTTTGAGTCGTAATGGAGGGGGGATGGGGCGGTTAATTTGGATGGCAAGGGAACACAGGAGGATAGAAATAAAGTACATGGTTAAAAAGGAAAGCAAAGTGTGGGTTACCTGATTCCTGCACTGATTAACTGCCATGGATAACTGCCGTTTGCATGATGCTTTGCTTTATGGATGCTTGCATGCAGCACCCACACTGCGTGCACCTCTTAAGTACTGCCACACAAGCATCCCGCTAGCGATCTCGTTAGCGTGCATACTAAGAGATCGCTAGCGGGATGTTTCTTATCGCTAAATCTGCCGCATTAGCGATATAGTTAACGACGCTATCGCCGTTAGCGATCTTAACGACTTTAGCGGTACAAAATACGCTAAATCGCTAAAAAGTGCCACACAGCGATTAGATACTTACCAGGGGCGCCGACAGAAAAAGGTCCGAACGATTCCCAGCGACGAGCGAGATCACAGCAGGAAGTCGTCGCTGAAGCTGCGCACTGAACAATATCGCTACGGATCGCTAAATAGTGACGTTTTTAGCGATCCTTAGCGAATTGTTTATGTGGCATACCTTTAGAATACTACTAATATAGGCCACATACAGATTAGGAGAGAAGATGTGGCTGGTTGGGATAATTGGCACCTGGGCCAGCACACCAGGGGTGGTTAGATGATAAAAGGCACTAGACCTGGCTACATCTATATGCTATAGCACCTTCCACCTGATAAGATCTAGAGAGGCCCCAGTCACGGATATAAAGCAGTAAGTATTAAATACAGTGCAACAAATGAATTATACCAAAGCTTTAGCAGGCACATTAAAATATGTAGCAAAATGGTAAAGCAGCAGATCACAGACAGCAAGCAGAAGTATGGAGTTGTACCATTAGGATATATTGCAGCAGAAAAGACAGCCAGCAGAGGTGTGGAGTTGTACCATACAGGCTGCTTGCTAACAATGGAGTGAATACATGCAGGTTGGATCAGTTCAGAAGCTGAATGATTTGATTACCATTCAGGCTGCTTACTAACAATGAATGGAGTGAATACATGCAGGTTGGATCAGTTCAGAAGTTGAATGATTTTATACTTGTGTGAAGAGAGATGAATGTTAATTCCTTGCCATGGATAACTGCCATTTGCATGCTGCTTAGCTTCTGTGATGCTTTGCTTTATGGGATGCTTTCGTGCAGCACCCCACAAAGTGCTGCCCATTGTGTTGGATTGTCAACAACCCTCTTCTCGTATCTGAAGGCAATTGTCTATGCTGTGAAGATACAGTACGATATTTCGTATACGCAGAAGATACAGTTTCGAGCCTCCTGGTGGCCGGGTGTAAACTTGCAGTCCTTAGTCACCCAATGCAATTAATGAGGAAAACAGTTTTATGTACAAAACAGGACTCCGTCCTCACCGAGCAGACCCATCAGGCAGATTCTCACGTAAATAATATCAATATCTCCCTTCAGATCCCCCAACATCACACACTTCTCAGCCCCACCCACCACAGGGAGACCCGCACAAGTAATATTACACTTCCCTGTGCACCCTCCCACATGTAGCCCAATGCAAGTGACATCAGACATTATCCTGCGCAGTGCCATGTAACATCACCCTCCTTCCCCACACAGCCTCTCCACACAAAATATCACCCTGCAGCCCCACGCACGAAACATCACCCTCTTCCCCACATCAGCTCCCAAGAAAGAAGACCACAAGTAACATCACTCCCTCCTTCATTATGCAGTCCCCCAGTTCACAGCCCCATGCGAGTAACAGCTCTCCCTCTTTTCTCACACAGCCCACGCAAATAACAGCACCCCCTCCATCCCCACGCAGAACCACCTCCTTCCCCATGCAAGTAACAGAACTTCCTTCGCAACAGACCGCCAGCATGCAGCTACACCCAACAGCACCCCCTTCCTTCCCCACGCAGAAGCTCTGCATGTACACGCGAGTAACAGGAACCCCTCTTTCCCTACTCAGACCACCAGCATGCAGCTACACACAATTAACTGGATTTCCACCTCCACACCCACCCCCAGCATGCAGCCCCATAAAAGTAACAGCACCCCCTCCTTCCCAAGCAGCCCCCCTAGGGCTGAGGATTCGGAGTCAGTGTTGATATAAAAAGTACCGACTCCAACTCCTAAAATATATAATAAATTGGGTTCAGTAGTACAAGGCAGAATGTGCTGTAAATGTTTCCATAAGAATTTGGGAAAGTTATGAAATGTCCTATAAATGTCTGTCTGTCCTGTTCCTTGGCTTTTAGTGGAGATGAATCTGTGCTGCACTTTATGCACATGCTCAGTAGTGACCAGAGCTGTGGAGATGAATCTGTGCTGCACTTTATGCACATGCTCAGTAGTGACCAGTGCTGTGGAGTCGGAGTTGTAGTTGGAGTCGGAAGTCAGGCAAGTTGAAGAGTTGTAGTCAGTCGGAGTCAGTGGTTTGGGTTACTGACTACAGCCTTGAGCTGCACACATATAAAATCCCCCTGCTCCCTGTTCATCTCCCCAATATGCAGCCCCCCCATACAGGGAAATCCATTTATCTGCACCCCAAAAACCCCTTAGCTCCTCAGTGCAATCTCTCCTCAGCCTCAGCAGAATGCGGCTTCCTGGTATCAGGTCTGCATTGGATGAGGCACCTCCCCTTCTTGTGACATCATCTCCTCATATGGTCACATGGGCATGATGTCACCAAAGGTCCTTAACCCACTTGGATTCAGTCTCTACTATATACCTAGTGTGCAGCTCTGCAGGTGGAGGTATGTGGAGATTCCCCATTACTGGGCGAGGGGGACATTAACCCCCTCAGTGCTAAGACTGTTTTGGCGTTTGCATGTTTGGTATTATATAAATTCACTGACTAATTGTAAACGAAATATCTTCATAACTGACACTCCTAATTCACCGTCTAAACCAATTGGAGTAAAATATTATTATTATTTATTTATATAGCGCCATTAATTCCATGGCGCTGTACATGAGAAGGGGTTACATACAAAATATAGAATGATAAGACATAACTTTTAATATTTAATTTTAAAATCAAATATAGATATATACACAGTACTATTTCAGAAACTGGTGCTAGAACTACGGGCACTCGTATTGCTGTCTTATAATGACTCAGTGTGTGTACATTAATTGATGAATTATATGTTACTCATGTTTGAACTTCAGTTATGAATGTCAAGAATCAATAACCCAAAAATCACTGAAGACCTTCCAATATTTCAAAATCCAGATCTTGGACTAACTGTCCTAGATTATAATTTCACCTAGATCTAGATAACAGTTATCACTGAAAAATGTAGTAGTCACTGTTCGTCTTATAATCCGAAAAATACGGTATGTATTCAGGGTCTCCCACTCCCACACTACCTCCTCATCCCACCCTCTCTCTGTTGGAATCCCCAAGGCTCTGTTCTAGGACCCCTACTCTTCTCAATATATACACTTGGCCTGGGACAACTCATAAAGTCCCATGGATTCCATTACCACCTTTATGCTGATGACACTCAGATCTACCTCTCTGGCCCAAATGTCACCTCTCTGCTGTCCAAAATCCCTGAGTGTCTATCAGCCATATCCTCCTTCTTCTCCTCTCGCTTCCTCAAACTCAATGTGGACAAATCTGAACTCATCATCTTTCCTCCATCGCACAGATCTTCCTTACCTGATCTATCTATCACAATTAATGACATCACGCTTTCACCCGTACCGAAAGTCCGCTGCCTCGGAGTAACCCTTGACTCTGTCCTTCAAACTGCACATCCAAGCTCTTTCCATCTCCTGTCACCTAAAGCTCAAAAATATCTCCAGAATCCATCCTTTCCTCGACCCTCAATCTAAAATGCTTGTGCATGCCCTCATCATCTCCCACCTCGACTACTGCAACATCCTTTTCTGTGGCCTCCCCACTAAAACCCTCACACCTCTCATCTCTCTCCTCGCTACTCCTCCCCTTCTCCCCTCTGCAAATCTCTTCACTGGCTCCCACTCACTCAGCGTATCCAGTTCAAATTACTAGTACTGACCTACAAAGCCATCCATAACCTGTCTCCTCCATATATCTCTGAACTAATCTCCTGATATCTTACCTCACGTAATCTCCGGTCCTCCCAAGATCTCCTTCTGCCCTCCACACTTATTCGCTACTCACCTAATCGCCTCCAAGACTTCTCCCGAATATCCTCCATCCTCTGGAATTGTGTGCCCCAACACGTCCGACTATCAACCACATTCGGATCCTTCAGACAGAACCTGAAAACCCACCTCTTCAAGAAAGCTTACAGCCTGCAATGACACTGCTGCCTCCTCACTACTACCGGAGCTACCGCCTCACCAACACAGGAGCTGCTGCAACCCCCCAACCTACTGTCTCCATCCTCACCATCCTGTAGAATGTAAGCCCGCATGGGCAGGGTCCTTCCCCCTCTGTATCAGTCTGTCATTGTTAGTTTGCTTACTGTAAGTGATAGCTGTAATTTGTATGTAACCCCCTCCTCATATACAGCACCATGGAATCAATAGTGCTTTTTAAATAAATAATAATATTCAATTTTAGAATTAAATATTAAAAGTTATGTTTTATAATTCTATATTTTACTCCAACTGGATGAGACTTTTATATATTTCAATTATCTGTGTACACTGCGGAGCGTATTTTGGGCACTTTATTGCCTAAGGGGTTGCTATAGATTATTACTTGATTTTAAATAGTTTTATATGTTGTCAATGATTCTAAATATACTTTTTGATATTTTATTTAAACGTAGGTGTGCTTATCGATATGTTGTGTCTTTTTCTTGCTTCTATTGTTACTAGTTTTTTCACATGATCAAGCACCCTACAGAAATATTTTAGACTTGATTAGTTGTGCACCCTCTCTTTATTTATACATACAGGATCTTTATGATGTTACATCGTCATCTTCTCCTCATTCAGGTCCCTACAATATCAGATCCTCTCAGTGGAGATTTATATAAGATAATTTTCCTGATTGACCCGTCAAGGATGGACAGGGACAAGGACAAGATGGCAGAGAGGATATTACACCTGACCCTAGAGATCCTCTTCCGGATTACTGGAGAGGTGAGAGATTCTGATGATGTCACATTACATCATTCTTATCTATGGAATAACAGATGGACAGAACTGGAGAGGTGAGGACTCTGGAAATGTCTGTAGTGAGATTTAATTAATGTGTCTCTCCATAACCAGGATTACACAGTAGTGAAGAAGACCTCTAGTGAGCGCTGTCAGAACCCTGTGTTTGAGGGATGGGGAAGACCCCTGAGCCCCATCAAGGAGCCTCCACCTCACCCCCTGATACATGAGGACATCAATGACCAGAAGATCCTAGAACTCGCCTACAAGATGATTGAGCTGCTGACTGGAGAGGTAACACTGCTGGGAATACTGGAACATTTTACAGAAACGCTATGAAGGGCTAAAGGGGATGACGGTATCATTGTATGTGTCAGGTTCCTATAAGGTGTGAGGACGTCACCGTCCATTTCTCCATGGAGGAGTGGGAGTATTTAGAAGGACACAAAGATCTTGTACAAGACGTCATGAATGGAGGTTTCCCCAGCCCTCATATCACCAGTAATAGGACTTAATAACACACAGGCCTAAATTGATCTGTTATGTAAAGAAGGAATTCAGTCCCTGTATGTGTTTCCTCCAGTTTCTATCCAGTAAGAGGACAACACCAGAGACCCTGGTCCCTCCGGCCCTTCTCCACAGGACTGTAAACAAGTAAATCCTGATGTTCCTCAAGATCATCATGTAGGTGGAGATAGATGGGCATGAGATCTCCCCTATGCTGTGTAGAAGGCTGTGAAGGTCTTGTGTTCAATTTTGTTTTCTATAGATATCCAAATAGTGTGAGTTTAAACTGATTAACCTCAATTGTTCAAAAAATTTGGATTCTTGTTGATGATTGTACTTCATGCGAGGTCAGTAAAATGGGCAGCAGGCTAATATATAGAGGGCCTGACAAAGGGGTGTAAAGTATATACTCATCTGATTGCTCACCTGTCCCTGCTGCAATAGCCCCTCGTCATTCCTCTGCATACAGCTTCCTCTGCCCTCTTTCTACTTCTGCACTGCGCATGCTGTTACCCTTGCTTTACATTATTCTACTCTTGAGCTGACAACATTTATTTTGACAGTTTCCTCGAATTTAGCCAAGAAATTCGATTAGCATTTTTTTTTATGTAAATCAAAATGTTACCTTATTATGCTCCAGACCCTAAAAGTATCACAAAACTTGAGGAAAAAAAAATAAAGGAGCTTGCTACTCTTCTTGTTTGAAGTTCGGAAGGCTAAAGAACGTCCAAAGCACTAACACGATGTGTCTATTAAAGTGCCGTTCGGTGAATGTTTTATCCTTTGGGAGATGAAAGGATAAAGCTGGCCAGGGACATTTGATTTGTCTGGATCTTTTCACATTTTCTGTTTATGGAGGATACAGGGTCTCAATTAGAGCCGACAGCTTGGATTTTATACAGGAGGAGCTGCAACTAGTTAACTCAAATTACTACTGCTGACAGTGTATTTCTGGTTATCATATTAAATTTTTACCTTCTTCGGTGATTCTTACCATCTTCGTTTCAGGGTAGTGAGCGCACATATTAATTCTACGGAGACTAATAATGAGGGTGGTGAGCGGTGTAAAGAGGAGATTTCCTACATATGACTACCCCAGGTGAGTATAAATCTCAATTCTACTCAATCACTGGATGGTGTTTGGTAGAGTATTCCTAGGTTTTATGTTTGCTTTGTTTTTGTCACGGATTTTAACTGGACAAAATTGGGATTTTCTAAACCATGTAAGTAAAACAAATATTATAACGCTCTTTTTGTTCTATTGATACAAACGTATAGTGGCAAAATTTCAATGGCAAAAGAGAACATGATACCTTTTTTTTCACCACAAAACAAATAAAGGGCAAGCTACATACAATTTCCTTCTGGAAAATGAACATTTGAACCATGCAGCAATTTCCTGCTACTTGCATAAACAGCGCCCTCACAACTTTGGTAATTGAGTAGTGTCATTTGGTTTGTCTGACCAAAAAATAAAGTGCGGAGACCAGCATCATATGAGGGCAGCACAAACAAAAGCAACCAAAACAAAGCACCAAACAAATCAAGCAAAAACACAAGCACACACACTACAGCACCAAAGCAAAAGCAAACACAACGAACACACAGCCACACACAACAAAACACACACAGCACATCACAACACAAAGAAACAGGCAACAACAAGCACACACAGCAGGCAGCCAAGCAGTGCCATGCATCAAGAACACAGCAACAACACACATGGGCAACACAACAACAAGGCCGCAAGCACAGCAGGGCCCCACAACAGATCATACACAAACTCAACAAAACAAACAAACAATCACACACCAGCAAAACAAAAACAAGGCAGCCAAGCAACAGCAGGGCACACAAAACAGCAAGCACCCACACAAAGCACAGCAAAAACACACGACAGCACACAACAACAAAAGCAGCTCACAAAAGCACACACACACAACAACACAGCACACACAAAAAGCACAACAAGCCCACACACACCACACAACACCACACAACAACACAAACACAAAGCAGCAACAAAGCAGCACAGCAGAGCAACACAGCATCTAACCAGCACACACACAACACAACAAGCAAACAAACAAAAGCAGCAGCACATCAACAACACAAGCATGCAATGCACAACAACCACACACACACACAGAGCACACAAAGACACACACAACAAAAACAGCAAACACACAGTCACAAGCAGCAAGCACCACAGCCAACACATCAGGGCACACACACTAAAGGCCAGACCACCTCGCGCCAAGCAACAAACAAGCAACCCATGCACAGCCGAGCAGAGCACACCCGGCAGACAAACATCATCCGTCAAGTCAGCAACATCAGCCACAACCAACACCACAACCCACTACCCCACACACCCCCCCAGCACACACACAACATCAGCACAGCAGCCACACACTGCAAAAAAAACAGCACAGCACAGCACACCCAAGCAACCCCATCTGCAAACGAGCACAAACAACAAGCACAACACAAAACACACCAAAACACAGCAACACACAACAACACCACACACCAGCACCCACAACACACAGGCCAACACCCCCCACACAAAATCACACAAAGCAAGAGCGAGCACAAAAACACAAGCACACAAACACGCAAAACCCACACAGAGCCAACATGCACTCACACAACCAACAATACAACAAGCAGCACAAAACAACACAACAACACAAACAACAAAACCAAACACAACAAGCAACACACAACACACACAGCAACAACCATGCAACAAAACCCCCAAACTCCAGCACAACACCAGCAACCCCAAAAAAAGCAACACAACAGCACACACACACCAAAACCCCAACAAAAAAACAACACACAACAAACCACACAACAAAACAACCACACACCCAAAAAACCCCAGCAGCAAAAACACAGCAGCAAGCAAACACCCAAAACAAACAAACACAACAAGCACACACAACAACAAAACAAAAACCCCCCCACAACACAAAACCCCCAGCACAACAAACAAAACAAACAAAAACAAAACAACAAAAAGCACACAAAACACAACACAAAAAAACACAAGCAAACCCCAAAAAAACACAACACAACAAAAAACAAACCACAAGGGACAAACACACACAAAACAACCACACAAACACAACACAAAACACAACACGCAAACCAACAAGCAACAACACAACAACAGCACAAAAAAACAACCCACACCCAACAAACAACACAACACAAACCACAAACTACACAACAAGGCAAAAAAAAAAAACAAAGAGAAACAAACAGCACACACAACCAACACACAACAAACAAACAAACCAAACAACAAACACAGGGGAATAAAACAAAAACAACCAACAAAACAAAACAGCAACAACAAAAACACACAAAAACCCCACAACCACACACACAACAAACACAACAACACCAAAAAAACGCACACACCACAAACAAACACACAACAGCAAACCACAACACAACCCCCCAAAAAAAAAATGCCCCCAAAAACGAGCAAAACCCCAACACACAACAACCACAAACAATGCCAAAAACAAAAAACACACAACAAACAACACAACACAACAAAACACAGCAAAAAAAAAAACAACAAAACACAAGCACAACACACCAAAAACCCAAACAAGCAACAAAACAAGCACACACAACAAACCCAAAACAACAAAAACAAAACAACCCAAAAGCCAAACACACAAAACACAACACCGCCACACAACACACACCACACAAAGCAGCAGCCCAGCCCAAAAGCAAAAAACACACACAACCAGCAAAGCAAAAACACACAAGACACCAAAGCAACACCAAACAAAAGCAAACAAACAACACAAAACGCAACAAACCCCAACAACAAACACAATCGCAAAACACAAAACAAGGGACACAAACCCAGCAACAAAGCAACAAACAGCAGCAGCACAAACCCCCCCCCAGCAAGCAAAAATCACACAGCAAAACAAACAAAACAACAACACAAACACACCACAAAAACACAAAACACCCACCGAACCCCAAGCACACATCAGCACACAACCAACCAACCCCCCACACCAACCCAAAAACACAACCAACCCGACACACGCACAAACACAGCAACAAAACACCCAAACCACCGCACAGCACACCCAAAACACAAAACCAAACACCAAACACCACAAACAACACATCACCCAACACAGCAAACACCAACCCGCAAAAAAACAACACAAAAAACACAACACCCAAAAAACAACACAACAACAAACACACAAACACAAAACAACCCCAAAAAAGCACACAGCAAACCCCACACCCACAAACACAACAAGCAAACACACGAGCACAACACAACACCACCACCCGCAAGCAACACACACAACAAAAAAACACACACACCCAAAACAAACACAAAACACCCCACCCCACAACAAACAACCAAAAACAAAACACAAACAACACCAGGGCAAAAAGCAAACACCCACACAACACGCAACACCCACACAACACACCACAACACAAACACAAAACAACAACAACCCACCACAACACACAACCAAAACACAACACCACGAACACAGCAACATCCCAAAAAACCACCCGCACACACACCCCCACCCAAACACAACACAAAACACAAAACACCAAAAGCACAAAACAACCAACAACACACAAGCACCAAACACACAACAACACAACACAAACAACCAAGCACACACAGGACAAAAAACAAACACACACACACACAAAACAACACAGCACAAAACAACACAACACACAACACACAAACACAGCACAAAACAACAAACAACAAAACACAACACACACAACAACCCACACAAGCAAGCACCCCAAAACAAACAGGCACAAACACCAGGCAAACACCACACAACACACACACAAAAACACAAACACCACAAAGCACCAAAAACACACCCACAACACAACAAACCAAACCCCAAAACAAAAAACACACAACAACAAACACAAACAACAAGCACAACACACACAAACCAAACACACAAAACAAACACACACAACACAACACAAACACACACAACCACACAACAACCCAAAAGCCACACACAAACCCACACACCAACCCAACAACACAACACAAACCACAACAAAACAACAACAACAACACAACACAAACACAAAAAACAGCAGCAGCCAAACACGCAACACACACACACACATCAAACACCCAAAAAGAACACAACAGCACAGCAACACAAACACAAACACAAGCAAGCACAAGACAACAACACTCAACAAGCAACCAACAACATAATCCCCCGCCGCCCACCCAACCACACACAGCACCTCACGGCACAACCAACACACAAACCGCCCCACCCAGACACAGCAGCCAAGAAACACACAAGCAGCACACACATCCAAAACGCAAGCAAACACACACCCAACCGAACACCAAAGGCAAAGCAGCAAGCAGCACACAAAACACACACACAACCACACCAAGGCACACAGCACACAACAAGCACACGACAGCAAGCAACAACACCACCAGCAGCACAAGCAGGCACACCCACACACAAACAGCCCACAAGCAACACACAGGCAACACAGCCCCAAACCACAACAAACAAACAACATCAACACAACACAGCAATAGCACAACACAAAACCCCACACACGCCACAAGCAACACACAGCTCAGCAGCAAACCACCTACACACAGCAGCAACACAGACACAAACAGCACACAAGAGCACAACACAACAACACACACACACAGCACAACAACAAAGCACACAACCACAGCACAGCAGCACACACAACAGCACACAGCAGGCACAAAGGCACACCAAGCAACAACAGCAGAGCAACCAAAACAACAAACGAAATAAAAAGCTACAGCACAACAAAGCAAGGCACAACAATACACAACAAAGCAAGCACACCGCACCACAAAAACAGCAACACAACAACAA
>JARQOD010000003.1:50069493-50279445 GCA_033576555.1 Oophaga sylvatica
TTATTATTTAAATATATTTATAGTTCTAACTTCTCATAGTTAATGCCCTAATTAATCCCGGCTTTTGTGAAAATGCAACCCAAATAAATGCCCTTTGGGGTTTAATGAAAAAACCTGTTTTTTTCATGTTTTTTGTATTGATTTCACAAAAATTAAGTTGTAGTGTGCAAATTTCACATGTGGGGAATTTAAAAAGGGTTGAAATTTTCGAGCAAAAAAGCCTTTTTTTTTTAAACTTTCCCCTTTAAAACCCAAAGGGGGGAAAATTTTTTTGACAATAGAGGGGAAAATTGTTTGTGAAATCGGAAAAACGCTGAAAAACGGGTTAAACCCCCTTGCCCAAAAAGTGTATTTTTTGGGGGGTTTCTGTCTTTTCAAAAGCCGGTTTTCCCGGGAAAATTGAATCAAGGATTTTTTTTTTGTAAAAGTTTCTTACATTCCCCTTAAAATTTGTCCAATGCTTTGTTGTTGTGTTTTAAATATATTTTTATATTATATATTAAAAAAATTTTATTGTGTATTCTAGGTGATATTTTTGTTTAAAGGAAAGGGGGGTTTTTTTTAGCCGATTTTTTTCCCCCTGACTTCAGGGTTTTCCGGGTTTGGGGGTTTGCCGTTTTTTAAAAGGGATCGGGGGATCCATTCCGATCCGTACTTTGGGAAAAAGGGAAAAGTATCGCTAACTCATGGTGACATTTTTAAACCCCCGAATTTTTCCCTAAATTTTTTAAAATGCCCGGCGTGAAAAAAAATTTTTTTTCCACAAAAGTGATTTTTTAGTCCCCAATTTTTAAAATTTTCCCAAGGATAGCAGAAAAAATTGGACCCCAAAAGTTGTTTGTCCAATTTTCCTGGTACTGGTATCCATATGGGGGAAAAAAACTGTTTAGGACACGTTGGGGCTCGGAAGGGAAGTGTGACGTTTTGGAATGCAGACTTTGATGGAAGGTCTGCGGCGTAAAGTTCCGTTTCCCAGAGCCCCTATGTGCCAAACAGTAAAAAAAAAAACAAAGTAACAAATTTTGGAAACTAGACTCCAATGAACTTTTCAAAATTTGGGGCCCCCCTTTTGGAACTAATCTGTTTCCGTAAAGTAAATAGTATGCATGGAGGGGTTTGGGACAATTTGAAGCAACCTTCATACACAGGGCCAGGTTTTTCGGGCGGTGTCCATTGATAATGGTGTCTGCGTATTCCCCCCTTTCCGTTTGCGGGCTCCCCCGGGGAAATGCTGACCTGGTTTCAATACTCGCCCTTCGTTCCGGAGTACGGGGCCCTCTTTCTGAGCGCCAAACATCAGGGCCTTGACACTACCTCCTGGAACTGAAGGTACAACGTTTGGTGTGGCGGCACATTCGTACAGCAGGAAAGCGTTGAGATTTTCCATTTGGACGATGTGCACTGCCATTTTTTACCACAACCCTGCCTTTCTCAAAGCACTGTACGGTTGGAGGATTGATCGGAGAGTCAACACCCCCCCATGATTTGTTGTACCCAAGTACCAGTCCCCCGGGTTTTCGGACCTGTGTAGAGGACCCCTACAATCTGCCATCACCGTGTAGGTGGTTCAGAGAAGGGGCATCCCCTCCTGTCCTTGTACTTGACCACCAGTAGGGGTCGTTACATTGGGCTCTGCTCTCACCCTTTCGACATCTGCCCAAGCAGCGTCTTCGGGGGCCCCTCTGATTTTTCGGAAAGACCGCAGGCTGCGGTTTCCTCGCGCAAAGAGGGATTTGTGGTGGGATGCGGAATAAAAAGTTATCGGTTTTAAAGGTGATAACCTTTATCCAGCAGGGGTGAACCAATCCACACAATTTTCCCACTCATCCCAGGACAGGAGGACACCGGGGGGTTCAATCCTGGTGTCCTTTTCCCTTTTCTTAAACCTAAACCGGTGAGGTACCCTGAGGTACTTCACACAGTTTGTAGAATTTAATTCCGTACCTGGCCCTCTTGCTGGGCAGGTACTAGGAATACAAAGCCGTCCCTTAAAAAATGAACCAAGGACTCATCCCCCGCAGAACCCCTTTTTGAGGCATACACTTCAGCAAACTTTTTGTTGAAGTGTTCGATGACCGGCCGAACTTTGAACAGACGGTCAAAGTTGGGTTCATCTTGTGGGGGACACTGTGCATTATGTTATAATGCAAAAATTTGTGGATGGCCTCAAAACGCGTCCGGGCCATGACCATTCGGAACACTGGAGCGTTATATAAAAATATCACACTCCAATATTGCGAAGTTCTGGCTTCTTCAGGATCCCCGTGTGAAGGACCAGGCCCCAAAACTGCATCATTTCAAACTGCGTCTACAGGAGACCATTAGATATGATGAAACTGGGATTTTGTGCCAAAAATTGACGAGCGTACAAATTCGTTTGTTCCACCATGTGGTTAATAAAATCCTCAGAGAAAAAAGACTTTGAAAAAGTCTATTTCTGTGAGGCCGGTGGTTGTCAAACCTGATTCCTGATTCTGCCACAAAATCAGGAATCGGTGGCTCGTAATTTTCGGGGGGCGAGGTCACACGGGTCCGCAGGGGGGTGCGCTGTTCGGCTTCAGCTTCTTTCTGGAATGGCGGCCGCTGCCTCATCTTCTGTCCTGGGGCGTCTGCGTGGCGGTTCCGCAGGACCCGAGGAGGAAGATGAGGAGGGGGAAGAGGATGAGGATGAGGAATTGAGAATAAAGAAATGTGGGATCCTCTCCCTCGCTATCAGTGTCGGAGGCAGGAAAGCGTATGCCTCCTCCAATGAATAGCGCTGTTGGGACAAACTGGATGGGTGGGACATTTTTTTGTGATTATGTGCTTGGGTGTATTTTATTGATAACTGTGTATGGTGTGGGGGGGGGATAGTGCTTGGGTGTAAACTATGCTAAAAAGAAAAATCTAAAAGAAAGAAAATGGGAAAAAAAATGCCTATGAAAAGAAAAGTGTAAACAGCAGGCCCTAGCTCTGATAAAGTGAACTGCGTCACTTATCAAAGTTCGGCGGATGCTGGATGTGCGCACAGGATGGCGCAAGGAGAGGGTGAAAAAAAAAAAAAAGGGCAGGCACGAGCTCTGATAAGTGAACTGTGTCACTTATCAAAGTTCGGCGGCTGCTAGATGTGGTGCAAAGGGAGTGGAGCAAGGAGGGGGTGAACAAAAAAAAAAAAGGAAAAAAAAAAGGAAATGGGCAGGCGCGAGCTCGGATAAGTGAACTGTGTCACTTATCAAAGTTCGGCGGCCTACTAGATGTGCGCAAAGGGAGTGGCGCAAGGAGGGGTTGAAAAGAAAAAAGGAAAGGGCAGGCGCGAGCTCTGATAAGTGAACTGTGTCACTTATCAAAGTTCAGGGCTGCTAGATGTGGCGCAAAGGAGTGGCGCAAGGAGGGGGTGAAAAAAAAAAAAGGAAAAGGGCAGGCGCGAGCTCTGATAAGTGACTGTGTCACTTATCAAAGTTCGGCGGCTGCTAGATGTGGCGCAAGGAGTGAGCAAGAAGGGGGTGGAAAAAAAAAAAGGAAAAAGGGCAGGGCGGAGCTTGATAAGTGAATGTGTCACTTATCAAAATTCGGCGGCTGCTAAATATGGAAACGGAGGCGGCGCAAAGGCAGGTGAGAAAAAAAAAAGGAGAAGGAAAACAGCCGGCGCGAGCTCTGATAAGTGAACTGCGTCACTTATCAAAGTTTGGCGGCTGCAGGGTGTGCCACGGAGGTGGCGCAAAGGGGGCTGAGCGCACGAGTGTTGATCGGTGAAGGAGCGTCACCAATTAACGCTCGGTGGCTGCTAATGTGCGCACGGAGGCGCCACAAAGGGGGGGTGGAGGGAGTAAAAAGAGGGGGATGGGGATAAGGGGGGAGGAAGAGAGAAGGGATCAAACACTTACGGTTGTAGTTCTCTTCTTTTTTTCTATCTTCTTTCTTCTATCTTTTCTTCTTTCTTCTGTTTCTTTCTTCAGCACTACAAGACCCAGCACAGGAGGAGAGATCTGTTGTATGACCGCTCTGCAGGAATCCTCAGCAAGTGTGAGGACCCCTGCAGAGCGGTCACTCACAGGTCAGAGCCAGGTGAGACAGGTCACAGAGCTGTCAATTCGCTGCTGTGACCTGTGATTGGTGGGATCCATCATAACAAGATCCCACAATCAGAGCTCTCCTGGTTATCCTGGCAACCTGCCTAGGATCGGAGCTCACGCTCGATCCTGGGCAGGTCACAGCCAGGGCAGCAGCCAGGTCACCTGCAGGGCACAGCACGGTCACACAGCGGTCCGACCGCTGCTGTGCCTGTGATTGGCGCGATCGAAGATTACATCGATCACGCCAATCAGCTCATGCAGGCCTGCTGGGCCTGTCCTGAGCCCCCTTAGCAGGATCTGTGCTGTTACAGCACCGATCCAGCAAGGATCGGTGCTTTTAGAGCACCGATCCCACAAGTCACCAGCAAGGCACAGCGCTCCTGCGCCGCGGTTGTGGCCTTGCGATTGGCGCGATCGACGATGACATCGATCGCGCCAATCCGCTCCTGCAGGCCCTGCTAGGCCTGCCCTAGGTTCCGGCCTAGGATCGGTGTATATAGCCCGATCTAGCAGGAACGGCAGGGCACAGCGCGGTAATACCGGTCTGTGCCCTGCGATTGGCGCGATCGATATTATCGGCGATCGCGCCAATCTGTGGGGGGTCTGAAATTATCCTAGGCCCAGGCTAGGATCGAGTACATCAGTACTCGGATCCTAGCCTGGGATCTCACTGTTTCAGCCAATTGATTGGCTGAAACAGTGAGAAGCCTGTGATTGGCTGTTCATGATTGAACAGCCAATCACAGCGCTCGGGAGGCCGGATGGGGGAGGACACCGCCGGGATGCCGACACCATCTTCCTAGAGTAGTGGAGTCGGAATTTTAATGCGATCACCGCGACTTAAGTCGCAATGTATCATTAAGGGCATGACGTACCTATTCCGTCCATGGGAAATTTTAAATTACCAGGTCCTGGATGGAATATTACGTCAATGGGATTAAGGGGTTAAGGAAAAGTGACCTGCAGGTGGCACCACAGTACCCAAAGCACACTACCACAAAGCGGCTAACAGACATCAAAAACAAATTCAAACATTTGCATTGGGTCTTTCCAGCTTGCTCAAGTGCTTGCCAGCCTATTTCAGGCACATTGGAGGATTGCCACTTCACTGCAGGTGAGTCACATTGCAAACACATTTGTAAACATGCACTGCTTTTCGCTGATTACTTCGCCCCACGTACACAAATGATACACCATTTGAAAGGTAAACTTGCTCCCTTCAGCAAGAAAAGAGCCAAACAAACCACAAATTCACGATTTTATCACTAAATACAGTTTTAAACATTCATTTTCATAAACCTGCAGAAAGACACAATGACCTGCAGGTGGCACCTCAACCGGAAGACATTTTTTTGGCCTCTACTTATCAAACCAATTTATTGTATACCAATCTACATATATAAATACTTGTCTGTGTTCATCATCTTATGAAATACATTTACATTTGACCAGCTTGCTTTTTCTGAAATTGCCTGCGCCCCCGACGACCAATGTGCAAAGATTTTGCATGGGCCAAGCTAGTTGAAATATATTTGTATCTCCCTAGAGTGCCACTTTAATAGTACACCCTATGTGAGGTCTGCATGTATAAACCTGGCTCAGAAGTTGAGTCTGCACCACACCTAGCAGATGCCGGCTGTATCATACAGCTGGCAGATTCCTTGAATAACAATGACTAGCGCTAGCTCTAATTGCTCCTGTTTAATCATTTATTTGCTGCAATCACTATCAGAAGCTTTTAATGGCACAACTACTGGTGTTTTTGATGCAGTCTCGGAGTGCCAATAAGTTGCCATTGTAGCAAGTGGGCTGTTGAAAGCCCCACTGCAGCCGTCTTGGTGCAGCTATAAAGACTAGCCTTTGGCTGGGCTTCATAGGATCATGTCAATTATTTTATAAACTGCAAGTACTGTATATACTGCCAGCGATTAATAGTATTAATAAAACATCATGGATTTCAGAGAATGGCAACACAAACAATAGGTTTTAAAAAAATTAGGTTTTGATATTGTCAGTCTGACCTGGAAGAATGTTTTCCCAAGTAATTTTTACCACACATAGAAGGCTGTAAAAAGAAATCCTTCAAAAAATAACAATGGCAGAATTGATTTTCTTTAAAGGGGTCAGACAACCCTTCATTGATTACTATAGTCCCTATATAAAATAATTAGTTATGACCGAGCATGCTTGGATAAGGTGTTATCCGAGAAACGCTCGTGTTAAAATACAGTATCTTCTGCGTTCTCGGGGGCATGTCCTAGCACAGCATGGAGTAAGAAGTGTGTTTCTGTGCTCTCTGAGGAAGCCTCTACAAATCTACCTTTCATCGCTACAAAAAATCACTTTTGGATTGCCATCCTTATAGGAGACCTTTCCTACATCAGTAGGCATCATTTGGAGCTGATTTGTGTGCATATTTGTGCATTTTGAGACCTAAAAAGCCGGATTCATCAAGGTCATTGGAGTGCATTGAACGCAGGCCTGCTTCTTCCTGTGACTTTGTCTCTACAAAAGGGCTGTTTGTGGCTGAAGCTATCAAGACCTGAGCTCTGGGCCCCTTCACCACCACCACCGGGACCATCAGCAGCTAAACAGGTTAGAATATCCACCGCCGCCAGCCCCATACTGAACCGCCGTTACCGGAAAACCACGTGGGTCGCAAAAAAAATAGCGTTCCCATTCGCGTCCCTATCCGCGACGCATTTCGGATCTCTATCACCAAAATCGGCTCCGGGCTCCTCTCCCAGGGATCAAACCTTCAGTTTTGGGTCGTATATGTATTATATTGATCTCCGATATTCGTTTCCCTCAAGCACATCGTGTTATTAAACCTTACTGTCTGTTGCCACGGATCGCAACGCCACGTGGATCGCAAAGTGCTCCCCCCCTGCGTGATTGTGACTATTCCGGGATTTCATCTTTTATCTGATTATATGCATGTCCGTGGCGTTAGTTAATACACGAATCCAATCATCGGAGTCTCTACCATTCTTCCAGGCCCTATGCTAACCCTGTGATACAGTTTTCTTCATCTCGTCCTGAGACGCCATAACCATTTGTGACATAAAATAGATCGCAATCTGCGTCTTTTTCCACGTCGCTGGTTTCGACTCCTATCAAGATCAGTGTATGAGTCCGTCTCGTATAAAGGAAGCTCACCTTTCATGAGAATCATTTAATATTGTAACTAGGATTCCCTCTAGCCTACAGCAAGGCCATCGCTACCTTGGATATATAACTTTCATCCCAGCAGAGAACGGAGAAAATTATATCGCAATCTCCACTTGGATCGCGGTTTGCGCCCTCTTTTGTGTCGCATTCCTTACTACTTTACCACCTCCTGACGTGTGGCGGATCTGCGACTTGGTCTGCGATCTGGATTGCATCTCATTGGACTTTGTTATGTTTCGGTAGCTGAGGAGTGCAGGTAAAAAAAGAAATACACCAGAGCAGTTGGAATCTATGGGATTGCAGTACCCTGACTAACCACACCAACTAGAGGCAGCCGTGGAGCGTTCCTACGATGGTCCTAGACGCCTCGTCACAGCTGAGAAACTAACTACACCTAAAGATAGAAATAGGAAAGCTATCTGCCCCGGAGCAGAACCCCAAAGATAATAGAAAGCCCCCAAACATGTAATGGCGGTTAGACAAGAGGAAATACTGACACAGAAAGAAAATAGTATGAGCAAACGCTGGGGCCCAAACTATCTAAATAGAAAAGGACAGGAAGGGTACTTACTGCAATCCCAGAAAACCCTGAAAAAACCAACTCTACTAATTTCAAAATCACCTGAGATCACACGACCTCTACCACCTAAATTAGTTCTCTGGTGTAACAAAAACAGCAGCCACTGAAAAAAACTGGAAAAAGCAAAAGTACAAAACACAGTGGCTGGACTAAACTGAGAGGGCAGAAGCCCCCGGAGGGAACCCAGAAGGCCCCACAGAAGTGCAGGACCAAATGCAAAAATATAGCAAAAACACAAAATAAGAAATTGTCTTATCTGATAGCAGGAGATGCAGACACGACACAGCAGGCTACAAGGGAAACTGGAAAGAAGGATTCAGACCAGAACAATTGATCACCGGCAACCCTGATGGGAAAATGATTCCCTTAAATAAGACCAATCAGTAACACCTGATTCCCAATCCTCACTAGTACCGCTTGTAACCACCAGAGGGAGCCTCTGCTCAGAACTCATCTCAAACCCATTCACAACAGTACCCCCCCCTTGAGGAGGGGTCACCGAACCCTCATTTGAGCAACCAGGTCGGTCAGGATGAGTTCTATGATACGCACGGATAAGTCTCCTAGCATGGATGTCCGAAGCAAACACCCAAGAATTATCTTCCTGACCATAACCTCTCCATTTAACCAAATACTGGAGTCTTCGTCTAGAAAAACGAGAATCCAATATTTTCTCAACCACATACTCCAGATTGCCCTCAACCAAAACAGGGTCAGGAGGCACAGCAGCAGGAACCACTGGCTCAACAAACCTCTTCAACAAGGACTTGTGGAACACGTTATGGATCTTAAATGTCCCTGGAAGAAGCAAACGAAAAGAAACAGGATTAATAATCTCCATGATCTTATAAGGTCCAATGAACCTAGGCTTAAATTTAGGAGATGCTACTCTCATAGGAATATTCTTTGAGGACAACCAGACCAAGTCCCCACTTTAAACCGAGGACCACCAGTCCTATGCCGGTCAGCAAACCGCTGGGCCTTCTCCTGAGAGAGGGACAACCTCTCCACTACCTGGTCCCAAATCTGCTGCATACGCTCAACAACAGAGTCAACACCTGGACAGACAGAAGCCTCCGTCTGTCCTGAAGAAAATCGAGGGTGAAACCCAGAATTACAGAAAAACGGAGACATCAAAGTGGCAGAGCTAGCCCTATTATTAAGAGCAAACTCAGCCAAAGGCAAAAAAGAGACCCAGTCATCCTGATCAGCAGACACAAAGCATCTTAGATAAGTCTCCAATGTCTGGTTTGTTCTCTCAGTTTGACCATTGGTCTGAGGATGAAATGCCGAGGAGAAAGACAATTGAACACCCAGTTAGAACAAAAAGTCCTCCAAAATCTGGAAACAAACTGGACTCCTCTGTCAGACACAATGTTCTCAGGAATTCCGTGTAAACGAACCACGTGCTGAAGGAACAACGGCACCAATTCAGAGGAGGAAGGCAACTTAGGTAATGGCACAAGATGTATCATTTTGGAAAACCTATCACAAATTACCCAGATGGTGGTCATTCTCTGAGAAACAGGAAGATCGGAAATGAAATCCATAGAGATATGGGTCCATGGTCTCTTGGGCACAGGCAATGGCATCAACAAACCACTAGAGCGAGAGCAAGGCTTGGAGCGAGAGCAAGTCCCGCAGGACTGCACAAATTCCCTGACATCGCGAGACAAGGTAGGCCACCAAAAGGACCGACTAACCAAGTCTCTGGTACCAAAAATTCCGGGATGCCCAGCCAATGCGGAACAATGAATCTCAGACATAACACTCTTTTTCCATTGGTCCGGGACAAACAATTTTCCAACAGGGCAGCGCTCGGGCCTATCCTCCTGACACCCCTCCAGAGCAAGTCTCAAATTGGGCGAGATGGCGGAAAGAACTACACCCTCCTTCAAAATAACAGAGGGATCAGATAGCTCAGGAGAGTCCGCAAGGAAACTCCTCGAGAGGGCATCCGCCTTAACATTCTTAGTGCCAGGAAGAAAGGAAACCACAAAATTAAAACGTGTGAAAAACAAGGCCCACCTGGCCTGTCTAGGATTGAGTCGCTTGGCAGATTCCAGATAGACCAGATTCTTATGGTCCGTAAGGACCACCACCTGATGTTTGGCTCCCTCCAGCCAATGTCTCCACTCTTCAAAAGCCCACTTCATGGCCAATAACTCCCGATTACCCACGTCATAATTACGTTCAGTAGGAGAAAATTTTCGAGAGAAAAAGGCACAAGGGTTACTTTTAGAGGTCTCTGGATCTTTTTGGGACAAAACGGCACCTGCCCCAATTTCAGAGGCATCAACCTCCACCTGAAATGGCAGAGAAACATCAGGCTGCCGTAGAACAGGAGCAGAAGTGAATCTCTGCTTAAGTTCCTGAAACGCAGAGACTGCCTCAGGAGGCCAATTCACCACATCAGAACCCTTTCTGGTCAAATCAGTTAATGGTTTAACAATAACAGAGAAATTACCAATAAATTTACGATAAAAATTGGCAAAACCCAAAAATCTCTGAAGAGCCTTTAATGAAGTAGGTTGGACCCAATCACAGATGGCCTGAACCTTGACCGGGTCCATTTCAATAACAGATGGGGACAAAATGAATCCCAGAAATGAGATCTTCTGTACGCCAAAAAGACACTTTGATCCCTTCACATACAGAGCATTCTCTCTCAAAATCTGGAATACAGTTCGAACATGTTTCACATGAGAGTCCCAGTCATTAGAAAAAATCAAGATATCATCCAAATAAACAATCAGAAACTTGTCCACAAAATCCCTGAAAATGTCATTCATGAAGGACTGGAAGACGGAAGGAGCATTAGTGAGCCCAAAGGGCATCACAAGGTACTCAAAATGCCCTTCAGGGGTGTTAAATGCCGTCTTCCATTCATCCCCGTGCTTAATGCGAATAAGGTTATACGCCCCCCTGAGGTCAAGCTTGGTAAACCAAGTAGCGTTTTTCACCCTGGAAAACAGGTCAGAAATCAAGGGTAACGGGTATTGATATTTCACAGTAATATTGTTCAAGAGACGATAATCAATACACGGCCTTAATGAACCATCTTTTTTGGCCACAAAGAAAAAACCGGCACCTAAGGGTGAAAAGGATGGTCTGATATGACCCTTCTCCAATGATTCCTTGATATAAGACCGCATAGCGTCATGTTCAGGTACAGACAAGTTAAAAAGGCGACCCTTAGGGAATTTACTACCTGGCACTAATTCAATAGCGCAGTCATAGCTCCTATGGGGAGGTAAGGATGCAGATTTACTTTCGCTAAACACATCAGAAAAATCAAACAAAAAGTCAGGAACATCCTCAGCCTGGGGGGAGCAGAAAAAACAGGAGTGTTGGTATTAACACATTGGCAGCCCCAACTGGTTACAGACACAGATTTCCAATCCAAAACAGGATTATGAGACTGTAACCAAGGGAAACCCAGCACGATAATGTCATGCAGATTATATAGAACCAAAAATTTGCAGCACTCCTGGTGATCAGGTTCAACCCTCATTATCACCTGAGTAGAAAACTGGGGTTTATTCTCAGCCAAAGGGGTAGAATCGATCCCCAGTAGGGGAATAGACTTCTGTAGGGGTATCAAGGGAAATCCACAACGTTTAGCAAAATCATAATCCATCAGGTTAATAGCTGCTCCAGAATCAACGAAAGCCTGAGCAGAAAATGAGGACAGAGAGCATATCAGAGTGACAGTTAATAAAAACTTAGTCTGAACACTACCCAAGATAACTGAGCGTGCAAAACGTCTTCCCAGCTTAGGGCAGACTGAAATAGCATGAGAGGCATCACCACAGTAGAAACATAACCCATTGCGCTTTCGAAACTCATGACGCTGTGCCCCAGACACCACTCCATCACACTGCATGGGCTCAGCAGCTGGCTCACAAGGCAACACCACTCCACGCATACTTCTCCGCTCACGCAAACGTCTGTCAATTTGAATCGCTAATGACATAGAATCATTGAGACCAGAGGGGACAGGGAATCCCACCATAACATCCTTTACATTATCCGACAGACCCTTCCGAAAAAGAGCTGCCAAAGCGTCGTCATTCCATTTGGTCAGGACTGCCCACCTACGGAATCTCTGACAGTATAACTCAGCGTCATCAAGCCCCTGATTTAATGCCAACAAGGCTTTTTCAGCTTGATCAGTGACATTAGGCTCATCGTACAATAACCCCAAAGCCTGAAAAAATGCATCAACATCACTCAAAACAGGATCCCCAGGTGTCAGGGAAAAAGCCCAATCCTGAGGATCGCCGCGCAGGAGAGAGATGACAATTTGAACCTGCTGCGCTGCGTTTCCTGAGGACTTAGATTTTAAGGCAAAAAACAATTTACAGTTATTTTTGAAATTCTGAAACTTAGCTCGATCCCCTAAAAACAAATCTGGCATGGGGATCCTAGGTTCCACAACAGGCAACCCAGCAAGATATGCAGCAATACTCTGAACCTCAGTGGCAAGCTGATCCACACGGCCAGACAACTGTGCAAACTCCATTGGGAGAAAAGATCCTCCTCAGCACCCAGAGATACAGAGGAAAAAAAAATGCAACAAACAGAAAAATATCTCTGACAACTTTTCTTCCTTCAAAATATTTTTTCCCTTCTGTGAGTACCATACAATTTTTATGGCCGGTGATACTGTTATGTTTCGGTAGCTGAGGAGTGCAGGTAAAAAAAGAAATACACCAGAGCAGTTGGAATCTATGGGATTGCAGTACCCTGACTAACCACACCAACTAGAGGCAGCCGTGGAGCGTTCCTACGATGGTCCTAGACGCCTCGTCACAGCCTGAGAAACTAACTACACCTAAAGATAGAAATAGGAAAGCTATCTGCCCCGGAGCAGAACCCCAAAGATAATAGCCCCCAAACATGTAATGGCGGTTAGACAAGAGGAAATACTGACACAGAAAGAAAATAGTATGAGCAAACGCTGGGGCCCAAACTATCTAAATAGAAAAGGACAGGAAGGGTACTTACTGCAATCCCAGAAAACCCTGAAAAAACCAACTCTACTAATTTCAAAATCACCTGAGATCACACGACCTCTACCACCTAAATTAGTTCTCTGGTGTAACAAAAACAGCAGCCACTGAAAAAACTGGAAAAAGCAAAAGTACAAAACACAGTGGCTGGACTAAACTGAGAGGGCAGAAGCCCCCGGAGGGAACCCAGAAGGCCCCCACAGAAGTGCAGGACCAAATGCAAAAATATAGCAAAAACACAAAATAAGAAATTGTCTTATCTGATAGCAGGAGATGCAGACACGACACAGCAGGCTACAAGGGAAACTGGAAAGAAGGATTCAGACCAGAACAATTGATCACCGGCAACCCTGATGGGAAAATGATTCCCTTAAATAAGACCAATCAGTAACACCTGATTCCCAATCCTCACTAGTACCGCTTGTAACCACCAGAGGGAGCCTCTGCTCAGAACTCATCTCAAACCCATTCACAACAGGACTTCATTCTACATCGCCGGTGATCTCATCGACTCCTAGGATCTTCATCTGGAAATCTCTTCGTCCTTCTGTGTTGTGCGTCCTCCTTTGGATCGCATTTCCAGACTCTCATCTGCGTCACTAAAATCATCTCTAACTTCATCGCATTTTTTCCTACCCTGCTGAGAAGCTCATTTCAAGTTGTGAAATATAACCAATATTGATCTGTCTGTTATATTAATTGTTAACCCTCTAAGTTAACTCTTTCAGGTGGTCTACCCAGACATCTTGATCTTTATCATATCACATCCCTTTATAATTTGTGTCTATTAATTCCTGAATTCTCCTTTGTAGGCAATTACTTTTTGAATTTCAGGAATTTATTCACATTTATCCACCTCAGATCTGATTGACTCCCTGAAGATACCTAAAGGTATTGCTCTATAGGTTTGTATTGTATTATAATACTGTTGTTTTTTCACTGTTACACAGTAAAACCTACATTGAGCATAACTACCAATATACAACCAAAATGAGCCAAAAAAGCTCCAAAGGCTCCGTCAGTAATACTAATCCCAACTCCTCTAGGAGAATCACCTCACAAATACAATCAAAAAACAAAGGGATTAATCGTTATCCTTCAATGGATTCCATAAACTTTGTGAGTCCAACGAAATCCCGTTCTATAAAAAGGGATACTGACTTCGGCTCCCTAAGTCAATCTAACCTGTTAAAAACAGGAAAAGAGTCAAAGAGTGCTAAAAAAACTTCCTCCAGCAATATAGTGATTCCCTCACCTTCTAATGAAGATCCCTCCATGGATACTTCACTTTCAGCTAAGAGGAAAAACCCAGGCGCTTGGGGAGAAAAATTCTCAACCAGCGGTAATGCCTCAGAAGCAGAATCTGAGGACTACTCCCCTAATCTCAGCCCTAATAAATCCCCGCCAAAAAAGATAGGCTCTATCCCATCCAACCAATCAATACCTGATTTTGGTTCTATGGAGTCTTTGTTATCCAGCCTTACCGACAGAATTGGCGAAAGAATGAGCAAGGATCTCCAGAAACAAAATGAGATATTTCAGAGCACCTTTGACCTCTTTAATAAAAAGCTCGAAAACCACGAAACCAGAATAGAAGAAATTGAAAGGAGGACAGACTATCGGTTGACAATAAGGATATCATTTCAGAGGTTAAGAGACTCAGAACCAAGTTGGCAGACATTGAGGATAGGAGCAGGCGGAATAACATTAAAATTAGGGGCATCCCCGAAGAAGTCACACCCGCCAATTTGCTCGAATATACCACAAAATTATTCAAAAAAATTTTGCCCAACCTCTCAAAGGGAGATCTTATTATTGATAGAATCCATCGCCTCCCGAACTCCCCAACATATCAAAGGATCTCCCTAGAGACACCATTATGAGGATACACTTCTATCATATTAAAGAGCAAATAATGAGCTATTACAAATATGAAAGAGGTTTCCCAGACCAATACTCCCATCTAAAATTGTTTGCGGATCTGTCGAGGGAAACTCTAGATGGCAGGAGAAGCTTCAACCCCATTACGGTACTTCTCCGTGAGAATGAAATCCCTTACAGATGGGGTTTCCCTCTAAAACTTTTGGTCAACATCAAGGGGAATACTCATGCCATATTCTCTCCAGAAGAAGGAAAAAGTTCTCAGATTCTATTGGCATATCTCCCCACTCCAATACCTCTGGTCGTCCTAGCAACAACAAACTCACATGAAGTCAAATCTGTTTTTTTCTTTAATAGTACTGTTATCAAGTACTTCAGTCTCTATGTTTTGTATTAAGCTTGATATGCTCCGTAATCACCACAAACATAGTATTCTCCTTACTCTATTCTGATATGCATTAAGTTTTATCCTCTTTAGAGTATGGACTCGCTTTCTACTTCATTTCCCCCATTGAGTAGAAGAACCCACTCTTTAGTGGTGTTCCTGAGGGCTTTAGTTATCCCTCCACTTTTTGTGAATTGTACATTTTTCTACTTTCAAGTTCGTTAACCTTGTGCCAGCCTCCCTCCCCAATTCTTCTCTTTACTCTCTTAATAATCTCAGCACAATCATGAGCATAAAAATTCTCTCATATAATGTCAGAGGACTAAACAGTCCTTGGAAAAGGGCTTCACTCTGGAGAGAACTCATTAAATCATCCTCTGATGTGGCCTGCATTCAGGAGTCTAAATTTAAATCTAATGAACACCCTAAACTTACTCACAAGAAATTTCCTCACGTGTTTTATGCAAACAATTCAAAGAAAAAAGCAGGAGTCATTACTCTAATCAGAGACTCTATCCCATTTGAACTTATAGAAGAACTGGCAGACCCCAAAGGCAGATTTCATCTCCTGACCTGTAAATTAAACAATCAAGTTACCACAATCGCTAACATTTACGCGCCCAACTCAAACCAAATACGCTTTCTAAACAAAGTCATTAAGAAAGTAGACTCCATAAAAGGTGAATTGATTATCCTTGGTGACTTCAATTCAGTCCCAGACCATAACTTAGATTCCTCTTCTAAAAACAGATCCCAATATAACACTCTTAATCAATGGATATACGACAATGAATTGTTCGACGTATTCAGATGTCTCCACACGACTTCAAAAGAATACTCCCATTTTTCGTCGACCCACCAGTCCGCCTCTCGTATAGACTTAATTCTGACCAACGTTTTCTCCCTCCAAAAATTTAAGGCAGTTATAATAAAAGACAGGTCAATCTCAGACCACTCTCCAGTCATAGGAGAAATACTATTAGGCCCACCTCTTAATAATCATTTCCTATGGAAATGCAACAACAACATTATTCATGACCCTATCCATAAATCAAATGTAGAAACAACATTAAAACAATATTTTGACATTAACAAATCCGAGACAACTAATTCTTTCACAAACTGGTGTGCACATAAGGCTGTGATGAGAGGCACATTAATTCAGTTATCCTCCAGAATTAAAAAAGAGAATAACAAGAAAATTAAGGGACTCCAGTCTTCGATCCATAAAAAAGAATTAGAATTGCTTAATCATTCTTCACCCCCCCCAAATTTGAACTCTGAACTTATGTCACTTAGACAAGAGTTAATTTTTTCCCTTTACGACAATGCCGTAAAGTCCGCCAAATTCAAGGCTTATTCATCAATAAATAAAGCCACAAAATTTATGACAGCCAGAATAAAAAGCATTAGAAAACAAAACAGAATTAACAAGATTACAAATGATAAAGGCATCCCACTGTCTCATCCTCAGGATATTGTGGATGAATTCTCTAAATTCTACTCTAGGTTATATAACCTTAATCTACATACCGCAGATTCACATTCCCATAAAGCCGCTATTGATAATTTCCTAGCCACGCTTCACCTCCCCAAACTTAAAGATGAAGACATCGACTCCCTGAATTCCCCCTTCTCGACTCTGGAAATAGAAGATACTATCTCACAATTTCAAGCAATTCAAAGCCCCAGGACCAGATGGATTCAGCAATGAATACTATAAAACTTTCTCTAAAATTCTTTCCTCCCACCTCTCTGAAATTTATAATCAAGCAGCCGCTTCCGGTTCTTTCCCTTCAGAGATGTTGCAGGCCACAATCGTGCTAATCCCCAAACCAAAAGGTTCTATGGAAGATATCGCCAACTACAGGCCTATCTCATTAATTAACACAGATGTGAAAATTTTTTCTAAAATTATTGCTAATAGGCTAAACTCCTTTTTGCCCTCTCTGATAAACAACGACCAGATAGGTTTTGTGAAAGGGAGGAATGCCTCGGATGGGACTAGAAGGACGATTGGCGCGATTGGGCTTGTTAACAAATCCAGAACTCCTGCTATACTAGTGTCTCTAGATGCCGAGAAGGCCTTCGACCGACTAAATTGGGAATTCTTGGAAAGTTCTTTATCCAAATTCGGCTTTAATAGTAAATCAATTTCCACAATCATGGCCTTATATCAGAACCCCTCGGCAAGAATTTATGCTAATAATCACCTCTCCCCCCCCCTTCTCCATTTCTAACGGCACCAGGCAAGGCTGTCCCCTCTCTCCCCTCTTATTCATCCTTGCTATGGAGCCTTTTGCACAATCTATTAGACAGAATAACACCATCAAGGGCCTAACTACCCTTTCACGAGAGCTCAAAATAAGTCTTTATGCGGACGATATCATCTTGTCACTGACAGACCCTTTAAACTCTATCAGGAATTTTCACAAATCCTTGGATCAATTCTCCAACCTCTCTGATCTAAAAATAAACTATAACAAATCTAAAATCTTACCTCTAAACGTTACGAAAGAACAAATCAGGGCTATCAAGTCCTCGTCCTCTTTAGCTTGGGCAGAAAAAGAATTTACCTATTTAGGTATTTCTATACTAAACAATATAGACGACACCATATCAACCAATCTTTCTACCCTTGCTTACACGATTCAGAGAGACTGTAATTCCTATAACGATAGAAATCTCACTTGGTGGGGAAAAATCTGACAGCCAGGGTGTTTATCGTCCCAAAAATACTCTACTTATTTAGAGCTCTTCCTGTCCCAATTTCCATCTCCCAACTCTCCCAACTTCAGAAATCGATCAACACTTTCATCTGGCAGAATAAGAGGCCAAGGGTATCTTCAAATTTGCTATACAAAAGAAAAATATACGGTGGCTTGGGATTCCCTAATATCAGTGCCCTATATCATACTAATATTATCAGACAGAGTCTAAACTGGCTTTCGACAAATCTCATCCCGCATGGCTGGATTTAGAATTATGTCTGAATAATAACCTCCACCCAAGAACTCTGATATCCAAATCTTGTACTAATGCCGTTCCATATGACAAAAAACACCCCACCTTTTCTGCATCTGTTCAATCTTGGAAAAAATTTTCAAGAATCAAAAAAGGCATTCCTAAATCAGAAATAAAAAATAAAATTCCTCTATCCTTAATCTGCCGCATAACAGATCAAGATTTGTCTCACATTTGGTTTAACCATAATATTAAAAGGTTGAGCGACGTCTTTAGAGATGGCAAATTCGTATCCTTCGGAGATTTAAGGCACAGCCATGATTTGCCCTCATCTCTCTTTCTACAGTTTACCATCTTGAAAGACCAGATACGCTCCTTTCTCGATAAGAACTTTGTTTTTTCTGAGCCTTGTCTACATGTGCTGAGCAATGCAGATCACGGAGTGTTTTGGAGCCACAAATTTATATACGATTGGTTTATTCAAGATACCACCCTACTGAAACATGCGTGCTTTTTGAAGTGGGAATCAGATTTAGGCATCTCCCCCTCACATGAAGATTGGGAGGATTCCTTTACCTATACGTATTCCTCCACTATCTCACTCCCACTTCAAGAGGTTCACTCTAAACTTACATCTCGCTGGTACTATACCCCTATCCGTTTGGCACATATTAATGTGAATAATTCCCCTCTGTGCTGGAGAAAATGCGGAAGTCGTGGCTCACTCATTCACATGTTCTGGTCCTGCCCCTCGTTGAAAAGTTATTGGTCCCAGATCACTCTCCTCATCTCTCAGATTTCCAATTACAAGGTCAAATTATCTCCCCAGATAGCCCTACTTTCGCTTAATTTGGATAATGTCTCTCCGGATCTCAGATCCTTGATAATTCACATCCTGTTGGAGGCTAAACGTAATATTGCTCATAACTGGAAGAACCATTCTCCTCCAGAATTTGAGGTTATAAAAAATCAGTTGTCTCTTCACAGGACATACGAGTCTAGGTTCGCTCTTGCGAATAACACCCTGGTTAAATTCTCTAAAAAATGGTCTCACTAGGACATTCTCTTTCCCTAATCACATACTTTCCCCCCCCTCCCCCCCCTCTCTCTCTTGGTTCACGCTGGCACTTGGTTTCAGTTGTAGTTTTAAGTTTTAATTATAATTTTATTTTTAGATTGTTAGTTATTATTAGTATTAAACAGCAGACATATCGTTGAAGTGTTGAAGCAGTTACTGCACTACTCTCTTGTCAATATGTCTAATCTCATCTCATTTTGAACGTAGATATAGATTCTCATGTATATAGATACGTTACATATAACTCTCAATTTATGATATCTTTGATATATAGTATCAATGATTCTTACTGCTTCACTTTTATTTATACGATGTTGGTTTATTATTATCCTAGCTTGACATTTTCTGGCATTGTCTATTTGTTACCTTATACACATATTATTATATTATAATGTTTTTCCTTTCCCTATCTCTTATCCCTTCCTCCCATTTCCCTCCCTTCCCTTCCTTATCCTCTCCCATTGTTATTATTGAAATACCAATAAAAAATATTGGAACAGTATCTTCTGCGTTCTCGAATACTATGTTCTAGTCCCCACGGCTGCATGTCTCGTGGCTGTTCAACAGCTGCAACACATGCAGGGATTGCCTAATAAACAGGCAATCCCTGCGTGTGTTGCGGCTGTCAAACAGCCATGTGTCATGTGTGCATTGCCACGAAGATCGTCGCGGTTGCACATTTTGACTTCTCACAGCTGAGCTGCTGTTTCTTTGTGTTTGGCAGCTAGGGAGTTAATTCTGTCTGTGCTCGGTGCTGGGACTGGGTGCAGTTTCTCCCGGCTGCAATTGATTATTTGTTGATTGGTTTCCTTTAAATTCCTGGTTGTCTGCTTGGGGAGTTGCCAGTGAAACCTTCATGCAGACCACAGATAGGAATGAATCTGTATAGACTTTAGTTGTGAGCTCCTTAGTGTTCTAAGCTCAACTTGGTTAGAGTTTATTTCCCAGACCATTTATGTTCCTTTGGTGTTTGAGTGTGTATGCAAGCGAGTGTTATCCTGTCTGTCTTATATGTCTAATCTGTGTATTTAGCTGAGATCAGCCCATATCCCTTTGGTGGTAGTCAGGATCCTTCTTAGGACTGATTACAGGGTTCAGGGTCTGATAGGAGACAGGGTTAGGTTGGAGACTTGGACCTCTGAACCATTATCAGTACCTCCAAGGTGAGGGATTAGTTAGGACCCCAGTTTAGGGTCAGGTTAGATCCCGGTCCACCTCTTTCCTGTTTCAGCTCATCAAGTCCTCAAGATTAACCCTGAGTTCAGCAGATATCGTGTCAGGTAAATCTATTCTATACTTACATGCTGATGTTGCTATACTAGTTGTTGTATAGAGTGTTGTTCCTGTATTAATAGTTTGCTGACATTGTATACATATCATTAGACAGCGTGACATTTTCACTGGCCATAAAAATTATCTCCAGTTACCATGGATCCAGTAGCCCAGCTGGCTCTGCAGTTGCAGGGATTATCCATGGAGCTGACGGACATTAAGTCCAAAGTTTTGTCTCCCCTGGAGCAAACCAGAGTTGAACCTAAAGTAGCTCTCCCGGACAGGTTCACTGGTGGGCGAGACAAATTTTTCACCTTCCAGGAGGCATGTAAATTGTATTTTCGGCTTCGGCCTCGATCATCAGGGAGTGAGGAGCAGAGAGTGGGAATTGTTATCTCATTTCTGCAAGGGGACCCTCAATCCTGGGCATTTTCCCTTCCTCCGGGATCCCCGGCTCTACTGTCTGTAGATCAATTTTTTACTGCCCTGGGATTGGTATATGATGACCCAGATCGGGTCTCTCTTGCTGAGACAAAATTACGTAAGATACAGCAGGGAGATCGTCCGGCAGAGGAATTTGCTTCTGAGTTTCGTAGATGGGCCACAGATACTCAGTGGAATGACCCAGCTCTTAGGAGCCAGTTTTGTCATGGGCTTTCTGATAAATTAAAAGACGTTTTGGCTCAGTATGAGTCTCCTCCTTCTCTGGAGGCTGCTATGGCCTTAGCTATCCGTACTGATAGACGGCTTCGGGAGAGGGGTGAGGTAACCCCACTCCCTGTTTCTCCACCTACCACTAAAGTCCCTTATGTTGAGGTTCCCCTTGTCTGTTCGGATGAGCCTATGCAGTTGGGAGGGACATCATTTCGTAGGAGGGGATTGGCGGTACGCCGCAGGACTAGAAGATGTTTTTTCTGCGGGAAAGAGGGACATTTTGTTGGAGAATGTCCATCCCGTGCCTTGTTGAGCCAAAAGTCGCCGGAAAACTGTTAATCCCAGGTTATGTGGTGGACGACAACCTGGGAGTATGTATTTCATCCGCCAGTTCTTCTCAGTTCCTTGTACCAGTGGAGATGGTAGTTGGTACGAGAGTGGAGAGATTGTCTGTTCTTCTTGATAGTGGTTCCAGGGCTAATCTGGTTGACGCTCAGTTTGCTCAGGCTCAAGGTATGCATCTGAGTGTATTGGTCAAACCGATCCCTATATTCTCCATTGACGCCAGGCCTCTCGGCCAAGGTAGCTTTGTTCATGAGGTTCATAACATTGACCTTCGGGTAGGGGCAATACATAGGGAACAATTATCTTGTTATGTGTTGGAGGGTCTACCTACTCCCATTGTGTTGGGACTTCCTTGGTTGGTTAAACATAACCCTGTGATTAATTGGCAGTCCAGAGAAATAAGCCAATGGGGTGAGTTTTGCAAAAGCAACTGCATGAACACAGTCATCAGTGCGGTCGTGCCTAGTACATTGCCTCCTTTTTTGGAGGATTTTGGGGATGTTTTCTCTGAGGAGGGGTGTCAGGAGTTGCCTCCTCATCGCGTGTATGACTGCTCTATTAATCTCCTTCCTGATGCTAAGTTGCCTAAAGCTAGGTTGTATAATCTTTCTGGTCCTGAGAGGCAGGCTATGAAAGATTATATTTCTGAAAGTCTGGCCAAAGGGCATATTAGACCTTCATCTTCCCCAGTAGCCGCGGGGTTCTTCTTTGTGAAGAAGAAAGATGGAGGCCTACGCCCTTGCTTGGATTTCCGCGAACTTAATCGGATTACTGTTCGAGATCCGTATCCACTCCCTCTTATTCCTGATCTCTTCAATCAAATTGTTGGCGCCAAATGGTTTTCTAAATTGGATCTCAGGGGGGCGTATAATCTGATTAGGATAAAAGAGGGGGATGAGTGGAAAACGGCGTTTAACACGCCGGAGGGACATTATGAGAACCTAGTCATGCCTTTTGGTCTGACTACTGCACCAGCAGTATTCCAACATTTTGTTAATGACATTTTTCGTCACCTTGTGGGGCTGTTTGTGGTTGTATATTTGGACGACATTTTAATTTACTCGCCAGATCTTGTGTCTCATCAGGAGCATGTGAGACAGGTGTTGCAGATCTTGCGAGACAATAAACTATACGCCAAACTGGAGAAGTGTGTATTTGCCGTACAGGAACTTCAGTTTTTGGGTTTTTTGGTGTCAGCCTCCGGTTTCCGTATGGACCCTGAAAAGGTGAGAGCAGTGCTTGAATGGGATCAGCCAGGGGATCTTAAGGCTCTGCAGCGTTTTTTGGGGTTTGCTAACTACTACCGGAAATTTATTTGTAATTTCTCATCTGTCGTCAAACCTCTCACTGACATGACAAGAAAAGGGACGGATTTTTCTAAATGGTCGGACAAAGCTTGCCAAGCCTTTTCCTCTTTGAAGAAATGTTTTGCTTCGGCACCCGTTCTCATCCAACCAGATGCATCTCAGCCGTTCATTGTGGAGGTGGATGCGTCTGACGTAGGGGTGGGTGCTATATTGTCCCAGGGTCCGTCCCCTGGTAAATGGCATCCGTGCGCTTTCTTTTCTAAGAAATTGTCGTCCGCCGAAAGGAATTATGATATCGGCAATAGGGAACTTTTGGCCATTAAGTTAGCTTTTGAAGAATGGCGTCACTTTTTGGAGGGGGCAGTCCACCCGGTTACCGTTATTACTGATCACAAGAACCTGTTGTATTTGGAATCCGCTAAGCGTCTGAATTCCAGACAAGCTCGATGGTCGTTGTTTTTTACCAGGTTTAATTTTGTCGTCACTTATCGCCCGGGGTCTAAGAATGTAAAGGCTGATGCCTTGTCTCGCAGTTTCCCAGGGGCCGGGAAAACGGATGACCCGAGTCCTATCCTTCAGGAGGGGGTGGTAGTGTCGGCTGTATTTTCTGAGCTTGAGAAGGAGGTGTTAGAGGCTCAGGGGGACGCCCCTGCAGGACCTCCAGGGAGACTGTTTGTCCCAAATCTGTTGAGACAAAAGGTTATTGAGGCACATCATAATTCTGCTCTAGCAGGACATCCAGGGAGTAAGGCTACTTTAGATCTCCTTTCTCGCCGGTTTTGGTGGCCTAATGCTAATAAAGATGTTATAACTTTTGTCGCGTCATGTGGGGTGTGTGCTCGCTCTAAAACCCCTCATACCCGTCCGTCTGGGACCCTTTTACCCTTGAAACTTCGGAGCGTCCATGGACTCATTTATCTATGGACTTCATTACGGACCTTCCTCCGTCGTCAGGGAATACTGTCATACTGGTGGTTGTTGACAGGTTCAGTAAGATGGCACATTTCGTTGCTCTTCCTGCACTCCCTAATGCTAAAACTCTGGCGCAGGTGTTCATTAGGGAGATCGTTAGACTTCATGGGTTGCCTTCTGATGTGGTGTCAGATAGGGGGTCTCAGTTTGTGTCCAAATTTTGGAGGGCATTTTGTTTACGTCGGGGGATGCAATTGTCATTTTCCTCGGCTTTTCATCCGCAGACCAATGGTCAGACAGAGCGTCTGAATCAGAGCTTAGAGACATATCTCCGGTGTTTTGTCTCAGAGAACCAAGAGGACTGGTCTTCTTTCTTGCCTCTGGCAGAGTTCGCTCTTAACAACAGGCGGAGCGAGTCCACTGGTAAGTCCCCGTTTTTTGGGGCATATGGTTTCCATCCCCGTTTTGTACTTTCAATGGGGGGGGCCCTTCTGGGGTTCCTGAGGAGGAGCGTTTCTCGTCGTCACTTGCTTCTGTGTGGAGAGGTGTATTGAATAATCTGAGTGCGATGGGGAACCGTTACAAACGTATGGCTGATAGGAGGAGAGTTTCTGGTCCAGATCTGAATGTGAACGATCTGGTATGGTTGTCTACCAGGAATATAAAACTTAAAGTGCCCTCCTGGAAACTGGGTCCCAGATTCATCGGGCCGTACAGGATCAGTTCCATAATTAATCCTGTGGCATTTCGTCTGGACCTCCCTCCTACGTTTAAAATTCATAATGTGTTACACAAGTCATTACTTAAAAGGTATGTGGCACCAGTCATATCGTCACCTCTACCTCCTCCTCCTGTGTTGGTCAATGGTAACTTGGAATTTCAAGTATCAAAGATCATTGACTCACGTCTGAATCGCCGGTCCCTTCAGTACTTGGTGCATTGGAAGGGGTATGGTCCAGAGGAGAGGACGTGGGTCCCTGCGTCTGATGTTAACGCAGATCGTTTGGTTCGGACCTTCCACAGAACTCACCCGGGCAGGCCTGGCCCTGAGGGTCCGGAGGCCCCTCGTAGAAGGGGGGGTACTGTCATGTGTGCATTGCCACGAAGATCGTCGCGGTTGCACATTTTGACCTCTCACAGCTGAGCTGCTGTTTCTTTGTGTTTGGCAGCTAGGGAGTTAATTCTGTCTGTGCTCGGTGCTGGGACTGGGTGCAGTTTCTCCCGGCTGCAATTGATTATTTGTTGATTGGTTTCCTTTAAATTCCTGGTTGTCTGCTTGGGGAGTTGCCAGTGAAACCTTCATGCAGACCACAGATAGGAATGAATCTGTATAGACTTTAGTTGTGAGCTCCTTAGTTGTTCTAAGCTCAACTTGGTTAGAGTTTATTTCCCAGACCATTTATGTTCCTTTGGTGTTTGAGTGTGTATGCAAGCGAGTGTTATCCTGTCTGTCTTATATGTCTAATCTGTGTATTTAGCTGAGATCAGCCCATATCCCTTTGGTGGTAGTCAGGATCCTTCTTAGGACTGATTACAGGGTTCAGGGTCTGATAGGAGACAGGGTTAGGTTGGAGACTTGGACCTCTGAACCATTATCAGTACCTCCAAGGTGAGGGATTAGTTAGGACCCCAGTTTAGGGTCAGGTTAGATCCCGGTCCACCTCTTTCCTGTTTCAGCTCATCAAGTCCTCAAGATTAACCCTGAGTTCAGCAGATATCGTGTCAGGTAAATCTATTCTATACTTACATGCTGATGTTGCTATACTAGTTGTTGTATAGAGTGTTGTTCCTGTATTAATAGTTTACTGACATTGTATACATATCATTAGACAGCGTGACACCATGAGACATGCAGCCGGGGCCACTAAAACATAGTATTCGCATTATGTCGCGTGCGCCCTGCAGCCAATCAGCTTCACTCTCACATCCTTCAAATTAAATTGACATCCAGATTAAGTCAGAAAGCACCAGAGGGAAGTGCGAATGAAGTGGACCTTTAGAGGCTGCTGAATGTTATGTCTCCTGAGCCCAGGTGCCAACATCACTGGAATTACGCCAATATCTGAGGTGAGTACCGACCATTATTATTTTACATGGTGGAATATAGTAATTAAGAATGTGTTGCCTGAGTTGGACAGCCAATTTAAAAAAAAAACTGTCAGTAGGTTTTACTACCACAAACCAAACACATCTAAGTTAGGTCGTTGTAATCGAGAATCAATCCATAGCTTTGTTTTTCTAATCCTTTTTTATGTTGCAAAGTAAAGGGTATGCCACACTAAGCGTTATCGCTAGCGAGATCGCTAATGCGTCACCATTTATGACGCAGTAGCGATCTCGTTAGTGACGCAGCTGTGTGTGACATGTAGCAGCGATGTGGCCCCTGCTGAGATGTCGCTGATCGCTTATGAACGTTCTGAGCCGTTGTTTTGGTCGTTGGTGTCCCGCTGGTGAGCCTGAATCGCTGAGTGTGACACCCTTTATGAACGACTTCACCAGCGTCAAAGGTGGGACTAGGTTTTCCCAACCAACGCAGAGGTCGTTATACAGATCGCTGATGAGTTGTGTTTGGAATCACACAGCTAAGTCGCTAACGAGATCGCTACTGCGTCATAAATGGTGACGCAGTAGCGATCTCGTTAGCGATCTCGCTTAGTGTGGCATACCCTTAATTCTCTATGTAATTTTTATGCAAATGACCCACAAGTGCAGGGGGTCTTGGCCCTGCTATCAGCTCTTCATCCTCTTTCCAGTTTTCCCCACCGACTGCCTTCCTTTGCTCCTTGATTGTTTGCTGTGTTGATTGTTTTGAGATCGGCTTATTACAGAGATGGCATTAAAAGATTGCAATTTAATGGTGTCTCCCGATGTCCCTGGTTTGGGGTGGTGACGGCCAGTCTGCATTAGGCCCCCTTCACAAGTCCTGATTTTACCGGTACTGGAAACACCAGTACCAGTGTTATCAGTGTTGCGTGTCTGTGTGACATTCTTGTGTGTGTCATGTTGTGCTGTTCATGTGTCATCCATGTGACATGTTCCATAATAGAATGCAGACTAGAAATTACAGATTTTAAGGTGTTAAAGATGTGCAAAGATATAGACAGATGCATAGATAGATAGATATGCTGCAAATAGATGATAGATATCCATGACATGTATAATTAGTGCCTTGCTGTAAAATATTAATCCCTTAATGACCACCAATACGTCTTTTTACTGACCTGCAATATAAGAGACTAGCATTCCCCGATGGGTGACAATCCAGCTGCTTTCAGCTATACACTATACCTGACAACTTGCTGCATTAGTCACTATCAGTGTTGGCACCGACCATGACCATTTAACCCCTTAGATGCTGCTGTCAATAATGAGTACAGCATCTAAATGGTTAACAGAGTGTGAGGGGGCTTCCACTTTAACCCCACTGACACTCTGAAATCATGATTGTGTGGTCCTGATGTTTGCCATGGCAGTTCATGGCCAAATAATGGCCTTGCAGTCTTCCAGCTGTTCAGAAATTATAAAAATTTAGGTGGTATAAATAAACTTTTTCATTCCTGTCGTGTCACTTTTCATTAATTGCTGAAAAGCACCTGAAGGGTTAATAATCTACCTTTAAAGCAATTTTGAATACGTTGAGGGGCGCTGTTTTTAAAATGGTATCACATTTAGGGTTTCCAATATGTAAGACCCCAGAGTCACTTCAAAACTGAACAGGTCCCTAGAAAAAAGAGTTTTGTAAATTTCCTTAAAAAAATGAAAAATTACTGCTACATTTTTAAACCTAAAATGATAACCAAATCAAACAACATTTTACAAATGGTGCTGATGTAAAGCCGACATGAGGGAAATGTTATTTGCTATTGTTTTTGTGTGGTGTGACTATCTGCATTAGGCCGGGGTCATACTTGCTAGAAACTCGCACGAGTCTCGCACCTCAATACCCGCCACTTCCGTCGGCACTCAGGACCGGAGTGTGCGGCTCCATAGAAATACATGCAGCCACACGCTTCGGTTCCGAGTGCCGATGGCAGTGCAAGGTATTGAAGTGCAACACTTGTGCGAGTTTCTCGCAAGTGTGACGTCGGCCTTAGGCCGGGATCACACATGCGAGGAAATCGTCTGACACTCGCATGTGAAATCCCAGCTCTGGCGCCGGCACTCGGGAGTGGAGCGAGCGGCTGCATCTAAATACATGTAGCCGCGCACTCCATTCCCGAGTGCCGGCGCTAGAGCTGGGATTTCACATGCGAGTGTCGGACGATTTCCTCGCATGTGTGATCCCGGCCTTAAAGGGAGAATCATTCAAAGTTTGAAAGTTGCAAATTATTTAACATTTTTACCACAGTTTTGATATTTATATTTTTCGGAGTATAAGATGCACTTTTTTCCCAAAAAATTTTGAGGGACAATGGGGGTGCGTCTTATAGTGGAAATATACTTATAACTAGTGTATCGGCAGCAGTAGTCGGGCGATTCTGCGGCGGTCCAGCGCTGCAGGGCGATGATCACACTCCCTTCCCAGGCTGGTGCGGCAGTATTCGGCGGTGCGCAGTGGTGCAGGGCTCCGCCGACATTTTCTGAAAGCCCGAAGCCCTGCACATCCCCACTGCTGCAATGCGGTGGCCTCCGGTAAAATGGCAGCTGAGTCGATGCATGCGCAGATTGAGATCTCGGCAACAAGATCTTGTCCCGAGATCTCAATCTGCGCATGCACCAACCAGGGGCCATTTTACCGGAGGCCACCGCATCGCAGCAGTGCGGATGTGCGGGGCTCCGGGCTTTCACAAACTATCGGCGGAACCCCCGCACAAGCACCAATGAACCTGCAGCACCAGCCTGGGATGGGATTTCCTGGAGGCTACCGCTTCACACCAATGGATATGGGGGGACTCCGGGCTTTCAGAATATGTCGGCGGAACCCCCGCACCACGAGCTTCGCAGAACCTGCCGCACCAGTCTGGGATGGGTGTCATATCATTGCCGGACCACCGAACAGCCCTGTGACCACGCTGCACCAGTGTTACTGATTTCGCCCCGGTAAGCTGAATTCAGACTTTAAGACGGACCCCCATTTGACGCATTAATTTTTTTAAACTATTTTCCTTCTGAAAATATAGGGTGCGTCTTATAGTTCAGTACGGTAAATAAACGCAAAACATATCAACCTAACTTTAGCATTATCATAAAGTATAATGTGTCATGAAAAAACTTTCTCAAAATCAATGCGATATGTTTAAGCGATCCAGAGTTATTGCTACATGAAGTGACGATGGTCAGATTTAAAAAAAAAATTGGCCCGGTCACTAAGGGGTTAATATTGTAATCACAAAAAATATATTTCATTTAATATGCTTAGGTCTAACAAGCAGGCAAAGACTTTAGTGAAGTGTCTGAGATATTCTGAGAATCTTGGCAGCACATTTGTTCTGCTTGTCAGAACTATAGGACTTTAATCTCAAAATGACTGTTTGGAGATAACAAATACAATACTCCAATGTAATAGTTATAAGTTTTAAGGGTCCCAAAATTAGGTAATATGCAAATAACTAAAATGCATATTCCACAAGTTAGTAGCACTCTTTTAATATGGTAGAAGCTACAAGGATAGCGGCAAGTCCCAGATCAAGCAACGAAACAGGAGAAATAGTATCCAATGTACAGTCATGGACAAAAGTTTTGAGAATGACACAAATATTAATTTTTACAAAGTCTACTGCTTCACTTTTTCTAATGGCAATTTGCATATACTCCAGAATGTTATAAAGAGTGATCAGCTTAACAGCAATTACTTGCAAAGTCAATATTTGGCTAGAAAATGAACTTTATCCCCAAAACACATTTCAACTTCATTGCAGCCCTGCCTTAAAAGGACCAGCTAACCTCTTTTCAGTGATTGCTCCATAAACACAGGTGTGGGTGTTGATGAGAACATGGCTGGAGATCAATCTGTCATGATTAAGTAAGAATGACACCACTGGACACTTTAAAAGGAGGCTGGTGCTTGGCATCATTGTTTCTCTTCTGTCAACAATCTATCGCATCATCAAGAACTTCAAGGATAGAGGTTCCATTGTTGCCAAAAAGGCTCCAGGGCGCCCAAGAAAGACCAGCAAGCGCCAGCACCGTCTCTTAAAAGTGTTTCAGCTGCGGGATCGGGCTACCAGAAGTGCAGAGCTTGCTCAGGAATGGCAGCAGGCAGGTGTGAGTGCATCTGCACGCACTGTGAGGCGGAGACTCTTGGAGCAAGGCCTGGTCTCAAGGAGGGCAGCAAAGAAGCCACTTCTCTCCAGAAAAAACATCATGGACAGACTGATATTCTGCAAAAGGTACAGGCAGTGGACTGCTGAGGACTTGGGTTGATATGGAAATTTAATTAGGATAAAAATATCCTTCAGTGTTTGCTGCTTGCCATGTCCAAATCTCTATATAATGTCTTCTTTGAGCGCTCAGAACGAAATGAAAACTGTCCACAACGCAAGTGTCAGTATAACAGTTCGTCAAAGACATACATTTATTATTCATTCAAGGTTTTATACATTTACAAAAAGGGGCTGGTTAGTCAATTAACATACAATTAAAAGCTGCTAGATTATTGGCTGTTCTAGTGTAAATATGATAATTATGATAATCATGGCAAAAGAGCTGAAGTTGCAGAATTATTGTTTTATATTCTCTTGACCTAGTTGTCTTGCATAACTATAATGTAAACAACAGATATCTAATAAGACTTTTTGTACGTTCCTTATGAAGGCCTTATGTAGGCCAGATTTCTTTAAAACGACTGATTATAGCTGGCCTAGAAATATGTGAGCACAGGGTTTTTTAGCAAGTGAGATCTATCTAACTGTGAATACATATATGTGAATATACTTTGAATATATGGAATACATATATATTTCCATGACAGTCCCCCCTTAGATACCACTTGCCCTAAAAACCTGCTCCTGGCCCAAAGCGCTGCAACTCTTTTATGCTGCCGGTGAGTTGAGACACCCCTAGTACATGCCTCCCCCACCGAATACAGACTTTTCGCAAATGGGCGGTCAGGAGGACTGTCCCTGTCGGGGGTTTATGTGTTTGCAATCATAGTCTCCTTATTTGATAGGATGATTCATCAAGGATGTGTATTCTCAGTCTGGAGGTAGTTCGGAGATCTGGTCAAGCCAGGCAGTTCCATCCGGACTGGTGCGAGGTCCAAGATGGTGAGTGGCATCAAATTGGTTGTCTCCTGAACAGTTTTTTCCATTATCCTGCGGATACAAGGAATAACACAGCAACCAGTAATTAATGCAAAAATGAGAAAACCCCATAATGGCTGTCCCAACCTGTGCCAACATTTTCTGCCACCCACTCATCCACCCAAAGTATCGATCCCATGGGTCAGTGACACCTGAGTTCTGTTTCAGCTCCTCTGATAACTCAGTAAGTTTCTGTATTGCCATTGTGACTTTACCATTTAGGCCAGTGTTGTCTGGGATGTAGGTGCAACAGGTGTCTTTGATCATTTTGCAAACACCTCCTTTCTCAGCTAGAATCATATCCAAAGCCATTCTATTCTGGAATGCCATAATGGAAGTGGGGCCTAACTGTGCTGCCAAACCTTTTTACAGCATCTATGGTGAAGTTAACAAATCTCTGCTGGTTATAATAGATGTAATTTATCCAATCAACATTTTTTTTGTTTATAGTTACTAGTGGCAATAGTGACTCAAATCCTGCTTTAACTTGGTCTCTGGCCTTGAACTCATCAGGTAGGTCATCTGTCTGGTCAGCCAGAGCATCCACGACATCCTTCATGGCTTAGGTGTCTCTCCTGGTACCGGAGCTTCCTTGCAATGCGATACGTGGATCCAAACAGGCTTTCCCTCTAGTTACACAGAGGTTGATGTCATCTGGGGCTCTTGGACAGGATCATCAAATCTGGCAGTGAAGAGAAAAACTCGAGAATGGACATTAGTTTTTGACCAATTCAATTACATAAGTGTTATGATTTGGTAGCTGAGGAGAGCAGGCAAAAAAGGCAATACACCAGAGAGGTTGGAATCTATGGGATTGCAGTACCCTGACTAACCACCACAACTAAAGGCAGCCGTGGAGCGTTCCTACGTTGGTCCTAGACGCCTCGTCACAGCCTGAGAAGCTAACTACACCTAAAGATAGAAAAAGGAAAGCTATCTGCCCCAGAGCAGATCCCCAAAGAACATAGGAAGCCCCAAACATGTAATGGCGGTTAGACAAGAGGAAATACAGACACAGACAGAAAATAGAATGCGCAAACGCTGGGGCCCAATCTGTCTAGATAGAAAAGGATAGGAAAGGCACTTACTACAATCCCAAAAAACCCTGAAAAGTACCAACTCTACTAATTACAAAAACACCTGAGATCACACGACCTCTACCACCTAAATTAGTTCTCTGGTGTAACAAAAACTAAACAGCAACCACTGAAAAAAACTGGAAAAGGCAAATGAACAAACAACAGTGGCTGAACTAAACTGCAAGCACCAAAAAACTAAAAGAAGAAAATGTCTTATCTGTTAGCAGAAGATGCAGGCACGAAACAGCTTTTTCTGGGTCTCTGGGAGTGTGCCTTACGCTAAACAGAGCAATTAGGAGTGTGTCATGCCATGGTTTGCGTGTCTCTTGGGCAATTTTTCAGCATTCTATTCTTAAGTGTTTCGTTCAGTTTTTCTACCTTCCTGCTGCTCTGGGGGTGGTAAGGAGTGTGTAGGCCTAAATCTGACCCTACTGCTAATCGGGTCTTGTGTGTCAGATTTGCTGTGAATGCGGGTCCCTGATCACTTTCTATCATTTCTGGAACCCCGTATCTGCACACTATTTTCCGAAAGTAGCTTCGTTGCAGTAGTCTTTGCTGACTTGGAAGGCTTCTGTTCATCTTGAAAATACTTATTTTGACCACAATGGCGTATTTGAATCCTTCACTTGGCGATATCTGGATGTGGTCTATCTGGATCCTTTGAAGCTGGTAGAGTGGTCTTTCCAGATGAGGTGAGGGGGACTTTCTTCCATACGTCCAGGCTTGCATTTGCCGCAGGTCAGACAGCTGCTGGTGAATTTGGCTGTTAGGGTGGAGATCCCTGAAGCGAACCAGTAAGCACCAATCAGATCATTCATCTGTGTCTTTGATATGTGGATGTGGGTCCATGTACCCATTGGACCACCATAGGGTGCATACTTTGTGGTAGGCAGAGTTTGAAGTCTATTATTGATAGCCTTCCTTCTTCACGTGTTGCTTTTTTTTCGCATTCTCCTTTTTTGAGCTTGGTCTTGCAACTTCTTGAGCAGATCCCAGGACGTCTTTTTGTCAGGTTTCTTGTCTTCAGTCGTTGTGTAGTAGCCGTCCGGCTCTACGACCTCTCCCACTTCTCCATGTTGTCTTCCTTTGGCTGCTTCTTTGGCTGCCATGTCCGCCATGTTATTGCCGCATGCCTCTTCTGTTCTCAGTTTTCCATGCACTTTGATTTTTCAAATTGCCACCATTTTGCAAGTTGGAGTATACCCAGTAGGTCCCTGAAGGCTCCATGATGCTTCACGGTTGTCCCGTTTGCTGTGATGAAGTCCCTTGTAGCCCAGATGGGTCTAAAATCGTGTGCTATGCCATGCGAGTACCTGTAGTCCGTGTAGATGTTTGCAGTCTTGCCTTCTGCCATCTGGCAGGCCTTCGTCAGCGCTATCAATTCTGCTTCCTGGGCTGACAGGCTAGGTGACAGACTTCTGGACCACAGGATTTCTTGATTGCTGGTCACTGCACTTCCTGTGTTGAAACTTCTTCTGGAGCCATCCAAGTATCCCCCTTGGGAGTGGGAGTAGAGTGGCCGGGCTGAGGACTGTAGGTCTGGAGACGGTGACATTATGAGACAAAGGCAATAGAGGCGCCACAAAGATGCCTGGCTGTGGGGAGATTACTGTTGGTTGAGCTTGATTGAAGATTGCCAAGATGTCATGCGGAGTGAGAGTTTCCAGTGGCTGTCCAAGAGTGATGTCAGCAACCTTGTCCAGGAGGGTGTGTGCTGCGGATACTGCCATCAGGCAGGAGGGTGCTCTTCTTGCAACTGGATCCAAGCGGGCTGAGAGGCAGCCTAAAAGTCTCTGTTTTCCCCCGTGAATCCTGCCAGGACTCCAGTAGCATGACCTTCTTTCTTCCATCAGGTAGACGGAAAGACTTTTCATAGTCAGGTAGGCCTGGTATTGGCGCTGAGACTGTGGAGTTCTTCCAATCTCCTGAATGGGTTGAAGGCTGCGTCTGATAGAAGGAGCGGGGTTGCGTTGATGCAAGCGCACAGAGGCTGCATTAGGACTGAGGCATCAGGGATCCAGGTTCTGCAATATGACACTAGACCAGGGAAAACCTGCAGCATTCTTGGAGTTGTTTGGGGAGCCATCTTCTCCACAGTGGTCTTCCAGTCTTTTGACGTGTTTCGTCTGGTGGGCAATACAGTGTCCCAGGGATGTAACTTGCTTCTGGCATCACTGGACTTTGTTCTAGCAGACCTTGCGTTGCTGTTCTTCCAGGTAGAGTAGGAGAGACAAGGAATAGACTGTGCAGGTGTTGATGTCAACCACACAAAAGAGAAGGTCATCCACGTGTTGTAGAAGAGTGACTCTTGCATATTCTGCAATCCAGTTGACGAGGATGGAGGATATTGTCTTGGTGAAACTTAAAGGGCTTGTTTTGAGCACCTTGAGGCAACATTGTCCATATGCACTGCACTGGTGCGTGAAAGCAGGCCTCCAGGTGGAGGGGAAACACTGAAGAAGGTACTGGCCAGGTTGATCACCGTGAATACCGTTGCGGTGACTGGGACTCTTGAGAGCAGAGTGTGATGGTTCAGCACTGTTGGGGTTTCAAATACCGTAGCCTCTTTCGCGGCCTTCAGGCCTTGCACCATTCTGAACTCAGTGGGGTTTACAGTCTTTTTCTTCACTGTGGAAAGCTGGGATTGATTCCGATGGCCGAGGCAGCCCAGTTTGGCCTTGTCCTTCAGTATGCGGCAGGGGACTCCCATCTGCTGGTGCAGAGCTGGCGGGAAAACAAGCCGTCTACTAGGATCCACATCATGAGAGATGACGACCAGCTGGCTTTCTTGTTCTCCACCAAGACAGTCACTGTGTTAGCACCTGCTCTGGTCACAGGGGGTCTTCTCGTTGGGACGTTTCCTTAAACGGCTGCTTTTTTCTCAGCACGGGCCATCAGTAGTTTCTTTTTCTCCAGCTCGGTCTCAGGTCAATATTTGTGCACAAGTTTGAAGAGCTGAGTGGCCTTTGGCCGGTCTAGGGCCTGGGTGAACTGGTTGATTGCAGGGGGCACCTCCTGGTGCTTGCAAGAGATGAACCTCTGGCGTTGGAGCTGGATGAGGTGTTGCCATTCCATGAAGCGAGTAGGGTCCTTCTTGAGTTGAATATCCTGGCCAATGTCAAAGTTCTCAGGCCGTCTTCTTAGGCGAGCTCACTTAGACCTTCAGTTGGTCAGAGACATCTTGACTCTGGGTGATGGAGTGGCTTTTCTGGTACTATGTCCAGCACCTCCTGTGATAGGTCTGCAGTGTGGTTGTTTGAGGTTCCTGTTTCTTCTTGGGTCAGGGGTGAAGAAAGTGTCATGGTCCCATCTTCCTGGAACACTCTGGTCGCTTTCAGCTTCTGCAGTAGGTCCACTCCCAATAGGTTGAGGGTGCAGGTTTTTTGACACAACAAACTGGGACATGATGGAGTGTTCTGGCTCAGGGGCTTCATAATCTGGAAATATCTGACTTGACCATCAATTCCCATGCAGGAAGCAGAAAATTCTGATAGATAGGTGAGGTTGCGGAGTTCCACAAGAAAAGAACTGACTAAGCAATCCACTCTCAGGATATTGGTCCCACTGGTGGGGTTCCCTGTGGACTTGGTGTGCTCTTGTCCTGTGGACGGGGTTCTTCACTGCTTTCTGTGTTTCTTCTTTTTCTGGGTGAAGTCAGTGTTCTGCACCGGTTCCGGAAATGACCAAACTCGCCACAGTTGTAACACTTGACATTCCTTCTGTCCCGGCGGGACTCAATCCTTTTTGCTACTGTGAGCAGGGTATCCATTGCTATTGATGTGTACTCAGGCCTGGCTGCTACCAGTGGTTTCCTGATTGGTTCTCTCAGTCCATGCACAAAAGCCTGTGCCAACATCCGTCTGTGTGTCTGATCATGGGTAATGAGGCCCAAATCTTGAAACACTTGCATTACTCTGTCATGGAACTTCTCCACAGACTCTGTCTTGTCTTGACTCGTGACATGTAGGCTGAGAGCTTGTCCTGTCAGTCTGCTTTTGGCCCATTCTCTGAGTTGCTCAATTAGCTTTGGTCCTGTCTCCCAGGCATACGCATCTAACTCTGTTGGAAGCTTGAAGTGTTCTCTCATAATTGGCCAGAATGCATCACCTGCTTTTATTTCCATTACGGTCCAGAGATCAGTCCAGGCTGCTGCATACGTTCGCTGGATCTGCTGCATTTTTTGGCAAAATGGCATGGGGTGTATCCCTGGGTCTGGCAGCATACTGATCACCTGGCTTGGGATGAAGGGCTCATAGGATGGTGCCTCTACCTGTCCCTGCTCTATTGGTGCTTGTGTGTTTTCTTCCCTAGTATTGGGCAGCATGTGTGACGTTGCATCTTCATCTTCATCAGATAAGAAGTGACATGGTGTACTTGGTGCATACACTGGGTGAGATTTGGGCTTTAAAGTTGTCTTGCTGCATGGGGATTTCCCACTTCCTTGCTGAGGCTGCGGTGGATCAGTGTCATGGTTCCATACTAGCAGCCCTGTAGCTATACCACCCCCCTGTGAAGCCCTAGCTGTGGGCTGTTGTGTCTGCGGGCAGCACGGTGGCTCAGTGGATAGCACTACAGCCTTGCAGCGCTGGAGTCCTGGGTTCGAATCCCACCTAGGACAACATCTGCAAGGAGTTTGTATGTTCTCCCCGTGTTTGCGTGGGTTTTCTCCGGGTACTCCGGTTTCCTCCCACACTCCAAAAACATACTGATAGGGAATCTAGATTGTGAGCCCCATCGGGGACAGCGACGATAATGTGGCATAACTGTAAAGCGCTGCGGAATCTGTTAGCGCTAAATAAAGATTATTATTATTATTATATATTATTATTATTATTTTGTGTAGGGAGATTTGCACTTTCTTCTCCTGATATAATGACTGGCAATGTTTGTACTGTGCTTGGGATAGACAAGGTGCCCTGTGCTGGAGACACTGAATACAGGGACACCACATTGCTTGAGAGGGGATGGTTGAAACAAAAATGCCTTCTCCCTGTGGAGAGAGGCGGGGAGCGTTTTTTCCCTGTACAAGGCTCCTTACTCAATGAGAGCAGCCTACACCTGTCCCGTGTCTCCACATGATAGACATGTGATGTGTGTGACTCTGAATTCTGCTCTTGTGACATGTCAGTGATCTTTTTTCTCACAGACGATTTAACACCTTTTCAATCTTATTCACATAAAAAAAAAATCACTTCCTGGTCCGTTCAAATTAACTTGCTGTATCTTTTACACGATGCACCGCTGCTCTTTTATAGCAGATGGTAATCTATTAACAAATTTTCCCGTTACCTTTCAAATAACAAAAAACAAGAAAAAACATTTCATTATGCAGCGTAAAGGCTGCCTGTCTATTTGCTTCTCACGTACTGTGTCTATTCCAAAACCTATTCAACAAAGGTGATTTAAAAATCTGAAAACTGCTGCACTCTGGTTCTGTTTGTCAACGCCGAATGCCCGACGGGAGGGGCTACTCAAACCGCTGCGTAGTTTGTGTCTGCTCTCTCCCTCAGCCTGTAATTTTCCTTATCTATGTGACCTTGGTCTAAAGCAGGCTGGTAGAAAAAAAAAGAAAATGGCTGGAGAAATAAAACTCTAAAATAAATTGCTTAGAGAAAAAATCTCTCCAAAATCATTTAAAAATGTACTTAAAAGAAAAATTTTAAAAACAAAAGTTAGATTTAGTAAAAAAAAACGCCACGTTGGGCGCCAACTGATATGGAAATTTAATTAGGATAAAAATATCCTTCAGTGTTTGCTGCTTGCCATGTCCAAATCTCTATATAATGTCTTCTTTGAGCGCTCAGAACGAAATGAAAACTGTCCACAACGCAAGTGTCAGTATAACAGTTCGTCAAAGACATACATTTATTATTCATTCAAGGTTTTATACATTTACAAAAAGGGGCTGGTTAGTCAATTAACATACAATTAAAAGCTGCTAGATTATTGGCTGTTCTAGTGTAAATATGATAATTATGATAATCATGGCAAAAGAGCTGAAGTTGCAGAATTATTGTTTTATATTCTCTTGACCTAGTTGTCTTGCATAACTATAATGTAAACAACAGATATCTAATAAGACTTTTTGTACGTTCCTTATGAAGGCCTTATGAAGGCCAGATTTCTTTAAAACGACTGATTATAGCTGGCCTAGAAATATGTGAGCACAGGGTTTTTTAGCAAGTGAGATCTATCTAACTGTGAATACATATATGTGAATATACTTTGAATATATGGAATACATATATATTTCCATGACAGGGTAAAGTTATTTTCTCTGATGAATCCCCTTTTCGATTGTTTGGGACATCAGGAAAACGCCTCATTCGGAGAAGACAAGGTGAGCGCTACCACCAGTCTTGTCTCATGCCAACTGTTAAGCATCCTGAAACCATTCATGTGTGGGGTTGCTTCTCAGCCAAGGTAATCGGCTCTTTCACAGTCTTGCCTAAAAACACAGCCATGAATAAAGAATGGTACCAGAATGTCCTCCAAGAGCAACTTCTCCCAACCCTACAAGAGCAGTTTGGCGATCAACAATGCCTTTTCCAGCATGATGGAGCACCTTGCCATAAAGCAAAGGTGATAGCTAAATGGCTCAGGGAACAAAACATAGAGATTTTGGGTCAATGGCCTGGAAACTCCCCAGATCTTAATCCCATTGAGAACTTGTGGTCAATCATCAAGAGACGGGTGGACAAACAAAAACCTAAAAATTCTGACAAAATGAAAGCATTGATTGTGCAAGAATGGACTGCTATCAGTCAGGATTTGGCCAGAAGTTGATTGAGAGCATGCCAGGGAGAATTGCAGAGGTCCTGAAGAAGAAGGGTCAGCATTGCAAATATTGACTTGCTGCATTAACTCATTCTAAAGGTACTGCCACACTAAACGCTCCCGCTAACGATCACAATAACGACGCATACTAATGCGATCGTTTTTGTGATCGTTTTAATGTCGCTTGTAGCTGCCACACTTAGCGATCTCGTTAACGACTCACAAGCGGTTAGCGATCTCATTAACGACTTTAACGGTCATTGCAATGTAAAAAACAGCGCACATCGCTCACAAAAGGTGCCAGACACAGCGATATAGGCTCACCAGCGGGACGCCAACGATCTAAATACGGTCCAGAACTCTAGTGAACGATCAGCGAGATCACAGCAGGGGCCACATCGTTGCTACATGCCACACACAACAGCGTCACGAACGAGATCGCTAAATAGTGACTTTTTTTAGCGATCTCGTTAGCAACCTTGTTTAGTGTGGCATACCCTTAACTGTCAATATAAGCTTTTGTTACTCATATGTTTGCAATTATATTTCTGTCTGTGATAAAAACATCTGTCAAACACATAAAATCCAGAGGGCAGCAGATCATGTGAAATATAATATTTGTGTCATTCTCAAAACTTTTAGCCATCACTGTAAGTCTATGAGTCGAAATAAAATTTAAGTTGACCTAGGAATCAGTGGAGTTCAGATCTCTCATTCTCTGGGAATCTCCAACACGGACCACATCAAGTCTCAAGACCATATGTAAGAACCAATGAATGCTTTGTTTTCTCTTTTACAACCCAATATTTATTTTTGTGTGCTATTAACTTATTTTTCTTAATTTTTGTAATCACTTTTGAATAAACATTAAACAAGATTTGTTTTATCCACACAATTCAACACTGTTTTCTTTTCTAACCTCACCATGCTCTTACTTAGAAAAGTAAGACAATTTTATTTTTTCAACTTTTTGGCTGGCCAAGCCAGACTTGATTTTTCTAATGTTTTTGTATGGTTTCATTCTCCTTGCACAAGGGGGAGTTTTGCTAAGGATCCGTTGTCCAAGTCTCAGGAATTCCACCACATTAATTTCTATAAGTCACAAGGATCAGACCCAATCTATAGACAAGAGAGGATTCGTGTGTACAACCATAAAAAAGAGAAGACCATCCATTGACAATTGGATCAAACTATGAAAGGAAAAGACGTTCAAAAAGTGAGAAAAAGGATTTTATTCATGATTATTCTATGAAAAGTAATATAGAGTTTAAGTCTGTTCATAAGTATACAGATGCACAATTACGGTGTAACAACCCTGCTGGCATCACTGCATGGCCTCCTATCTCTCACACACCTACTTGCTCACTGCTCCAGGTCATGCTGTGATTTCTGTCTGCTGCCAGCTCCAGGCTCTGTATCTCTTGCTTTCTATCTGCGCTCTTCATGTCTCATGGCTGTGTACATAGGGGGCAGCGCTAGAACTCTCTGGTTCTTATTTTGCGTCAGGGTGCACCTGACTGACCAATTACCATTAGTCCTCTAGTATTTAGGGCAGCACCACCCTGTGGATCTTGCCTGTGCAATGTGTTAACTCAGTTAGTATCTTGCTACTGAGCTGCCAGGTCTTGCTCTGTGTTCCTCCTTCTTTGGAGGCTTCACTCCTAGCTTTGCCTTGTACCTGTTTGTCCGCCCTTCAGGAGGCAGAATATCCTGGTCTCTGTGTTTTTGCTCTTGACCTTCTTTTGTACTTGTCCTTTCCACCCTCCAGGAGGCAGAATATCCTGGTCCCTGTGTCTGTGTCCCTGTACCTTGCCTCGTGTCATTACCTTGTCTGAACTCTGTCCTACCACTGTCTTAAGGGTATGCCACACTAAGCGAGATCGCTAATGAGATCGCTACTGCGTCACCATTTATGACGCAGTAGCGATCTCGTTACCGACTTAGCTGTTAGATTCCAAACACAACTCATCAGCGATCTGTGATTCCAAACACAACTCATCAGCGATCTGAGTTGTGAATGTGCTAGAAATGAATTCTGAGCAGAAGCTCCCTCTGGTGGTTACAAACAGTACTGAACCATTAAATGAGGATTGGCAATCAGGAGTTACAGACTGGTCTTATATAAGGGAGGTTCCCTCCCATCATGGTTGCCGGTGATCAATTGTTCTTGTCTCAACTGTGGTTCCTGGTTCACTTGGAAGCTTGCTGTGTCTTGCCTGCATCTTCTGCTATCAGATAAGATATTTTCTGCTTTTATTTTTGTGCTTGCTTTTTTCATTGTTCCCTGCACTTCTTTGGAGATCAGCCAGGTCCCCTCCGGGGGCTTGTGCTCCTCTCAGTTTATCTGAGCCACTGTTATTTGTTCATTTGCCTTTTCCAGTTTTTTCAGTGGCTGCGGCTTAGTTTTGTGACACCAGAGAACTAATTCAGGTGGTAAAGGTCGTGTGATCTTAGGTGTTTTTGCAATTAGTAGAGTTGGTATTTTTTAGGGTTTTTTGGATTGCAGTAAGTGTCCTTCCTATCCTTTTCTGTCCAGGTAGATTTGGCCCCAACGTTTGCTCATACTATTTTCTGTCTGTGTCTGTATTTTCTCTTGTCTAACCGCCATTACATGTTTGGGGGCTTCCTATGTTCTTTGGGGATCTGCTCCGGGGCAGATAGCTTTCCTCTTTCTATCTTTAGGTGTAGTTAACCTCTCAGGCTGTGACGAGGCGTCTAGGACCAACGTAGGAACGATCCACGGCTTCCTTTAGTTGTGGTGGTTAGTCTGGGTACTGCAATCCAGTAGATTCCAACCTCTCTGGTGTATGGCCGTTTTTGCCTGCTCTCCTCAGCTACCAAATCATAACATATCTGTATAACGACCTCTGCGGTCGTTGGGAAAACCTAGTCCCACCTGCGACTCTGGTGAAGTCGTTCATAAAGGGTGTCACACTGAGCGATTCAGGCTCACCAGCAGGACACCAACGACCAAAAAACGGCTCAGAACGTTTATAAGCGATCAACGACATCTCAGCAGGGGCCACATCGCTGCTTTCATTTCACACACAGCTAAGTCGCTAACGAGATCGCTACTGCGTCATAAATGGTGACGCAGTAGTGATCTCGCTTAGTGTGGCATACCCTTTAGTCTCATTGTCTGTGGTTTTCCTTCCCTGCTGTATCTTGCCTATTGTTCTCTCTGAATCTTTCTGCTTCTTGTCCGCACTCCTGCGGTTCTGCTCCGTTCCTCTCTGCTTTGCTCCTGCCGCTGCAGTAATCTCTTGCTGCAGCTCCTCTCCGCATATCTTGCGGTTCCGCTCTGCTTCACTCTTGCAGCTGCAGAACCTCTTGCTGCAGCTTCTCTCCGCACATCTTGCGGTTCTGCTCTGCTTCACTCCTGCAGCTGCAGAGCCTCTTGCTGCAGCTCCTCTCCGCATACCTTGTGGTTCCGCCTAGCTTTGTTCCTGCCGCTGCAGAACCTCTTGCTGCTCTACAGCCCTTCTCCGCAGCCTTGCGGTTCTCCTGTGTGAACAGGTCTCTACCTGTTCCTCCATACTCCATTCCTTTCTGTCTGTACCAGTACTGGTACCTGCTGTGTGAACCTGTCCCTCCATATACAATTCCTACAAGTCAGTTCCAGTATCTACATTTGCTGTGTGAACAGGTCTCTACCGGTTCCTCCATACACCATTCCTTCCAGTCAGTTCCTGTATCTGCATTTGCTGTGTGAACAGGGCCTGCCAGCCCTGTGTCTCCTCCGTGCCTGACAGCCCTGTGTCTCCTCTGTGCCTGCCAGCCCTGTGTCTCCTCTGTGCCTGCCAGCCCTGTGTCTCCTCTGTGCCTGCCAGCCCGTCTCTTCTCCGTGCCTGCCAGCCGTGTCTCCTCCGTGCCTGCCAGCCCTGTGCCTCCTCCGTGCCTGCCAGCCCTGTGCCTCCTCCGTGCCTGCCAGCCCTGTGCCTCAGCCGTGCCACCGTCTCCCCAAGTGGGATCAGCAGCCGCAACCAGACACCACCCTGGAGTGGCAGCTGCCTGCCGCACAAGCCTGACCTCACCATCAGAGGCTCCAGTGAAGACCCAGTCACGCCCCTTCCAGGGTAGTCTGGTTTGTGGCACAGTGGGGCCACAACCCCCTGATACGGTCTAGTTTGTATAGCCAATGTGAAGCAGAGAATCTTAGAATTGATAAGAGGTATTATCACTAGGGATGAGCGAACATGCTCGGATAAGGTGTTATTCGAGCATGCGTGGTGGACAAATATGTTCGAGTCGCCGTGGCTGCTTGGCTCGCGTTTGTTCGACAGCCGCAACACATGCAGGGATTGCCTGTTTGTTAGGCAATCCCTGCATGTGATGCAGCTGTCGAAACAGTTGTATGACGTGCAGAAGTGGCGACTCGAACATAGTATTCGAGCACGCCGAAGATACTCTATTAGCACACAAGCATGCTCGGCAGGGCCGGACTGGCAATTCTGGCAAATGCCAGAAGGGCCTGTGTGGTAATGGGCTGCCTTGTCTGCTACGTTGTTAGCAGAATCAGTGTTCTCAAGACACCCATACTGTTAAGAGTTGTGAAGGAGCACAAAGTTGCCGACTCCATCACTTATCCAGCAGGCCATGTTATCATTAGAAATATTGGTCTTGTAGTAAATCTTGCTTTCCTCCATACAGGGTAATATTAGTAATATATCTCATCTGGTGCTTGGGGACAGGGACACCATTGGCCTGTGTGATTTCCAATGCCAGGGCTGAATTTCAGCCCCATTCCTTACCTGATGCTCGGATAACATGTTATCCGAGCATGTTCACTCATCACTAATTGTGACACAAGAAATCGGTCATACTGACAAATGATGATACACAAAAGACTGATGGGGATTACTTTGATTGTTCAAATTGTTTGATATCGTAAAAACATATTGAACAATTGGAAGATCAAATTAATACTCGAACAGAGTTATTGTCCAAATTGCGCAAGATGTAAAAAAATGTTTCTGTTCTTACTTTTGGCTGCCTGTTCTTGTAAGACAATGCTTCTACATCAGTTTTACCACACAAATTCCAGATGTTACAGAAGGTTTACAGGCAGATTAACTACAACAGTAAAAATGACATAACAGATCAGCACGACTTAATCTTAAAATACACTATCAATTAATGAAAATTATAAAAGACATTGCAAATTACAATGACAAGATGGATGCCTTTTATAATGCGGAAATTTTTGAATCACACACAGATAAATTCAATCTTAATGACAAACATAAAAACAAGACATTCAAAGTATGGCTACTCTCACATATGGCAAAAAGATTACAGACCACACCCAGAATAAATGAGTATAATGAACTGACACATAATTCAAAAGAAGACAGACTCAGAACAGAACATCCTTTTGCTCTTTTCGTAAAATTTGAACAGGCCTATGGGATGGTGATGGCCAGTTCTTGGGTCTGATCAGGAGCAAACATCCATGATCAAAATTTTTGTAAAAAAGTTCAAGTACGATATTTCTTATTGACTAAGTAAGGAGATCCATGAAAAAAATCAGGTCAAGGCTAAATAACACAGGAAAGTCAGCTGAAACCTAGTCTCACACTAACACCAAAGAACAGAGATTACACTGATCATAGAGGTAAAAATACAACACAAAGGAAAAATATCCATTGTTATTTTTGTGGTATACCTGGACACTTGAAGTGGCAGTGCAGAAAATTCTTGAGGGCGGAATCAAACAGGTTCACAAGGAACAGGTAAACTCGGAAGGGAAAACAGACTTCTACCAAAATTATCCACCAAATCTTCCGCACCTCCATTTCACTCTTCAACACCCTCTTACACTGACAACAGAAAAAAATCCAATCATCATATGCACCATTAATCATACAGATCAGAGAGGTGACAGTGAAGCGGTTAGATTCTAGGGGCAGAATTCCAAGTGCTTTAAAGAAAGACACTGGTCTGCTCCCATCTTCTCCATCCTTCTGACTGGCAAAGACTACTTCCACGCACCATCCTGAAGGAAAGGCACACATGAAACAGGGAGTACAAACAGCCACTGCATGTTCAGGTGCATCTCACAAAATTAGAATATCATCAAAAAGTTACTTTATTTCAGTTCTTCAATACAAAAGTGAAACTTGTACATTATATAGAGTCATTACAAACAGTGATCTATTTCACGTGTTTATTTCTGTTAATGTTGATGATTGTGGCTTACAGCCAATGAAAACCCAAAAGTCATTATCTCAGTAAATTAGAATACTTTATAACACCAGCTTGAAAAAAATATTTTAAAATCTGAAATGTTGGCCTACAGAAATGTATGTTCAGTAAATGCACTCAATACTTGGTCAGGACTCCTTTGGTGCAGTAATTGATACCAATGGAGCCCCAACCAAGTATTGAGTTAATTTAATGAACATACATTTCAGTAGACCAACATTACAGATTTTAAAATCATTTTTTCAAGCTGGTGTTATAAAGTATTCTAATTTCCTGAGATAATGACTTTTGGGTTATCATTGGTTGTAAGCCATAATCATCAACATTCACAGAAATAAGCACTTGAAATAGATCACTCTGTTTGTAATGACTCTATATAATATATGAGTTTCACTTTTTGTATTGAAGAAATGAAATAAATTAACTTTTTTATGACATTCTAATTTTGTTTGACTTTGCTGGCATAAGGTTTCCCTAGCATTTTGGGGCCAATTCCGTGTGGAACAAACGCTGCAAAAACGCACCGTCAGGAGGGCAAATAGTGTTCTTTTCCCTTTTGGGTTGGCATAACTCTGGTCCCAGCTGGTTGGGACCCCAGAACAGAGTCCAAATTCTTTTAAATAATGCTTCAACCTGGCTGGGACATTAGTTCTCCTTCCCCCTCCCCTCAACATTAGTCCTCTGTCAAGCACACAATCCAGGAGGGGCAAAGTCTATAAAAGGAATGGGCAAAGTTCATAGGGGTAGATTGGGGCAAAGTCCCATGGCTGGTTGAGCAAAATCCATAGTGAAGGGAGTAGAACACTCTCGAGGCTCAAAGTTCCTAAATCCAGCAGAGTAATAATAAACAAAGGTAAGGGCAAACTAAACCTTCAGCCATCTGTGGCCAACAACAAGGCGTCCTGGACTTAAGGCCACTCAGGATACAACTGGCACAACACGAAACTTCAGGCATCCAACACAAGAGATGCATTTGGCATTCATACCCACCAATTGTTTCAGACTACACAACAGTTGTCATCTTTAAGGTAGCCCAGATCACTTGTATCTTCCGATAGCAAGGCTTGATCCTACAAACTTCGCCAGAGTGATCATTTGGTCCTCACACCAAATTTTTATGTTTTCCTCGTTCCAAATTTTTAGCGGTCATCATACCACCTTTGCTCCAAATTTTTGGAGGGTCACTACTCAGGGTACAACTGACACAACAAGGATCTTCAGGCAGCCAACAAAAGAGGTGCATTTGGGCCTTTCATATGTTCAACAAGTGCAGCTTTATTTTTAGAGGGTCATCATGTGGCCCTTGCTTCAAATTTTTAGAGGGTCATCATTCAGTCCTCGCTCCAAATTTTTAAAGGGCCATCATCCGATCTTGTTCCAAATTTTTAGAGGGTCATCAGGCGGCCTCTCTCTTACTTTTTCCAGGGTGTATGATGCCCTCCTTCACAATTTTTACAGCGTGAGTATGATGAATATCTCTACAATTCTCTAACATACAGTCATGGCCAAAAGTTTTGAGAATGGCACAAATATTAATTTTTACAAAGTCTACTGCTTCACTTTTTCTAATGGCAATTTGCATATACTCCAGAATGTTATAAAGAGTGATCAGCTTAACAGCAAAGTCAATATTTGGCTAGAAAATGAACTTTATCCCTCAAAACACATTTCAACATCATTGCAGCCCTGCCTTAAAAGGACCAGCTAACCTCTTTTCAGTGATTGCTCCATTAACACAGGTGTGGGTGTTGATGAGGACATGGCTGGAGATCAATCTGTCATGATTAAGTAAGAATGACACCACTGGACACTTTAAAAGGAGGCTGGTGCTTGACATCATTGTTTCTCTTCTGTTAACCATGGTTATCTCTAAAGAAACACGTGCAGTCATCATTGCAATGCACAAAAATGGCCTAACAGGGAAGAGTATCGCAGCTAGAAAGATTGCACCTCAGTCAACAATCTATCGCATCATCAAGAACTTCAAGGAGAGAGGTTCCATTGTTGCCAAAAAGGCTCCAGGGCACCCAAGAAAGACCAGCAAGCGCCAGGACCGTCTCTTAAAAGTGTTTCAGCTGCGGGATCGGGCTACCAGCAGTGCAGAGCTTGCTCAGGAATGGAAGCAGGCAGGTGTGAGTGCATCTGCACGCACTGTGAGGCGGAGACTCTTGGAGCAAGGCCTGGCCCGGAGGGCAGCAAAGAAGCCACTTCTCTCCAGAAAAAACATCATGGACGGACTGATACTCTGCAAAAGGTACAGGCAGTGGACTGCTGAGGACTGGGGTAAAGTTATTTTCTCTGATGAATCCCCTTTTCGATTGTTTGGGACATCAGGAAAACGCCTCATTCGGAGAAGACAAGGTGAGCGCTACCACCAGTCTTGTCTCATGCCAACTGTTAAGCATCCTGAAACCATTCATGTGTGGGGTTGCTTCTCAGCCAAGGGAATCGGTTCTCTCACAGTCTTGCCTAAAAACACAGCCATGAATAAAGAATGGTACCAGAATGTCCTCCAAGAGCAACTTCTCCCAACCCTCCAAGAGCAGTTTGGCGATCAACAATGCCTTTTCCAGCATGATGGAGCACCTTGCCATAAAGCAAAGGTGATAACTAAATGGCTCAGGGAACAAAACATAGAGATTTTGGGTCCATGGCCTGGAAACTCCCCAGATCTTAATCCCATTGAGAACTTGTGGTCAATCATCAAGAGACGGGTGGACAAACAAAAACCTAAAAATTCTGACAAAATGAAAGCATTGATTGTGCAAGAATGGACTGCTATCAGTCAGGATTTGGTCCAGAAGTTGATTGAGAGCATGCCAGGGAGAATTGCAGAGGTCCTGAAGAAGAAGGGTCAACACTGCAAATATTGACTTGCTGCATTAACTCATTCTAATTGTCAATATAAGCTTTTGTTACTCATATGTTTGCAATTATATTTCTGTCTGTGATAAAAACATCTGACAAACACACATAAAAACCAGAGGGCAGCAGATCATGTGAAAATATTATATTTGTGTCATTCTCAAACTTTTGGCCATGACTGTATATATAGTATATGTATACCCCCAGGGATGTTTTTCAGCCCTTGCACTTAGTACATTGACTTTACAAGTTTAGGAGTCCATCTCCTTACAAATGGGAAACAATTTCATAAATCTCATGCACGCGATTCATGAGAAAGTGCAAAAACGCTACATGTGAACATAGCCTAAGGGGTGGATGAGGCGGTTTTTTTTCCCTATTTTTAATTCTACCTTGTATAAAAGACAATATAATGGAAAGAACGTTTCCTAACGTTTTTTCTTGTAAACTTTTCAGTTTTGTATGTTTTTGGTCAGTCCGTAAAAGTTGTGTAATACTCTGACAACATTGTTCCCAATAGTGACCTGGGAGTCAGCGACGCATCCAGACGTCTTCCCATGCTGTTCCCATTCCATATGAGCACTGTTTCCATCCATTTCAGCAATATTCCTACCCCCTAGCTTTATTGTTAGGGTCTGCCAGAAAAATCCTTGAGTTTGCCATTGACTTCTATTATACTCATTACTCGAATCAAGCCTGTCCGAGCATCCGACCTGCTGAGCACTCAAGTGAGTTAGTGCTCGCTCATCACTACTCCTGACCCCACACATAAACTTCCCCTCATCCAGCACCATGACAACCAGCACAGCAGAGTCCTGCATCCACTGAGGCCCCTGATCATGTGACCCCTGACTCCTCCCCTCCTGTGACCTCATCACAGGTCCTGTGCGCACAGAACAGCCATATATGTGGTGTGCGGCTCTGCAGGTGGAGGTAGGGCTGGAGATTCCCCATTACTGGCACAAAACAGCCATATATGTGGTGTGCGGCTCTGCAGGTGGAGGTAGGTGCTGGAGATTCCCCATTACTGGGCACAGAACAGCCATATATGTGGTGTGCGGCTCTGCAGGTGGAGGTAGGTGCTGGAGATTCCCCATTACTGGGCACAGAACAGCCATATATGTGGTGTGCGGCTCTGCAGGTGGAGGTAGGTGCTGAGATTCCCCATTACTGGGCACAGAACAGCCATATATGTGGTGTGCGGCTCTGCAGGTGGAGGTAGGTGCTGGAGATTCCCCATTACTGGGCACAGAACAGCCATATATGTGGTGTGCGGCTCTGCAGGTGGAGGTAGGTGCTGGAGATCCCCCATTACTGGGCACAGAACAGCCATATATGTGGTGTGCGGCTCTGCAGGTGGAGGTAGGTGCTGGAGATTCCCCATTACTGGGCACAGAACAGCCATATATGTGGTGTGCGGCTCTGCAGGTGGAGGTAGGTGCTGGAGATCCCCATTACTGGGCACAGAACAGCCATATATGTGGTGTGCGGCTCTGCAGGAGGAGGTAGGTGCTGGAGGTTCTCCATTACTGGGCACAGAGCAGCCATATATGTGGTGTGCGGCTCTGCAGGTGGAGGTAGGTGCTGGAGATTCCCCATTACTGGGCACAGAACAGCCATATATGTGGTGTGCGGCTCTGCAGGAGGAGGTAGGTGCTGGAGATTCCCCATTACTGGGCACAGAACAGCCATATATGTGGTGTGCGGCTCTGCAGGTGGAGGTAGGTGCTGGAGATTCCCCATTACTGGGCACAGAACAGCCATATATGTGGTGTGCGGCTCTGCAGGTGGAGGTAGGTGCTGGAGATTCCCTATTACTGAGCACAGAACAGCCATATATGTGGTGTGCGGCTCTGCAGGTGGAGGTAGGTGCTGGAGATTCCCCATTACTGGGCACAGAACAGCCATATATGTGGTGTGCGGCTCTGCAGGTGGAGGTAGGTGCTGGAGATTCCCCATTACTGGGCACAGAACAGCCATATATGTGGTGTGCGGCTCTGCAGGTGGAGGTAGGTGCTGGAGATTCCCCATTACTGGGCACAGAACAGCCATATATGTGGTGTGCGCTCTGCAGGTGGAGGTAGGTGCTGGAGATTCCCATTACTGGGCACAGAACAGCCATATATGTGGTGTGCGGCTCTGCAGGTGGAGGTAGGTGCTGGAGATTCCCCATTACTGATGCAGGCTACATTATCTCTTTCAGTAGAGAGCTTGAATATATAAATTTCAGAGAGGGAGAGAACTAGAACTCTAGTGCCACCTGTTGGAAGCAGCGATCCTACAAGTCAATATTGACTCTAACGAGCCTTGCAATATGACATAGGATAAAAGCCAAATCAGAATCTCAGTTTGCAGATACGGTGTTTTGGGGTGTTGCTCCTCATCAGTGCAAAGTATGATATCTGACATGGCTAGGTGAGACTCTCTGGACTTGGTAAGGGTAACAATCTCCTTGTGAAAGTGACAAGCCAAGCCTGGCATGTCAGTGAGAAGACCTATAAGCCATGCATGCTCCTCTGGGAAAATAAATATGCAAATTGTAACACTGTGTCTGGTGAGATTCTGGTTTGGCTTTTATCCAAAGTCATATTGCAAGACTCGCTGCTTTCAATAGGTGGCGCTAGAGTTCTAGTCCTCTTCCACTCTGAAGAGACAATTTGCATATTTAATATCCCAGAGGAGCATATAAGTGTCCTCACTCTTGACATGCCAGGCTTGTCTTGTCACTCTTCACAAGTAGAAACGTTACCCCTTAGACCCCCGTTCAGAGCTTAGTAAGGTGTATTTCTGCCTAAAGTCAGAGATTTTTTCATGACAGTGCACTGACTAATGTATACTCCTATTGCTGGGTTTCCACGCTGAGCGCAGCAGATCTACAGGTTAACTCCAGTCTGTGTTGTGTGTGTGGATCGGATCAGCCAGGGTTTTGTTTCTAGAGCACAGAGCTTCAGATGACGAAGATACATGTTGCTGACCTCACGGTACAGCCTCCTAAACCTGGTAATCTTGGGCAGGAGCCTGGACTGCTAGGAGAATTATGAGGGTCTGTTTTTTGTGGTATGAGCTGTACATTGTAATGGATGCATCTTGGGGTGCTATTCAGTTTTAACTTTATTTTACTTATATATTTCACACTTTCGAAAATGATGAACGTCAGAGCGCATGTTCGCTCTGCCAGCACCATTACAGTCTATGACATTGTCTGACGTTTTCGTCGCATGTGTGATACCAGCCTGACTGTCAAAAAGTGTTTTCTAATATCTAATCTATGTCTCCTTCCATTCAGTTTCATCCCATTGCTTCTAGTCTTTCATTGTCCAAATGAGAATAATGATGATCCCTCTACAATGTGACAGCCCTTGAGATATTTGTAGACAGCTATTAAGTCTCCTCTCAGTCTTCTTTTTTGCAATCTAAACATTCCCAAATCCTGTAACCGTTCCTCATAGGACATGGTTTGCAGACCGGTCACCATTCTTGTCTCTCTTCTCTGAACTTGCTCCAGTTTGTTGATGTCATTTTACAATAAGGATGATAAAATGATGAATCAATTGGGGTAAGTTCCCATAGTCAGTAAACGCTGCAGATTGGACGCTGCGTACAACTGCAGCGTCCAGATATAACAGCATAGTGGAGATTTCAAGAAATCCCATGCCTACTATGCGTGCACCGACGCCGCAGCTTAACAGCGGAGACGACATGCGTGTGTCTTTCCAGATCGCACCATGTCAGTTTATCTTGCGGAGATGCAAGCTTCCGTAAGATAAATGTCACCCATACAATATCTTCGTTCAATGAACACGTGCGGAATCAACTGCGTTCAAAAACCGAGTTTCATCAGTATTTTTGAATAGTTTCATCAGAGTTTGGTCAAAGCTTCACCATCAAAACTGATAGACGTTTCTCCAACTTCACATATCAAACAGTTTGTGATAAACAGTCAGTACATGGTTGGTATCTGACTGCTGTCCAAATTTTTCACAGATCCGTAGGCTTGCATTTGCCAATTTGATTCTGAACTCTGTTCAATATTGGACAAGTCTCCATGATATTTTGTGGATCACTCAGTCTGCAAGAATACATGGACATGTGAACAGCTCAATAGATTATAGCAGGCATGTGTACTAGCTGTGAAAACCAGGGGTAGAACTCGTACAAGTATGACTGACATCTGAATGAGCTCTCAAACAAGGTTTTAGACTCCTGTTGTAACTCCCTAATATCTCTGGACAAACTACATCTTTAAAGAACAGTAAGCAAATGTCTGTATAGTCCTAAAGTAATCAAGTAGGAAAGTGCACTGGTGCCTAGTAGTGTCTGTTATTTATCTTCTCAAAAACTTATTCAAAGCTGAAACTCAAAATATTACAGTGGAAGAGTCATATTCAACCACTAAATTAACCCTTCCTGATACAACAAATCAGACCTCACAAATGACACAGGTAATATCTTAGCATTCTCACAAGCAAAGTCTCACTCACAGTATGCAGATTGCCAACTGTAATTGCTGCAGTAGATAACAGTGAGAAGCAATGAGTCTGATGCTGGCCTCACTGGGAGGGGTTAAAGGAGGCTGAGGGGAGTCCTGGTGGATAGAGATCTCCTACTTGATCTACACTCAAAAAAGGGGTTAGATTATTGTAATGTTCACACCTCTTAGGTATAATTAGTTGGTGGGCAGATATTAATGCTCAACCCTGGACATTATCCATAAATCCATTGTATGTTATATACCACACAAACATGCTTGTCCTATCCGGTCATCTCAGTATTACAACAGTCTTCTATATGGCTCAGTCTTCTCATTGCCTAAAGTCAATGGTCAGTGCCTCATACACGAAATGGAGGAGAATCTAAGGCCACATGCACAGCTTGAGTATTTGGTGAGCTTTTTACCTCAGTATTTTTACTCCAAAACCAGGAGTAAAACAATCTATCTCTGTCAGTGACCTCAGATGTAATGGAGGAGGCTCTATCTCTCTGTCAGTGACCTCAGATATAATGGAGGAGGCTCTATCTCTGTCAGTGACCTCAGATATAATGGAGGAGGCTCTATCTCTGTCAGTGACCTCAGATATAATGGAGGATGCTCTATCTCTGTCAGTGACCTCAGATATAATGGAGGATGCTCTATGGGCCCGGTCACACTAAGCGAGATCGCTAGCGAGATCGCTGAAACGTCACCGATTTTGTGATGCCACAGCGACCTAGTTAGCGATCTCGCTTAGTGTGACACGCAGCGATGATCAGCCCCCCTGCTGGGTATCGCTGATCGTCGCTGAATGTCCTGGACCATTTTTCCATCGTTGGTCTACAGCTGGCCAGCGCGCATCGCTGCGTGTGACAGGCGGGAGACCAGCGAGCTGGAGCTGGTAACCAAGGTAAACATCGGGTTTCTAGGCGCCGCGCGGCGCCTAGAAACCCGTTGTGTATGTTAGATACCAGCGCGCTGGTATCTAACGTACACTGCGGGTAATTAAGCGACGTGCATCGCTTGTTACCCGCATAGTCGCTGTCCTGATCGCTGCTGAGTTCTGCCTGTTTGGCAGCTCACCAGCAATCATGTTGCGACACACCAGCGATCCTGACAAGTTCATATCGTTGTCAGGATCGCTCGTGAGTCGCTATGTGTGACGGGACCCTATCTCTGTCAGTGACCTCAGATATAATGGCGGAGGCTCTATCTCTGTCAGTGACCTCAGATATAATGGAGGATGCTCTATCTCTGTCAGTGACCTCAGATATAATAGCGGAGGCTCTATCTCTTTTAGTGACCTCAACTACAATGGAAGAGGCTCTATCTCTGTCAGTGACCTCAGATATAATGGAGGAGCTCTATCTCTGTCAGTGACCTCAGATATAATAGAGGAGGTTCTATCTCTGTCAGTGACCTCAGATATAATGGAAGAGGTTCTATCTCTGTCAGTTTCCTCAGATATAATGGAGGAGGCTCTATCTCTGTCAGTGACCTCAGATATAATGGAGGAGGCTCTATCTCTGTCAGTGACCTCAGATATAATGGAGGAGGCTGTATCTCTGTCACTTACCTCAGATATAATGGAGGAGGCTCTATCTCTGTCACTTACCTCAGATATAATGGAGGAGGCTCTATCTCTGTCAATGACATCAGATATAATGGAGGAGGTTCTATCTCTGTCACTTACCTCAGATATAATGGAGGAGGCTCTGTCTCTGCCAGTGACCTCAGATATAATGGAGGAGGCTCTATCTCTGTCCGTACCTCAGATATAATGGAGGAGGCTCTATCTCTATCAGTGACCTCAGATAGAAGGGAGGAGGCTCTATCTCTGTTAGTGATCTCAGATATAATGGAGGAGGCTCTATCTCTGTCAGTGACCTCAGATATAATGGAGGAGGCTCTATCTCTGTCAGTGACCTCAGATATAATGGAGGAGGCTCTATCTCTGTCAGTGATCTCAGATATAATGGAGGAGGTTCTATCTCTGTCAGTGACCCCAGATATAATGGAGGAGGCTCTATGTCTGTCACTTCCTCAGATATAATGGAGGAGGCTCTATCTCTATATCTGAGATCACTGACAGAGATAGGGCTTCCTCCATTATATCTGAGGTCACTGACAGAGATATAGCCTCCTCCATTATATCTGAGGTCACTGACAGAGATAGAACCTCCTCCATTGTCAGTGATCTCAGATATAATGGAGGAGATTCTATCTCTGTCACTTACCTCAGATATAATGGAGGAGGCTCTATCTCTGTCAGTGATCTCAGATATAATGGAGGAGGCTCTATCTCTGTCAGTGTCCTCAGATATAATGGAGGAGGCCCTATCTCTGTCAGTGACCTCAGATATAATGGAGGAGGCTCTATCTCTGTCACTGACCTCATATATAATGGAGGAGGCTCTATCCCTGTCACTGACCTCGATATAATGGAGGAGGCTCTATCTCTGTCACTGACCTCTGATATAATGGAGGACGCTCTATCTCTGTCAGTGACATCAGATATAATAGAGGAGGCTCTATCTCTGTCAGTAACCTCAGATATAATGGAGGAGGCTCTATCTCTGTCAGTGATCTCAGATATAATGGAGGAGGTTCTATCTCTGTCAGTGACCCCAGATATAATGGAGGAGGCTCTATGTCTGTCACTTTCCTCAGATATAATGGAGGAGGCTCTATCTCTGTCAGTGACCTCAGATATAATGGAGGAGGCTCTATCTCTGTCAGTGATCTCAGATATAATGGAGGAGGCTCTATCTCTGTCAGTGACCTCAGATATAATGGAGGAGGCCCTATCTCTGTCAGTGACCTCAGATATAATGGAGGAGGCCCTATCTCTGTCAGTGACCTCAGATATAATGAAGGAGGCTCTATCTCTGTCAGTGACCTCAGATATAATGGAGGAGGCACTATCTCTGTCAGTGACCTCAGATATAATGGAGAAGGCTCTATCTCTATATCTGAGATCACTGACCGAGATAGTGCCTCCTCCATTATATCTGAGGTCACTGACAGAGATAGGGCCTCCTCCATTATATCTGAGGTCACTGACAGAGATAGGGCCTCCTCCATTATATCTGAGGTCACTGACAGAGATAGAGCCTCCTCCATTATATCTGAGATCACTGACAGAGATAGAGCCTCCTCCATTATATCTGAGGTCACTGACAGAGATAGAGCCTCCTCCATTATATCTGATGTCACTGACAGAGATAGAGCCTCCTCCATTATATCTGAGGTCAGTAATAAACTAATTTCCTTCTATGACAGAATCACTGACTGGGTGGATCAGGGAAATGCTGTAGATATAGTATATCTTGACTTCAGCAAAGCATTTGACAAAGTATCTCACACAATCCTTATTGAAAAAATGACTAAGTATGGAATGGACAAGGCAACTGTTAGGTGGATTCATAACTGGCTTAGTGATCGGACTCAAAGAGTGGTCGTAAATGGCTGCACATCCAGTTGGAAGAATGTCACAAGGCTCTGTTTTGGGCCCTGTATTGTTCGACATCTTTATCAATGATTTAGATGAAGGAATTGAGGGTAAACTGATCAAATTTGCTGATGACACAAAGCTAGGAGGGGTAGCTAATACTAGAGAAGAGAGAGAGAGGATTCAAAAAGATATAAATAAACTGGAGCAGTGGGCAGCAACTAACAGAATGGTTTTTAACAGGGAAAAATGCAAAGTACTACATCTGGGCAATAAAAATGAAAAAAGCATATACAAAATGGGAGGTTTAGGGCTAAGTAACAGCACATGTGAAAAAGACTTGGGTATACTAATTGATCACAGACTGAACATGAGTCAACAGTGTGATGCAGCAGCAAAAAAGGCAAATACAATTCTAGGATGTATCAACAGAAGCATACAGTCTAGATCAGGGGTCCCCAACCGCCGGTCCGCGGCCCAGGACCGGGCCGTAGCAGTTCTGTTGCCGGGCCGCGGAGCCACGGCACAGAACGCTGTACACACTTGGAGCCGGCGGCTGCAGCATTGTAGTGACAGCTACAGCCGCCGGCTTCAAGAAGACATCGATACTTACCTTCCGTCGCTGCATCCCTGTCGGCTGTGGCAGCTTCATCCAGCACTGAGCGGTGATGTAGTACCGCTTATTAAGGTAATGAATATGGACGTGACGCCACTCCCTTAGGCGTGGCGTCCATATTCATGCCCTTAATGAGCGGTACTACGTCACCGCACTGCCAGGAGGAAGCTGCCGCGGCCGACAGGGATGCAAGGGACCTGCAGCGACGGAGCGAGGAGGGTAAGTATGATGGGGGGGAGGACGGGGGAGCCCAGCGGAGCCATGTATACAGGATGGGAGGGGAGCCATGCATACAAGGATAAGAGGGTGGAGAGGAGCCATGCATACAAGGATGGGAGGGGGGAGCGGAGCATATACAAGGATGTGAGGGTGGGAGCGAGCCATATATACAAGGATGGGAGGGTGGGAGCGGAGTCATGTGTACAGGATGGGAGGGGGAGCGGAGCCATGCATACAAGGATGGGAGGGTGGAGCGGAGCCATATATACAAGGATGGGAGGGTGGGAGCGGAGCCATGTATACAGGATGGGAGGGGGAGCGGAGCCATGCATACAAAGATAAGAGGGTGGAGGGGAGCCATGCATACAAGGATAGGAGGGTGGAGCGGAGCCATATATACAAGGATGTGAGGGTGGGAGCGGAGCCATATATACAAGGATGTGAGGGTGGAGCGGAGCCATGTATACAGGATGGGAGGGGGGAGCGGAGCCATATATACAGGATGGGAGGGTGGGAGAGGAACCATATATACAAGGATGGGAGGGTGAAGCGGAGCCATATATACAAGGATGGGAGGGTGGGAGCGGAGCCATATTTACAAGGATGGGAGGGTGGAGCGGAGCCATGTATACAGGATGGGAGGGTGGGAGCGGAGCCATGTATACAAGGATGGGAGGGTGGAGCGGAGCCATGTATACAGGATGGGAGGGTGGAGCGGAGCCATATATACAGGATGGGAGGTTGGGAGCGGAGCCATGTATACAGGATGGGAGGGTGGGAGCAGAGCCATATATACAAGGATGGGAGAGTGGAGCGGAGCCATGTATACAAGGATGGGAGGGTGGAGCGGAGCCATGCATACAAGGATAGGAGGGTGGGAGCGGAGCCAAATATACAGGATGGGAGGTTGGGAGCGGAGCCATGTATACAGGATGGGAGGGTGGGAGCGGAGCCATATAAACAAGGGTGGGAGCGGAGCCATGCATAGAAGGGTGGGAGCAGAGCCTTGTATACTTGTATACAAGGGTGGGAGCAGAGCCTTGTATACAAGGGAGTCACATTCACATTATAAATGTTATAATTAAATGATGAGTATGTACTACTACTAACTACAACCCGTCCATAGCTCCGCCCCCTTATGACCAAAGCCCCACCCCTGCCACACCTCCATCCCCGCCCTGCCGGGCCATGGAAGAATGGTCTTTCTTGAAGCCGGTCCCTGGTGCAAAAAAGGTTGGGGACCACTGGTCTAGATCACGTGAGGTCATTATTGCCCTCTACTCCTCTTTGGTCTGACCTCATCTGGAATACTGTGTCCAGTTTTGGGCACCACATTTTAAAAAAGACATCAACAAACTGGAGCAAGTTCAAAGGAGAGCCACCAGAATTGTGACCGGTCTGCAAACCATGTCCTATGAGGAACGGTTGCAGGATTTGGGAATGTTTAGCTTGCAAAAAAGAAGACTGAGAGGAGACTTAATAGCTGTCTACAAATATCTCAAGGGCTGTCACATTGTAGAAGGATCATCTTTATTCTCATTTGCACAAGGAAAGACTAGAAGCAATGGGATGAAACTGAATGGGAGGAGACACAGATTAGATATTAGAAAAAACTTCTTGACAGTTAGGGTGATCAAGGAGTGGAACAGGCTGCCACGAGAGGTGGTAAGTTCTCCTTCAATGGAAGTCTTCAAACAGAGGCTGGACAGACATCTGTCTGGGATGATTTAGAGAATCCTGCTTTGAGCAGGGGTTGGACCAGATGGCCCAGGAGGTCCCTTCCAACTCTACCATTCTATGATTCTCTATGATTCTATGCCAATACACCATGGACATCTCAGTGTTTTGGTTGGAATTTCATTGTAAAGTTGAACTGTCATCAAAAAATAGATTTTGTTTAAAGGGTACCGGAACCTTTTTTTTTTTTATTTTTTCTAATTCTGTCATGCTGAGGCTGCTGGCCACAGCATGACAGTAAGGTATGTGCGGCAGGACATCTGTCCCCCAATGCTGCTGCACCGATCGGGGGCCCCCCTGCCCCCGCGTGAATCTGGTGAGTGGAAACCTTCAATGACCTGGTGATGAACCAGGTCATTAGGCATAACGCCCACCGCCACTGAAGCCCGCCTACCCACAGCCATTGAACGGGCCAAGAGCTGACGTCACGTGACATGGCAGTCTGCTGAATCATGTGATGTTGCAGGGGGCATGGCCTTCATTCCAGAAAGCGGCCACATCGCAGCCACTCCTGGCCTGCCCCCGGCGTGAGAACCTTGACTCATTTAGCATTTTGCCAGATCAGTCAAGCGATTCCTGGCTATGGCGGTGGGAGGAGGGGGGGACGTTGCATTTGCAGCAGCACTGCGGGCTGCAGAGGCCTGGAGCACAGCTGCACACAGTTTTCTGTCATGCTGTGGCTATCAGCCACAGCATGACAGAATACAGAGTAAAGGTTCAGGAACTGTTTAACACTGTGTCCATGCTCACAATTTTTACCCATCAATGACTGCCATCGTGGCAGGAAAAAAAAAAGGCGAGGTGACTGTCCCATTCACTTTGAATAGGACTATCATTAAAATTTTTTGTTTCCCCACTACTTCACCGTCCCGTCATGTCATCGTAAGACTGGGTGGGAAAGTAGTGGGGAGAAAATGCTGCTAGTAGCATTATTCTTACTGTCATTCACTGATGGTCAGAGCACTGCCTGTCGTCTGCCCCTCAGAGTATTAATAATTTTCAATGTACTTTCAGGCCGCCGACTATCATTTCTCTGGCACCTCCTCTGGTTCTTGACCTGGAGGTGGTTGAATAGCTAACATCTTGCACACTCTTGTGTACTTGCAATCTGCACATGAGCCTGCATGGAAGTAAACAGTGCCAGCAGGGGAGTTCCTCAAGTATACTGGATGATGTCTGCCATCTAAACACATAAGCTGGAGGAGGAGGAGACAGATAAGATAATTAGCTGCCTCAGACTGCATGCCTCTGCACACCCATCAGTCTGGGAATGCCTCTTTAAGGCTGTGGTTCCACGGTCCGGAACCACAGCGCTTTGGACGGAGTGGAAATTCCGCTCTGTCTAAGCCCCGCCCCCTTTCTGACGCGCGCTCTTTCCGGAGGTGTTCAGGACACCTCCGGAACACCTCCGGAAAGAACGCAGGGCTACATAGCCCTGTGTGAAATTCTGTTGCGGCGACGCACCGTCGCCGCAACACGCGAGGACATGCTGCGGTCTGAAAAGACGCGCCGCATGTCCGTTTACGCAGGTCTGCCACCTGCGTGTTGTTACGCATAGTGGAGACGGGATTTCTTGAAATCCCTCCACTATGCTGTAACATCTGGACGCTGCGTGTTTGGCGCTGCGCCAGCGCACAGCGCCAAACACGCAGCTTTTACTGATCGTGGAAACTCACCCTAATGGTCTGGGAATGCCTCTTTAATGGGCATCATGCTTCTTTTTCTTTTAGATTTATATATGTTGGTGTGCTTAAAGGGAATCTTCCACCTAATGCTACCCTATGCAGCTGTCAGCAGGCATATATTGTCCTGCAGACACACAGAATAATGACACCAGTGACGCTCCACTACGAGGTGCCGTCTGGGTGCTGTAGTGCCCGGAACTGGGCGCATGCCAGCTATCTAATAGCACGATTAGGCTGCTCATGTGGTCTGTGGTCACTAGAGCCAGCATCTGCTGCCAGTTCTCAGCATTTCAGTGAAGCATTCAACACTCGTGTGAATGACTAATATCCTATATATGAATAAATTGGCCAACACAAATAACGTAATGGTGAAGCTTGAAGTAAAGGACTGGTTTGCAGCTACTTGGCACATTTTCCTATTGTGCACTTATGTGCTCAAAGTGGGATTTAATTTCCTAACACACAGCCCTCTACATCCATTCTCCTGCTGCCATCCATCTCTGTATACATTGATCAGCAGATCCATACACACACTCATGCACAGATAAAGATAGGACAATTACACACAGTAGATCAGACCTTCCTGCATAGAAATATGCCATACATAGAAAATCAATACCTACCTTCACATTTAGTTAGTGAACACAATTGTACGAGGATGTGTTTCTCTGCCTGCTCTTATGACTGAAGTGAAACTGAACATCCAAAAAAAAGGGTCACACACAGGGTCAAACAGAGGGTGGGATCAAAATCACTCAAAAGTTGATACATTGTGTTAATAAAACTACATGCAAATGTAAAAGGAGCTAAGTGAGTTTACAAGCCATTGCCCCACCTGGTTTTTCCACATGTGGTTTTCAATGGCATCATGCAGTGCTTAGGGAGCTGATGAGCATGTGATCGGCTCCATCATGCTGGGTCCCTCAGTTCCGCCGCTATCCCACCTGTTGCTTTTCCTGCCGTGTATTTAACTTTCAGGTAACTTTTGATATGTCATAGAAGCATATCAAAGTTTATCTGCTGACTTAGACTAAAGCCCGGGTCTCACATATCGATAAAACAGCGATCCCGACAACGATCAGGATCGCTGGTGTGTCGCTACATAATCGCTGCTGAGCTGCCAAACAGGCAGCGATCAGGACAGTGACACTGCGGGTAACATCGCTTAGTTACCCGCAGTGTACGTTGGATACCAGCGCCCTGATGCAGGGAGCTGGTAACCAAGGTACACGTCGGGTTTCCAGGCGCTGCGCGGTGCCTGGAAACCCGTTGTGTACCTTGGTTACCAGCTCCCTGCATCAGGGCGCTGGTATCCAACGTACACAGCGGGTTTCTAGGCACAGCCCCACGCCTGGAAACCCGCTGTGTACCTTGGTTACCAGCGGATCGCTGGTCTCCGCCTGTCACACGCAGCGATGCGTGCCTGTCAGCGGGAGACCAGCGATCAAAAAAATGTCCAGGACATTCAGCGACGATCAGCGATACCTGGCAGGGGGGCTGATCGTCGCTGAATGTCACACACAGCGATATCGCTGGGAGATCGCTGCTGCGTCACAAAACTAGTGACTCAGCAACGATCTCGCTAGCGAGATCGCTGTGTGAGACGGGGGCTTAAGTTCACACTGTGTAATGTATGTAGTACAGTTCATATAGCGTCTTGTGCTTGGGTGCGATGAAAATACATGAGACACAGGTTTGATATAGAAGGTCTTGTATTACTTCATACAAGTGGCAAAAATAGTCACACAGTTTGCAGATACAGAAGCAGGAGACACAGCAGGCCAGAGTAACTTAAGCTCAGCAATCACTCTCCACAACAGGTTCAGGATCTTCTTCTCTGTTACCGTAAGTCCATGCAAACGTGGATCTTTCAAAGAGCAGGGTTCCAGAGTCCACAAGTGTTCCAGGGTTCCTCAGTAGGAATAGCTGGAGTACAAAGTCCAAGGCTTCCAGGAGTCAGGTCACAGGTTCACTGCAGGCTAGATTCTGAAGCACTGATTGCTCAGCTGTGGCTGCTTAAGAAGCAAGAGGGAGAGAATCAGGGCGGGAACATGAAAGCTGGAAACTCCATATTGACTGAGGGCAAGATAGCTGCAGCAAGACAGAAAGCAAAATGGCTGACGGAAAAACTGAGTTTCAAGAACATGTACAAAGAACCTTACATTACCCCCCCCTTAGGGACAACCTCCGGATGGCCTCAGACCAGGCTTGTCTGGGTACCTCTGATGAAACTGGCGGAGCAAACGAGGAGCATTAACGTTATTGACCGGTTCCCATGAGTTGTCCTCCACTGGGTAGCCCTGCCATTTAATCAAATATTGTAACTGATTTCTGTATAACCTGGAATCTAGAATTCTTTCCACCACAAATTCTTCCTGACCATCGACTAGCACTGGGTCAGGGCAAGGAGAAGAACGTCCAGGAAACTTATTGGGTGTTGCAGCCTTTAGTAGGGATACATGAAAGACAGGGTGGATTCTCATAGTTCTAGGCAGTTGGAGACGACAAGCAACGGTACTTATAATTTTACTGATTTTATAGGGTCCAATGTACTTATGTCCCAACTTAGACGATGGAATCCTTAACTTAAGATTTCTGGTTGACAGCCAGACCAGGTCTCCTACCTTGAAAGCTGGTGCAGGTTTACGAAATTTATCTGCTGCTTTCTTGTACCTTTCCTGAGTCAATTCCAGATTCTCCTTTAGAAGATCCATATTCTTCTGTAAAGACGTGATTCTTTCAGCCACTGCTGGTAAAGGCGTTTCTATGGGAAATCGTGGAAGAATGTTAGGATGATAACCTAGATTGGAGTAAAAAGGAGACTGCTTAGTGGAGGCGCTCTGAGAGTTGTTATAAGAGAACTCAGCCAATGGAAGTAGATCCACCCAATCATCCTGTAGGTGGCAGATAAAGCAGCGGAGATACTGCTCCAGAGTTTGATTGGTTCGTTCGGTCTGTCCATTAGTCTGGGGATGAAAAGCAGAAGAAAGGTTTACTTTAATGTCCAATGCTGCACAGAAATTTTGCCAAAACCTTGAAGTGAATTGCACCCCTCGATCCGAAATAACCTCATCCGGTACTCCATGTAAGCGAAACACATCTTTAATCATCAAATCTGATGTCTGTTTTGCAGTGGGTAAGCCGACACAAGGGATAAAATGAGCTGCCTTTGTTAAACGATCAACCACCACTAGAATGGTGTTTTTCCCTTGAGAGGTTGGTAACTCCACAATGAAGTCCATAGAAATGGATCCCCACGGGCGGGACGGGGTGGGAAGAGGTTGTAACAGACCAGTTGGTGAGGAGCGAGGTGTTTTGCATCTTGCACAGACTTCACATGAAGTGACATAGTTTAAAACATCCTTCCTGCAAGTGGGCCACCAAAAGAAACGAGAAAGAAATTCCTGTGTCTTTAGAATTCCTCTATGCCCAGCTATCTTGAAATCGTGAATGAGTTGCAATACTCTCAATCTGACTGTTTCAGGAATATACAGACGTTGTCCCAGAATCCACACACCATTCTTAAAGACAAGACTTACGTCCCTTGGGGTTGTGCCAACAAGGAATCCACATGGTATGCTTCCTTGATGTCCTTAAGTAGGTCTTGATTATGAATCACTCCCAGGAATCTAGAGTCAGGAAGAATAGTCTTAGGAGGAGTAAGTGGACGGGTCTCTGCTGAATGAATCCTAGAGAGTGCATCAGCCTTTCCATTGCGCGATCCTGGTCTATAAGAAATGACAAAATTAAATTGGTTTAAGAAAAGATTCCAGCGAGCCTGGCGAGGAGTCAGGCACTTAGCCGACCTGATAAATTCAAGGTTACGATGGTCTGTCAGGACGACTATTTGCTGTGCAGCTCCCTGAAGAAGGTGTCTCCATTCTTTGAAGGCGGCAATAATGGCCAACAACTCTCTATTGCCCACATCGCAGTTCCTCTCAGCCGAAGACAACTGCTGGGAAAAGAAGGCACAGGGATGCAAGACATTCTTCTCACCTGTTCTCTGAGAGAGTATAGCTCCAACGGCACAGTCTGAAGCATCCACCTCTATTATGAAGGCAAGCTCGGGGTTGGGATGTACCAAGATAGGTGCGGTGGTAAATTTATCTTTTAGACGGGAAAATGCTTCCTGGGCTTGGGGAGTCCAGGAGAACCTAGACTCTTTCCGGGTAAGTTGGGTGATAGGTGACACTACCTCAGAGAAATTCCTAATGAAACGTCTATAGAAATTGGCAAACCCGATGAAGCGCTGCACCTCCTTCACATTTCTAGGACTTGGCCAATCCTTGATGGCTTGGGTCTTGCTTCCATCCATACTAATTCCTTGTGTAGACAGTACATACCCCAGAAATTGAATTTCGGTCCTATGGAATTCACACTTTTCAAGTTTGATGTAAAGATGGTTTTGTCTTAGACGTTCCAAGACCATTCTCACATGTCCATGATGTTCCTCTGTGGAGTTAGAAAAAATTAGAATATCATCCAAATAAATCACCACGAATGTATCTAGGAGATCCCTGAAGATGTCATTCACCAAGTGTTGGAAAGTGGCTGGGGCGGTACTCAGACCAAAAGGCATAACTAGATATTCAAAGTGTCCATAGCGTGACCTGAATGCAGTCTTCCATTCATCTCCAGGTCTAATACGGACCAAGTTATAGGCCCCACGGAGATCCAATTTAGAGAAAATTTTGGCATGCCGCACTCTCTCCAATAACTCAGGGATTAAAGGCAATGGATAACGGTTTCTAATAGTAACCTTATTGAGTTCCCTATAGTCTACGCAGGGTCTCAGAGATCCATCTTTCTTCTTCACAAAGAAGATGGGTGCACCTGCAGGAGATGAAGAGGGGCGTATGAAGCCCTTGGCTAGATTTTCGTCTATGTAATCCTTTAAAGCCTTTAGCTCAGGCCCCGCCAGGGGGTAGATCTTACCAAAAGGTATCTCTGCTCCAGGCAATAATTCAATTGGACAATCATATGGACGGTGAGGGGGAAGCTGGTCAGCGTTCTTCTTGTCACATAAATCCACATAGTCCTGGTATACAGCTGGTAGTTCAGGGACTGACATGGTTCCTTTAGGCACAGAGCAAGCTGAAACTTCTGGACTCATCTGTTTCTCTGGAAAGTGTAATTCCTTGGTCTCCCAGTTAATGGTAGGGTTCTGAGCCTGCAGCCATGGTAGCCCTAGAATAATGGGAAAGTGGGGAGAAGAGATAAGCATAAAGGACAGTTTCTCTTGATGATCTTTACCCATAAGGACCCTCAAAGGCTCCGTTTCCTGATCCACTGGTCCAGAGGTCAGCAGGGAGCCATCCACAGTTTCCATCTGTACTGGAGTAGCCTTCTTCACTGAACGTATCCCCTGTTTCAGAGCAAAGGAGACATCCATAAAATTCCCACTTGCCCCTGAGTCGATCATAGCAGAGCTAGACACCCAGACTGAGTCAACCCAGAGTTTGATGGAAAGGAAGCAATGAGAATTGTTTTTCCTACAACTCACCTGGGACACCGCTGAGGAAACTTGAAAAATTGCAGCGTTTACACAGTCATCGTCCTCAGAAGTAACGGAGTTTAAGTCCGAGAAATCAATATCTGTTGCTGCAGATCTCTCTGGAGCCTGAGGCTCGGACCTGACAGATCTCCTCTCGCAACACTCACAGTGAATGAGTGCTGCAGTAGTCTTACGAGAACGGCTGGGGCAGTCTATAATGAAGTGCCCTGACTTACCACAATAGAAACATAGATTTTCCTTAAAACGATGTTCTTTGCGTGCATCACTAACCCGTCTTTGTAAAGAGTCTACCTGCATGGGTTCAGGTTCAGGTTCCCGTGTGATCCTACTCAAAGGTTCCTTAGCTGGGGAGGAAGGTAGGAAAAGGTTAGTGCGATTGCTTTCGAACCATCTCTCTTGCCTGCGTTCAGTCAGGCGAGCATCAATACGGATGCAGTAGTTAATAAAATCACCTAACGCAGTGGGAGGGTCGGCACGAGCAAGTTCATCCTTAATTAGTGGAGACAACCCCTTTCGAAAAATAGATTTTTTGGCGGAACTGTCCCAGGTGGTATCAAGAGCCCATCTCCTGAAATCCAAGGCATATTCGGCTACCGAGTGCTTACCTTGGCGCAAAGTTAACATGGCTGCTTCAGCTGTTGCACCTCTATTGGGGTCATCAAACACCTGCCCCATGGCTGAAATGAAAGCATCAAGATGATCCAAACATTCATCCTCAGTCTCAATCAGAGGGTTTGCCCACATCAAAGCCTTGTTGGTAAGTAACATAATTATAGTAAGCACTTTAGATCGTTCAGTGGGAAATTGTGAAGCATGTGCAGAAAAAAACAAATTGCATTGGTTAATAAATCCCCTGAATTTTTCACGTTCACCGCCAAAACGAAAAGGGGGCAACTTGGGAATCCCAGAACTTGGGGCTACGGCAGGAGCCTGGACTCGCTCCTCTAGAACCTCAATCCTGGCTCGCAAATCCTGGGCAGTCTGTCCAAACACTTGCAAATTGTGATTAGTGAGGTCCTGTAGGTTTGTAAAACGGGTTTTTATAGTCTGTAAATCTGCAAGGATATTATCAGTCACTCCGCAAAGTTCCTTTATGCGGGCCTCCATTTTCCAGATCTTTTAAGACTGGAGTACTGGAAGGAGAGGAGAAAAAAAAAACAATAGTGTTTACCTGTGGTAACACTGCAGAGAGAGAAAAAAAAATTAAGGGAACTGCTCACCTGGAATGGTTGTGAGAAGTCACAACCACTATCATCACAGAAAGTACAACCGGACGTCTGATATCCACAGTTACAGCAGACACAAAAGAGGAAAGAAAAAAAAAAAACAATTGTGTTTACCTGTGGTAACACTGCAGAAAAAAAAACTTAAGGGAATTGCTCACCTGGAATGGTTGTGAGAAGTCACAACCACTGTCATCACAGAAAGTACAACCGGACGTCTGATATCCACAGTTACAGCAGACACAGCCTTCCCAGACCCAGCAGACACTAACGTTTTGGCTTCAGAATCTTGTAATGTATGTAGTACAGTTCATATAGCGTCTTGTGCTTGGGTGTGATGAAAATACATGAGACACAGGTTTGATATAGAAGGTCTTGTATTACTTCATACAAGTGGCAAAAATAGTCACACAGTTTGCAGATACAGAAGCAGGAGACACAGCAGGCCAGAGTAACTTAAGCTCAGCAATCACTCTCCACAACAGGTTCAGGATCTTCTTCTCTGTTACCGTAAGTCCATGCAAACGTGGATCTTTCAAAGAGCAGGGTTCCAGAGTCCACAAGTGTTCCAGGGTTCCTCAGTAGGAATAGCTGGAGTACAAAGTCCAAGGCTTCCAGGAGTCAGGTCACAGGTTCACTGCAGGCTAGATTCTGAAGCACTGATTGCTCAGCTGTGGCTGCTTAAGAAGCAAGAGGGAGAGAATCAGGGCGGGAACATGAAAGCTGGAAACTCCATATTGACTGAGGGCAAGATAGCTGCAGCAAGACAGAAAGCAAAATGGCTGACGGAAAAACTGAGTTTCAAGAACATGTACAAAGAACCTTACACACTGCTTAAATATGACACCTGTTTTGTCTGAGCCGGAATTAAACTCTGAATGTGGTACTGCAGGGGTTCCTTGGTGTCTCCTGCTGGCGGGGTGACGTCGCCCCTCCAGTGCCTATGCCGGGGAAACGCCAGGGAACCACAGACATGCCCTGCAGTACAAGACCCACAGGTAGCCGACAGCAAGGGGAGGCCATGAGTACCTGTGCCGCTGCAGCAAAGCGGGAGGACGATGTGCAGGGGAGCACTGCTCACCGGCATCCCTCTGTTGTGACACTGTGAGGATTCCCTGAGCTTTCCCACTGGCAAGGTGATGTCACCCCACCAGCGTTCTGCAGCCTGGGGAAATCCCAGGGAACCCCTTCAGCACCATACATCACATGCTCACATTGGATTACAGATCAGGTACTACCAGGGGTCAAGTTCTGGGAAAAAAATGTGGGAACTCACCAAGATTTCCTACTTGCCCCCACTCTGATGAGAGTAACACCAACCTAGTAATGAAATAATACTGCCATACTGTGACTGAATAAAACACCATGCAAAACCAATATTACTCCTATACAGTGACTATAGATAGGCAGAAACTAGCTACACAGGCGCTCTGCAGACCGCACTAGTGATTGTTACCTTTAGGCCTCTTTCACACAATCATATGCGTATTGCGCGCGTTAAAAATGCAGCGTTGTCACAGCGTATTTTTCCCTTCCCCATGACAGCACCGACATGAGAGTATGGTATCCGCTCCCAGGAACAGGAAACCTGTAGCAGAGATAAAAGAAGGGGGGCGGTACCTCTCCCTCAGTTTTGGTTTCCTGTTCCTGCAGGTGGATGCCTGTGGGGCAGAGTACCTGTAGGGGAATCGTCCCCTGGATGGCTGGTCTGGAGACCGAGGTCCTAAGGGGAGGCATGCAGCTGAGCGCGGCGGCGCGCGCTCTCCATCCCGGCTTCTTGGGGGCTGCCTGGCCGCGTCTCGCCCCCCCGTGGACTCCGGAAGTGACGCCACACGCCGGGAGAAGCGGTGTCTCGCTCCCAGAGGCGCGCACACCGCTCTCCCCCCTGAACCCCCCCCTCGCATACATAGCCTGCCGGAGGCAGGAAATCGTGTCCAAGAGACTGAGGCTGCAGAAGCGCTTCACATCGCGGTATGGAAGGAGCAGATGAGTAGCGCGTGCCAGAGGAGGGAGGCCAGCAGACCGCTGTGGTACCAGGGGGTCGGTGGGTGAGTGCCTTTGTAAGGCGAAGAAACATATAGTGATGACCTTTACCCTGTTCCCCTCTCCCTAGGGCAGGAAAGCTACGGCCAAAAAAAAAAAACAAAGCATGTGCTTTGTGTAAAAAAACGCTTCCCAGAGATTACAATAAAAGGTTGTGCCGCTCTCATGTGTGCAGAAAACGGTAGCGGAGGAATCACCGTCCTTGTTAGAGGATATTAGAGCCGTTATTCGTCAGGAAGTAAAAACAACGGTTAAAGAGGAGTTAAAACAGCACACGCCAGTCAGTTCAGGCATACCTCCCAACCGTCCCGATTTGGCCGGGACAGTCCCGATTCTGACCCCCTCCTCCCGCTGTCCCGGCGGGACACTATGTGTCCCGCAGTGAGCTGAGCCGCCATGCCCCCCATACACCCTATAGTTGCCTTCCAGCGCTCCACTTTAGCTTCTCACAGCAGAGCAATGACCTGCTGAGCAGTACTCCTCTGTGTGCACACAGGACCTGTGATGAGGTCACAGGAGGGGAGGAGTTGGGTGTCACATGGCCAGGATCGTGTACAAGTCTGCTGTGCTGGTTGTCATGGGTGCTGGCTGCAGTGGCTGAGGGTAAGTTTGTGAGGGGTCAGGAGGGATTTACAGTGTGGATGTCGCAGAGTCGTGTGTGTACGAGGTGTATAGAGCGGAGCCGTGTGTGAAAAGTGTATGGAGCGTAGCTGTGTGTGTACGAGGTGTACGGAGCGGAGCCGTGTGTGTATGAGGTGTATGGAGCAGAGCTGTGTGTGTACGAGGTGGCTGTAGCAGTGCAGTGTGTGTACGGAGCGGAGCCGCTCATCTCCGTACACACAGGGCTCTGTGCTTGAGCCGTGTGTGTACGGAGCAGAACCGTGTGTGTACGGGGTGTAGAGAAGTGGAGCCGCGTGTGTACGAGGTGTACGGAGCGGAACCGCATGTGTGCGAGGTGAATGGAGCGGAGCTGTGACTGTGTGTGTACGAGGTGGCTGTAGCAGTGCAGTGTGTGTATGGAGCGGAGCCGCTCATCTCCGTACACACAGGGCTCTGTGCTTGAGCCGTGTGTGTACGGAGCAGAACCGTGTGTGTACGGGTGTAGAGAAGTGGAGCGGCGTGTGTACGAGGTGTACGGAGCGGAACCGCATGTGTGCGAGGTGAATGGAGCGGAGCTGTGGCTGTGTGTGTACGAGGTGGCTGTAGCAGTGTGTGTATGGAGCGGAGCCGCTCATCTCCATACACACAGGGCTCCGTGCTTGAGCCGTGTGTGTACGGAGCAGAACCGTGTGTGTACGGGGTGTAGAGAAGTGGAGCCGCGTGTGTACAAGGTGTACGGAGCGGAACCGCGTGTGTACGAGGTGTACGGAGCGGAACCGCATGTGTGCGAGGTGTATGGAGCGGAGCGGTGTGTGTACGAGGTGGCTGTAGCAGTACAGTGTGTGCACGGAGCTGAGCCGCTCATCTCCGTACACACAGGGCTCCGTGCTTGAGCCGTGTGTGTACGGAGCGGAGCAGAGCCGTGTGTGTACGGAGCGGAGCAGAGCCGTGTGTGTACGGAGCAGAGCAGAGCCGTGTGTGTACGGGGTGTAGAGAAGTGCAGCCGCGTGTGTATGGAGCGTTACCGCGTGTGTACGAGGTGTACGGAGCGGAAACGCATGTGTACGAGGTGTACGGAGCGGAACTGCATGTATACGAGGTGTATGGTGCAAAGCCACATGTGTACAAGGTTTACGGAGCGTGGCTGCGTATGTACGAGGTTTACGGAGTGAAGCCGTGTGTGTACTGAGTGGAGCCATGTGTGCGCGAGGTGTACAGAGTGGAGCCGTGTACGGAGCGGAGCCGTGTGTGCGCGAGGTGTACAGAGGGGAACCGTGTGTGTATGAGGTGTGCGGAGCCGTGCATGTACAAGGTGTATGGTGGGGAGCATTCATACCTCCCAACAGTCCCGATTTTGAGAGAGGGTCTGCCCCGCTGTCCCGGCTGGCAGCTTACTTTCCCGTGGACACAGGAGTACACGGCGGAGCCCCAAGGAGCACTTTAAAACTCTGCTCTTTCTTTCTTTTCCTCAGTACCAGTCAGTGTGCGCACAGTACCAGCCACTGATCCCAAAATGCCAGCCACTGTGCCCTCAGTACCAGTCCGTGTGATCAGCAGGGCTAAATGGGTGTAGTTGGGGCGTGGACATGGGTGTGATTAGTTGTGAAATGGGTGTGGTCAGGGGGCGTGGCCTAAAATTTGCCGCGACGCGCTAAGCAGCGCCGCAACCTCTATCCCTCTTTCCCATCTTCAAAAGTTGGGAGGTATGGTTCAGGTCATCCTCCCCCCCTCCTACGGAACAAAGTGACGTAAAATCGGATGGCGAACCGACGGAGTTAAAAAACTCGGAAAGCTCAGACCGAGATTCCTCGGACGAGGAATATGGTCACCCTTATGTTTTGTCTGAAGACATTGGGAAATTGTTAAAATTGATTAGATCTACCATGGGGGTTGAAACACCAAAAGAGCATCTTTCGGTACATGACTCTATGTTCAGCAATCTAGAGGGGAAAAAACGTAAAGTTTTTCCCTTCCATGGAAATCTATTGAAATTGATTAAAAAAGAGTGGAAGAAACCCAACAAAAAAATGTCTGTGCCACAAGCATTAAAACGGAAATATCCGTTTGATGAGGAAATATGTGGGGAATGGGAAAAAGCCCCTAAACTAGATGCCGCCATTGCTAGTACGTCTAAAGGAATAGCATTACCATTCGAGGACATGGGGGCCTTGAGAGACCCCCTCGATAAAAAAGCGGATGCTTTTTTAAAATCTGCCTGGGAAGCATCAGCCTGGTCAATTAAACCGGGGGTAGCCGCCACTTGCACCGCTAGGGCCATGGTCAAATGGTTGGAAGAACTCCGTGAACAGATAAAGAATAAATGCCCAAGAGAGGAATTATTGGAAGTAATACCGTCACTACAAAAAGCGGCAGGGTTCCTAGCGGATGCAGCGGTGGATTCTGTGCGAGGTGCCGCCCGTGCATGCGCTCTCCCTAACTCAGGTTGCAGGGCATTATGGCTTAAAAATTGGGCGGCAGACTTCCAGTCAAAGGTAAAACTCTGCGCAATCCCCTGTGAGGGACAATACTTGTTCGGGAAGGCATTGGATGAAATATTGGAGAAAGCATCGGATAAGAAGAAACGATTTCCGCTACCACCTGTTTCAAGACGTCGTTGGAATGATGCTCGCTCGTCCTTTCGTGGAGCAAGGAATAGAGGGGGCAGGGGTCGGCCAGATGAGAGGTCTATCCGAGGAAGGCTCTAACGAATATCCATCAGAATCCATCCAAAAAACTGCAAATTTCAAATTAGGGGGCTAACCCCCCACCTGACACCCCCAATATCTCGGGAACGAAAGGAGATCTAACGTTAGTTTTTGCTGATCAAACCGGATCTAACGAATATCTATCAGAATCCATCCAAAAAACTGCAAATTTCAAAGTTGGGGGGGCTAGCTACGGGTTAGCCCCCCTGGAAAAGACCGTAAATATCTCATTTTGTAGGGGTGATCTAACGTTAGTTTTGGTTGATCAAACCGGATCTAACAAAGATCTAACGAATGCAATCATTTTTTACCCAAATTCTCACTAAGGGGGGCTAACCCGGGGGTGGTGGCTCTATCTCTGTCAGTGACATCAGATATAATGGAGGAGGCTCTATCTCTGTCAGTGACCTCAGATATAATGGGGAAGGCTCTATCTCTGTCAGTGACCTCAGATATAATGGAGGAGGCTCTATGTCAGTGACCTCAGATATAATGGAGGAGGCTCTATCTCTGTCAGTGACCTCAGATATAATGGAGGAGGCTCTATCTCTCAGTGACCTCAGATATAATGGATAATGGAGGAGGCTCTATCTCTGTCAGTGACCTCAGATATAATTGGGGAGGCTCTATCTCTGTCAGTGACCTCAGATATAATGGAGGAGGCTCTATCTCTGTCAGTGACCTCAGATATAATGGAGGAGGCTCTATCCCTATCACTGACCTCAGATATAATTGAGGAGGCTCTATCTCTGTCAGTGACCTCAGATATAATGGAGAAGGCTCTGTCTCTGTCAGTGACCTCAGATATAATGGAGGAGGCTCTATCCCTATCACTGACCTCAGATATAATTGAGGAGGCTCTGTCTCTGTCAGTGACCTCAAATATAATGGAGGAAGGCTCTATCTCTGTCAGTGCATCAGATATAATGGAGGAGGCTTCTATCTCTGTCAGTGACCTCAGATATAATGGAGGAGGCTCTTCTCTGTCGTGACCTCAGATATAATGGAGGAGGCTCTATCTCTGTCAGTGGCCTCAGATATAATGGAGGAGGTTCTATCTCTGTCACTGACCTCAGATATAATGTAGGAGGCTCTATCTCTGTCAGTTACCTCAGATATAATGGAGGAGGCCTATCTCTGTCATGACCTCAGATATAATGGAGGAGGCTCTAGTCTCTGTCAGTGACCTCAGATATAATGGAGGAGGCTCTATCTCTGTCACTTACCTCAGATATAATGGAGGAGGCTCTATCTCTGTCAGGGACCTCAGATATAATGGAGGACGCTCTATCTCTGTCACCTCAGATATAATGGAGGAGGCTCTATCTCTGTCAGTGACCTCAGATATAATGGAGGAGGCTCTGTCTCTGTCACTTACCTCAGATATAATGGAGGAGGCTCCCTATCAGTGACCTCAGATATAATGGAGGAGGCTCTGTCTGTGACCTCAAATATAATGGAGGCCCTCTTAACGTATACCTCAGATAAGTTGGAATACAATATCTGTCTGCCTCAGGGAAAATGGAAAAGGCTGTTTCTGTCTTAATCAAGAATGGAGTATGTTCTTTCTTTCCTCATCAGATAAAACAGAAGACTCTTAGTCACACTACTAAAGTGAATTCTGTTCTTTACATTATCTTCCTGAAAGGACTGACATCCATCCAGCTTACCTTCTTTTCTCACAGTTCTGCCCACGTCCTGTCTCATTCCCAGGTGTTAATGGGAGATGTAGCTCTTTCCACATACATTATTATATAAAGTATGGAGATAAGACGTTTCCACTCCACTGAATGCTTCTGACAGGATCCCAGTGACGTACGGTCTGCTGCTATAAAAGGCTCTGTGCTGGAGAATGCAATCTTACACCCCTCTTTTCAGCATCCTGTAGTCTTGCAGCTGCACAGGGAGGCTTTCAGAAAAATTAAAAGGGGTTGTCAGTGCTGTGGTCACTGTCTCCACCTTCGGACAAATCAAACATGAAGAGGAAGCCAGGGATCAGCTGCAGCTTGGACTTCCTCTTCATGTTCAATCTGTCCGAAGGCGCGACAGTGACATTAGTGCTGATTAGCGTTTTACAACACCGGACAAGAGAGAACGAGTGCTGACATCGTGGGAACGGCACGGGAGGGGAGTATAGGGTTTATTATTTTAACAGGGCCAAGTGAGGGGTATGAGAAGAAGTTGTCCAAGTAGTGGACAACTTTTTTAAGCATTGTTTTTATTTCCATTTTTTTTCCAATAGTGATCCCTAATGGAAAATGACAGATAAAACACCATATCTAGAGGAAAGAGAAATTACTAGGAAGCTATAAACACTGTAAATGTAGATGCCATTAACTGCCATAGCGTTAAGGCTGTGTGCTCACGTTCAGGAATTTTCTCTTTTTTTAGCATTTTTGCGGCGGTTTTCCACTGCAAAAACACTTAAACGCATGCATTATGCATCATATTAGAATGCATTCCGCAATATTTGTGCACATGCTGCGTTTTTTTCTGCAAAAAAACACATAGCGGAAAAAAATGCAGCATGTTCATTCTTTTCCGGAATCGCGGCGATTCCGCCGCCATATGAATGCATTGAACCGCTTACTTTCCGCATGTGGCTATGTCAACCATGCGCAAAGTGAGTGGTTCATGTGCGGATAGTACTCTCCTCCAGGCCCTGGGTACCATATCCATATTAAAACAATAATTTAAAAAAAAAATAGTGATATTCCCACCTTCCGGCGGCCCCCGCAGCCTTCCCACCTCTCAGCGACGCTCCCGGCAACTGACGTTCCCAGGCGTGCTTAGCGACAATGACTCCAGATGACATAGCGGTCTCGCCTGATACTACGTCATCTGGGGTCATTGTCACCAGGCATCCTGGGAACGGAACTTGCTGGGAGCATCTCGAGGACCAGGAAGGCTGCGGGGGCCGCCGGAAGGTGAGAATATCACGATTTTATATGTTTTTTATTATTTTTAACATTATATCTTTTTACTATTGATGCAGCATAGACAGCATCAATAGTAAAAAATAGCTTACACGAGTCAAATACTATGTTTGACTCGTGTGACCAACCTGTCAATCAGTTTTCCAAGCGATGCTACAGCTAAGCTAATTACGCTTGCAAAACGCAAGTTTCTGGGGGAATATGCATACCAATAAACTGTGTATTTCCCTCGCTTGGGAGGTGCAGGATTGCCGCGGAAATTTCTGCGGCAATTCTCATATATGTGCACATAGCCTGAATGTAACATCAGTCTGCAGCTTTTTGGCCCCAAAAAATGTCTCACAATGCTGTGTTTGTGAACCAGCTTTTAAATCATTTATTCTCTTCTAACACGGGAATGGATCCCAGTTCAGAGAGGATTCGTACAGGGATGGTGGTAATGTAATCCATGAAGGACTATGGGCAGATATCTATATACAAATGTAGTATAAGATGGAGTTGTCATATCATCATGTAGTAGTTATTTATGAACATGGTACCTACAGTTTTAGTGATGTCGAATTCTGTTTAGGTGACAGAGACATGAATGAGCTTTATGGAAAATTAATCTAGGAGCAACATATTCAGCTACCAACTCCGAGGAAAAACATGCATGTTAACGTGCGTGGTCTAAAATATTTTTTTTTTTTATCAGTAGGTAAACCTTGCAGAATGCTGTAAAATAAAACTAATAATAATACTCAGCTTAACGACCCCCACTACTCCCATTGCAGATCTCCTATTAGTCTGTGTATTTCCTGCTTTAAACATGCTATGGCTACAGTCAATTAATGTCCTACTCAGTTACTGTCCTTATGAAAGCATATGACTGCTACACGTTATATCATGACATATGTTTCCCCTTATTATCTCCAGTAATTTATTACTTGAAATTCTTTATGATTTTTCATTAGGTCATCTTTTCCCCATTCAGGTCCCTACAATACCGGATTCTCTTAGTGGAGATCTTCTATGTAAGAGAATTTTTCATTATTGATCTGTCAAGGATGGATAGGGACAGAGACAAGATGGCGGAGAGGATATTACACCTTACCCTAGAGATCCTATTCCAACTTACTGGAGAGGTGAGAGATTCTGATGACGTCACATTACATCATTCTTATCAATGGGAATAACAGATGGACAGAACTGGAGAGGTGAGGACTCTGGGAATGTCTGTAGTGAGATTTATTATTGTGTCTCTCTATAACCAGGATTACACAGTAGTGAAGAAGACCTCTAGGGAGCGCTGTCAGGCCCCTGTTTCTGAGGGATGGGGAAGACCCTGAGCCCAATCACAGGGCCTTCTCCTCACCCCCTGATACATGAGGAGTCGGACTTCAATGACCAGAAGATCCTAGAACTCACTTACAAGATGATTGAGCTGCTGACTGGAGAGGTGACACTGCTGGGAATGCTGGGACATTATACAGTAACACTATGGAGGGATCGGGGGATGATGGTATCATTGTATGTGTCAGGTTCCTATAAAGTGTCAGGATGTCACTGTCTATTTCTCCATGGAGGAGTGGGAGTATTTAGAAGGACACAAAGATCTGTACAAGGACGTCATGATGGAGGTTCCCCAGCCCTCACATCACCAGGTAATAGACAGGACTAAATACACACGGCCTATAATTATCTGTATGTAAAGAATGAATTCAGTCCCTGTATGTGTTTCCTGTAGTTCTATCCAGCAAGCTGACAACACCAGAGAGATGTCCCCGTTCTCTCCTTCCAGGGGACTGTAAACAAGAAAATCTCAATGTTCCTCAGGATCAACAGGTAGATGGAAAGAAGGTGTCATTAAATCTTGTGTAGAAGGCTGTAAAGGTCTTGTGTTCAGTCTTGTTTTATACGCTAATATTTGACACTGAATGGCCAATTTATTAGAGACACCGGCCTGTTTATAATTGGAGCTACAATTTATGGAATTTAGGTCTATGTCTCTGGAGTACAGCATAAAATCAATTGAGAACATTTCCCTTCGACCCATTATAGTGTAAATCAACAAGGAATTAATTAAAAAATGAGGTAATCGTTGAAAGAGGAGCCAGGACCAGTATTTCAAATACTGCCCATCTTGTTTGAAAATGCTTGTTACTCACCTGTGCTGTGTCCAAAACACTGTGTTCTAAATTAGAAGCACAGTAGATGCGTTTTATAGATATGCCATGCCCTCTGTGCTCCTGTTTAACGCAGCGTAAACTTACCTGCGGTGCGGGTTTACTAGTCGCAGAATATTAATTATCTGCAGCGGAGACGTTGGTCTCCGTTGCATAGTTTCACCCATAGCCATTCACTAGATGCAGTAAATCCATCACTCCACAGGGGTCATATGGTGACAAATGGTTTACAGGAACATGACAGTGAGTGTTTCTTGCTTGTCCTGCGTTCATACTCCCAGATATTCATCCTATAGAACATCCCTTGGACGCAACTGCATGAAGCAGTCCTGTCCGCAAAGGCCAATATTCCTGCAGAACAATCTCAACAGCTGATGAAGTGTATGCAATGACAAATTGCTTTGGGTCTAGAGACCAAAGGACGGTGTAGTGTGGTAATAAATGGATTTCTCAAAAAAAAAAAAGTGGACATTCAATGACTGTTTTTTGCTTGGTGCAGATGACGTGATAATGCCGATCATAGATATTAGATGCTGTCTGGATCTTCTCACAATTTTCTGGTTATGGAGAATGCTGGTTACAATTAGCCGACAGGTTGGATTTATACAGGAGACCTGCAGCTATGTGATAATTACTGTCTGATCATTATGGAAAATGTATAACTGTTTGTGACGTTTACAATATTTCTTTCAGGGTGAAAATCTGCCCAATATTAATACTACGGAGAGGGGTGATGAGTGGTGTAAGGAGGAGATTTCTACATATGATTACCCAGGTGAGTAGTACCCACTAAATGTAGAGAATTCGCAGATTTTAACCACTCATTTGCTGCTACAATTATGTGTTTAATCCTTTAGGGCAGAGATGCACAACTCCAGTCCTCAAGGGACAACAACAGTGCATTTTTTCAGGATTTCCTTAGTATTGCACAGGTGATAATTTAATCACCTGCACAGGTGATGATTCTATAGTAGAGCCAGCCTTTGTCTCCAGGCCAAAATTGAGAAACTCATCGTAAATTCAGGTTTATAGGCCGAAAAGAAATTTGAAGTTGACCTGCAGTAATCCGCAGATGGAACCTGGATGCCAATTGTACCCCTCTGTAAAAGACAGCAGGCAACATTAGTCCGAATGTACTCAGAGCTAGAGGGACTTGTGTCAAGTGACAACTAAGTAATAGGGACCTTACTTACAGGTCACATGCAAAGCACATAGTGACTCAACTTGGCTTAAAATAAGTATAGTGGGGTGAGACTAGCTACCTATGACCTAAAATCCCACAAGATTGGCGCAGTGCAAAGCATTTTGCTATCATTAGATGCAGTGTCACAAGCAATATCACAGTCTTCTTGTCAAGGCATGTGTAGCCCAGGCTTTAGGACAAAGAGACAGTAGTACAGTCATGGCCAAAAGTTTGGAGAATGACACAAATATTAATTTTTACAAAGTCTACTGCTTCACTTTTTCTAATGGCAATTTGCATATACTCCAGAATGTTATAAAGAGTGATCAGCTTAACAGCAATTACTTGCAAAGTCAATATTTGGCTAGAAAATGAACTTTGTCCCCCAAAACACATTTCAACATCATTGCAGCCCTGCCTTAAAAGGACCAGCTAACCTCTTTTCAGTGATTGCTCCATTAATACAGGTGTGGGTGTTGATGAGGACATGGCTGGAGATCAATCTGTCATGATTAAGTAAGAATGACACCACTGGACACTTTAAAAGGAGGCTGGTGCTTGGCATCATTGTTTCTCTTCTGTTAACCATGGTTATCTCTAAAGAAACACGTGCAGTCATCATTGCAATGCACAAAAATGGCCTAACAGGGAAGAGTATCGCAGCTAGAAAGATTACACCTCAGTCAACAATCTATCGCATCATCAAGAACTTTAAGGAGAGAGGTTCCATTGTTGCCAAAAAGGCTTCAGGGCGCCCAAGAAAGACCAGCAAGCGCCAGGACCGTCTCTTAAAAGTGTTTCAGCTGCGGGATCGGGCTACCAGCAGTGCAGAGCTTGCTCAGGAATGGCAGCAGGCAGGTGTGAGTGCATCTGCACGCACTGTGAGGCGGAGACTCTTGTAGCAAGGCCTGGTCTCAAGGAGGGCAGCAAAGAAGCCACTTCTCTCCAGAAAAAACATCATGGACAGACTGATATTCTGCAAAAGGTACAGGCAGTGGACTGTTGAGGACTGGGGTAAAGTTATTTTCTCTGATGAATCCCCTTTTCGATTATTTGGGACATCAGGAAAACGCCTCATTCGGAGAAGACAAGGTGAGGGCTACCACCAGTCTTGTCTCATGCCAACTGTTAAGCATCCTGAAACCATTCATGTGTGGGGTTGCTTCTCAGCCAAGGGAATCGGCTCTCTCACAGTCTTGCCTAAAAACACAGCCATGAATAAAGAATGGTACCAGAATGTCCTCCAAGAGCAACTTCTCCCAACCCTCCAAGAGCAGTTTGGCGATCAACAATGCCTTTTCCAGCATGATGGAGCAACTTGCCATAAAGCAAAGGTGATAACTAAATAGCTCAGGGAACAAAACATAGAGATTTTGGGTCCATGGCCTGGAAACTCTCCAGATCTTAATCCCATTGAGAACTTGTGGTCAATCATCAAGAGACGGGTGGACAAACAAAAACCTAAAAATTCTGACAAAATGAAAGCATTGATTGTGCAAGAATGGACTGCTATCAGTCAGGATTTGGTCCAGAAGTTGATTGAGAGCATGCCAGGGAGAATTGCAGAGGTCCTGAAGAAGAACGGTCAACACTGCAAATATTGACTTGCTGCATTAACTCATTCTAACTGTCAATATAAGCTTTTGTTACTCATATGTTTGCAGTTATTATATTTCTGTCTGTGATAAAAAACATCTGTCAAACACACATAAAAACCAGAGGGCAGCAGATCATGTGAAAATATAATATATTGGTGTCATTCTCAAAACTTTTGGCCATGACTGTAGAATCTAAGCAGGTAAAAGAAGAACGTGCTCTGTTTTGGAGAATTGAGCTACAATCCCCCAAATAATTGTACAAATCAGATTAGCTGAGTAAATCTGTTAAAAAGTCTGTAGACATGTCGGTCTGTGGAGATTCCATGAAATGGAAAGGAATTACCAGGCTTGGAGGGGATTCTGGAATGAAGTAGCACAACCGGATGTCCTGATATCAAAAGAATGAAACAAGTCAAGCAATTGGATTCCAGCTATGAGCAGTTCTGGTCACCGGGTGACAACAAACCCCCTCCAATAGGTGTCTCCACTTCTCTCAAGCAATTCTGATAACAAGAGGATCTATGTCAACAATTCTGTTTTGTTTGTTTTTTCTCTTCGTAGAGGAAAAGGCTTTGTTGAAATTTTTACAATCTAGCATCAACAGAAGTGTTCATTTCCTGTTAGAAAACTTAAAAGGATCAGACCAATCGAAAGGCAGAAAAGATGGTCTTCCTTAACTAGCCCCTAAATTGACAACTTTTTTACATATTGCTTTAATATGGGACCATGAGAGATGGTTTATAAATTGACATTAATAATTTGGAGACCACTAAAAAATGTTGAATTTCCCATAAATCTTCCTGTGAACCAGGATCATTTGGACAAAGTTTCAGAAGATACGTATTTTTTGGACTATAAGATGCACCAGACCATAAGACTTACTCGAAATTTTCAGAAAGAAAATAGGGGAAAAAAAAGTTAATGCGTCAAATAAGGGTCTGTCTTACAGTCCGAACTCGGCTTACCCGGGGGGATCGGCAGTACTGGTCGAGTGGGTCACGGGGTGTTCGGAGGTCCGGTGATGATATAACTCCCGTCCCAGACTGGTGTGGCAAGTTTGGCAGTGCTCTGTGGTGAGGGGGCTCAGCCGACATTTTTTGAAAGCCTGGAGCCCCCGCACATCCATTGCTGCAATGCGGTGGTCTACGGGAAATCCCATCCCAGGCTGGTGCGGCAGGTTCGGTGGTGAGGGGGCTCTGCCGACATTTTGTGAAAGCCTGGAGCCCCCTCACATCCATTGCTGCCATGCGGTGGCCTCCGGGAATTCCCATCCCATAGTCTCACTGCTCTTACAGTAAAGAATCTGCGTCTGTGATTATGACTAAACCTTCTTTCCTCCAGACATAGAGGATGCCCACTTGTCCCCGTCACAGGTCTAAGAGTAAAAAGATCATTAGAAAGGTCTTTGTACTGTCCCCTCATATATTTATACATTGTAATAAGATCACCCCTAAGCCTTTGTTTTTCCAAACTAAATAACCCCAAGTGTAATAACCTGTCCTGGTATTACAGACCCCCAGTTCTCTAATAACCTTGGTCGCTCTTCTCTGCACCCGCTCCAGTTCAGCTATGTCTTTCTTATACACCGGAGACCAGAACTGTATACAGTATTCTAAGTGTGGTCGCACTAGTGACTTGTATAGAAGTAAAATTATGTTCTCCTCATGAGCATCTATGCCTCTTTTAATGCATCCCATTATTTTATTTGCCTTGGCAGTAGCTGCCTAACATTGGCCACTAAATGTGAGTTTGTCGTCCACCCATACACCCAGGTCTTTTTCAGTGACAGTTTGACATTTTGTGAAAGCCCGAAGCACATCCACTTCTGCAATGTGGTGGCCTCTGGGAAAATGGTTGCCGGGGGCGGCGCATGCACAGATTGAGATATCGCACCTAGATCTTGTTGCCGAGATCTCAATCTGCGCATGCACCACCTCCGGCAGCCATTTTCTCGAAGGTCACAGAATCGCAGCAATGGAAGTGCGGGGCCTCCGGGCTTTCAAAAAATGTCGGCGGGGCCCAATCACTGCCGAATACTGCTGCACAAGCATGGGATAGGAGTGAGATCATCGCCCTGCAGTATCAGACCACCGCAGAATCGCCCAACTCCTGCTGCCACCACACTACTGTTAAGTACATTCTGACTATACGATGTAGCCCCATTTTTCCCAAAAACATTTTGGAAAAAAATGCATTTTATAGTCCAAAAATACAGTATTTAGAATCAATCCTTTTTTAATTACAGAATCCGGGATCTGTCCTCTGGTCCACACCCTGTCATATAAATTAAATACTGATGGGAACCTTTTTCTTTTCTAGAATCAATACTGTGTTGAATGTCAAATTCTTGTAACAATAGGTGGAGGAATAGCTTTAGCTGGATTTACAGAGGATTGATACAGTCTGAGCTAGGAGTTGTGCAATACAGTAAAAAATTTGAAACAATCATGAAGTTGAACATTCATTAATAATTTCAAAAATCTTATATAAAACATATACATACGGCCAAGTCTATTGGAGGGTACCTTCACCCTATTATCTTTGGTAGACAACCAAGACCCACGGATTGCCTCATCAGCTGCTTTCTTCTGTTTATTACGGAACTCTTCCATTTAGTCCTCCTAAAATAAATTCTTTATTGAAGTTTACTGTGCAAAAATGACTTTAAAAAGGATACAAACCATTTGACAAGTTTCAGAAAACAATTCCTTAATCATAGACTGTGATTATCTTCTTTGATTAAGGAATTATATTTCATAATGTATTAGATAGTTTGTATTTTTAATGTAATTTTTTCACATGGAACTTCAATAAAGAATTGCTTCTAGGAGGACTGAGTGCCAACTTTTCTTCAGTTTAAATATTGGCGCAGTTCATAGAAAATGTGTGTGAAAATTGTAATGTTTAATGATTGAGGTCTTGTCCATGTTTCTGATGCCCTCATGAGGTCTGAGGAGAACATTTCTTCATTGATGTAAAAAGACATAAATCCATGCTACACATTCATTCCTGCTGTGAATGTGTCAAAGGTTGTCATAAGTTTCTGCTCACTGGCTCTTCTTTATTTCTGAGATTTAATGCTGTGATCAGGTCTACAAAAATGTTTGTCCACAGGCAAATCTATTATTTCTTTTTTATTGTGTGGCAATGAGAATTCATCCTTATTCTAAGCTTTTGTCCTGTCTCCCCCACATGTAGACCTCCAGTGGGATATTTGGTACATACAGTGCCTACAAGTAGTATTCAACCCTCTGCAGATTTAGCTGGTTGACACATGCGGAATTAACTTGGCATTGTGAAATTTGTACTGTAGATCAGCCTGGAAGTGGGAAATGCACTGCAGCAAAAAAAAAAATTTATAATTTTTTTTTTTTAAAAACGTTAAAAGTTAATTCAGAGTGTCATTTATTATTCAACCCCTCAAACCACAAGAATTTTGTTTGGTCCCCCTAAAGTATTAAGAAGTAGTTCAGGCACCAAGAATAATGAGCTTCACATGTGTGGATTAATGATCTCTTTTGCCAGCCTTTTCTGACTATTTAAGACCCTCCCCAAACTTGTGAACAGCACTCATACATGGTCAACATGGGAAAGACAAAGGAGCATTCCAAGGCCATCAGAGACCAGATCGTGGAGGGTCACAAGGCTGGCAAGGGGTACAAAACCCTTTCCAAGGAGTTGGGCCTACCTGTCTCCACTGTTGGGAGCATCATCCGTAAGTGGAAGGCTTATGGAACTACTGTTAGCCTTCCCGGCCTGGACAGCCTTTGAAAGTATCCTCCCGTGCCGAGGCCAGGCTTGTCCGAAGAGTCAAGGCTAACCCAAGCACAACAAGGAAGGAGCTCCGGGAAGATCTCATGGCAGTGGGGACATTGGTTTCAGTCAATACCATAAGTAACGTACTCCACCGCAATGGTCTCCGTTCCAGACGAGCCCGTAAGGTACCTTTACTTTCAAAGCGTCATGTCAAGGCTCGTCTACAGTTTGCTCATGATCACTTGGAGGACTCTGAGACAGACTGGTTCAAGGTTCTATGGTCTGATGAGACCAAGATCGAGATCTTTGGTGCCAACCACACACGTGACGTTTGGAGACTGGATGGCACTGCATACGACCCCAAGAATACCATCCCTACAGTCAAGCATGGTGGTGGCAGCATCATGCTGTGGGGCTGTTTCTCAGCCAAGGGGCCTGGCCATCTGGTCCGCATCCATGGGAGGATGGATAGCACGGCCTACCTGGAGATTTTGGCCAAGAACCTCCTCTCCTCCATCAAGGATCTTAAGATAGGTCGTAATTTCATCTTCCAACAAGACAACGACCCAAAGCACACAGCCAAGAAAACCAAGGCCTGGTTCAAGAGGGAAAAAGTCAAGGTGTTGGAGTGGCCTAGTCAGTCTCCTGACCTTAACCCAATTGAAAACTTGTGGAAGGAGCTCAAGATTAAAGTCCACATGAGACACCCAAAGAACCTAGATAACTTGGAGAAGATCTGCATGGAGGAGTGGGCCAAGATAACTCCACAGACCTGTGCCGGCCTGATCAGGTCTTATAAAAGACGATTATTTGCTGTAATTGCAAACAAGGGTTATTGTCACGCTGTTACTGCATACAGGAGGTCTGGGGTCTATGCTGACCCTAAGCTGGGGTCCTGACTAATCCCTCTACCTGGAGGTACTGTTGATGGTACAGAGGTCCAGGCCGCCAGCGTAATCCCTACCTCCTGAGGATCCCTGAACCTCAGTGATCTAGTCCTGAGAAGGACCCTGATCACAACACAGGGGACTGGAAGGTATATACCTAGACACAGTAATAGACGAACGAGACAGTACAAGGGATAAACTAAAATCCACCTTGCATACAAAAGTCATACCACAGAAAACAGAGGGGACACCAACGGGTACGGAGATAAATGATAAAGCGAGGAGGGGAAAAAAGACCACACCAGGTACTCAACACTTTCAGACTTCACAATACCACGATCCGCTCTGCTGGTCTGCATGAATGCTTTCACCGACACATTCCTAGCAGACTGGCAGGTTTTTGAAGGAATCCAATTACAACAACATTAATTGCAGCTGGGCGAGGCTGGTCTTGTCTAACACAGAGAGAGGGAGAATTAACTCCCTCACTGCCGAAAAACACCCAGCACCAGAAACTCAGCTTTGAGAAGTCAGGGTGTGCAATCGCGACGATCTTCGTAGCGACACACCCGTGACAGTACCCCCCCTTCTACGAGGGTCCTCCGGACCCTCAGGGCCGGGTTTATCTGGGTGAGTAGTGTGGAAGGCCCGAACTAATCTGTCTGCGTTAATATCCGAGGCAGAAACCCACGTCCTCTCCTCAGGACCATACCCCCTCCAATGAACCAGGTACTGAAGGGACCGGCGATTCAGACGTGAATAGATGACTCTCGACACCTGGAACTCCAAGTTACCATTGACCACCACAGGAGGAGGAGGTAAAGGTGAAGGTATCACCGGCGCCACATACCTCTTAAGCAACGATCTGTGGAACACATTATGAATTTTAAATGTAGGAGGGAGGTCAAGACGGAATGCAACCGGATTAATTATAGAACTGATCTTGTATGGCCCGATGAACCTGGGACCCAGTTTCCAGGAGGGAACCTTAAGTTTTATATTTTTGGTAGACAACCATACCAGATCGTTCACACTTAGGTCCGGACCAGACACTCTCCTCCTATCAGCCATACGTTTTGTGAGACAGTGAAAGCATATGTGTTAAATGGGGCGTACATTTCACCTAGGTACTGTGCTGACTGGTATATGGGAAATGTATGGCTTTGTAAAACTAGTGGTGGAGAAAGGTCATTACACCTTCCATTCAGTACACGCTTGTTGTTCAAACCTGAAGCCACTCAGGTGATAATTAGGAAGCCAGAAGTAGGTGGCTGGGAACACAGACAGAGAGTTCGCTTAGTCTGGACAGGAGTCCAGGCACGGAAGGAGTCTCCAGGAGTGGAGCTTTCTCAGTCTGGGGGCTGGATGCGCCCCCCAGACACAAAGAGGAGTCTCTGTAAAAATCCATGCTGGTAGCTGCTGAATAGGAGGGGAGCTCTCTCAAGTCTGGACGTTGGATATGCCTTTAGACACAAAGAGGAGTCTCTGCGAACCTCCATGCTGGTAACTGCTGAACATATGTCTTGTTTTGGCCCAGGCTGTTAGAGTCTGGTCCCTGATAGTGAGGGAAATCTATCTAAGTGTAGTCAGTAGCCGGAGAGGCTAGGTTTTCTGTTTATGATTTGTTTTTATCACGTGCTGTTTGCTGTGGACTTTAATAAAGCTGGTTGCGGCCAGTTTACACCAGAACTGCTGTCTGAATGAACTGTTTTATGCCATTCCGTCTACCAGGACGGCGATCCCGGAGCTATATCGACTGAAAAGCTTACAATTGGTGGAGAATGCGGGCAGCACAGTGGCTAGAGACAGCAATAAAGGAGAAACGTCTGTTGGAGCAGTCTTAAAGAGACAGTAGCCCTAATAGACTTTGCAAAGAAAAAAAAAAGTGTCTGCACAGCAAAGCTGAATTTTCTATGGAAAAGACTGTGGAGTGTGTATGTCTTGTGTGAAGACTGCCGTTGTTAAGACAGAGAAGTCTGACAGTATGGATGACAGCCTGGAGAAGCTGATTAAACAAATGGCGCAAGTTAATGTCCAACATAAGACTGCCGTTGTTGAGACAGAGAAGTCTGACAGCATGGATGACAGTATGGAGGAGCTCGTTAAGTACCTGGTACAGGCCCAGCAGAGCATGCAACTGCAAAGCCAGCAGAGCATGCAAAGCATGCAACTGCAACACCTACAGCACCAGCAGCGCATGCAGCAATACCAGCAGGAGAATAACCGGTTGTTTTTGGAGCAGATTGCAGCTCTCAGCGCCTCGTCCCAGAGTAATGTTGTGAAGGCACCTGTGTTGCCTGCAGTAAAGAAGCGGTTGGAGCCTGACGTCGGCCGTCGTGTCGGCATGGTTGAAGAGGTGATAGTGGACCGCTACACCCGAGCATGTCCTCCTGAGGTACAGCCAGAGGTCGGACAAGTAGACCACCAGGACGCCAATCGTCTGATGGAGAGGGCCTTCGTCACCAAAGACTGCCTCCGTGACCAGCCGTCTGAGCGGTCGTTACTTCAGAGTTCCCGGACGCCGAACTCTCCCGGTAAGAGCGTTCCAGCTGTTGGGGACATGGGGTATGCTGATAGACGGGGACAGGCCCGAGGGGACATATGGGAGGAAAAGTGTGATGTTTCCCTGTCAGGGGTCCCCAGGCCTAGAAAGGTCTCCCCGTCTGAAATCCCAGACCAAAGACAGTGTTGGAGATGCCGTGAAAAGGGTCATACTGCAGTCAATTGTCCACTAGAGGGGGAGCCTATGTACTGTGATGTTGGCAGTTCCCTCTCTCTCTGCGCAGAACCTGTGTGTGTGGCCACCTCATTACACCTGGTGGTTGTAAATGACTGCCCAGCACAGGCCCTCTTGGACTCAGAGAGTCCAGTGACTTCCGTATGTGACTGCCTGATTGATAGGGACTTCATCCCTGATAAACACCTGAGTGTGGTGTGCATCCATGGAGACACCAAAGTCTACTCAGAGACTGCCGTGGACTTGGTCCCCAAACTCGGGGAGATTTCATGTGAAGTGGGGGTAGTGAAGAACCTGGTGCACCCCGTCATATTGGGTAATGACTTTCCCTGGTCTAAGGATCTTTGGGGGGAAAAATGATTCTGTTGGACAGTGTGATGAAGCTCCTACTGAGGGTGCGCAGTCCCGAGGGGCGGAACACAATGCTAGTGGGCCGTTAAACTTATGTAATGATGATGATGACGATGATGACGATGATGATGATGACGATGATAATGATGATGCTGATCATGATAATGATGATGATACTGATCATAATCATGATAATGATATTGATAATGATGATGACTGTGATAAAGATGAAATTCCTTTGCAGGTGATGTTGGGAGACGAGGATGGTGGTTCTCGGGAACTGAGTGTCCCTGACTTACCTGTGTCCTGTGACAATTTTGAGAGTGAGCAGTGGCAAGACCCCACTCTTAAAACGGCACAGGAAAATATAAGTGTTCTAAATGAGGTTTCCCAAGAGCCTGGCTCTGAGGAGAGGTTTCCTCAGGTTGCCATAAACAATAACCTGTTGTATAGGGACACTGAAGTCCAGGGAGAGGTCGTGAGTCAGCTCCTGGTACCTGAGCTATATAGAAGTATAGTGCTGGAGTTGTCACATAGCCACATACTTGATGGACCACCTGAGGGAAACCAGGGACCAGATGGTGAAGTTAATGTTGTGGATGACATGTTAACTAAGGTTCCAGATCAAGATGATGGATTGTATAACCCTGAAAGTGAGCAGGATGTGAATGAGAATGAATTGTATAACCCTGAAAGTGAGCCGGATGTGGCTGAGAAAAAGGGGTCAGACAGGGATAGTGGTAGTGATAGTGAATCATCTGATGACGATCAAGCAACCAGTGCAAATGAGGAAGGCATGGTAGCAGAGGAGGTTGAGAGTCCTGAGAAGAAAGCTGATGCTGACCTTACAGCCGGACAGAAGATGGCATCTGAAGATATTTTACAGTTGGCCGATTCCCTGGCGAAGACTAAGGTGAAAGGAGGAGAGCTGAGCTTTAAAGGCAGGACTCTGAAACTGAACACAGCACAAGTAGAAGCTGTTGGAAATGAGAAGTTATCAATGTATGGTGTGGATCTGCATCATGCCAAGGACTCTGAAGGAGATGCTGCAGAGGTGGAAAAGGCCATGGAAGTGGTGGTCACCGAACCAGATGCCTCATCAGAGGCTGGGGTCTCAGGTGAAGCTGTGAGGAACAGGACTGAAGATGTGGGGACTGACTCTGCCCAGGAATCTGTTTCTGCCGGAGACAGCGGCGTGGTCGGTTTACTGTCCGGATCAGTAGCTGCAACTCGCGAAGCTCAGGCTGGAAGTTCGGCGCCCGGTGCTCCATCAGTATTCCCGAGCGACACAAAGGATCTGGATGAATCGCGGGATGAGATTTTGAGACATCAGGCTGGTGTTGGTGGGCTCAAGCGCACTTTCATGGAGTCTGCATCTGAGCCACGTCCCGACGAATGGGAAAAGCGATGCGTCACTCCGTTGCCGCTGCAGACACACGGGAGCTCAGATGGGATGCAGAACGTGGTAGAATGTAAGACTGACGGTGGGGCTTCTGAGCATGTTCTACCAGAAGAGTCTGGAGAAGGGGCCGAAGACGTAAAGGACGTCCAACAGCTACAGGAGAAGATGCGTCTCCATGAGGTCTCCACCAAAGAAATAAAGACTGATAATGTTGCATTACGCGAGCGGCTTCAGCAGTGTGAACTGGATGTGGTATCTCTTCGCCAGGAACGTGAGCGGTTCCAGCAGTTGCTCCAGAGAGCACGAAGTGAAAAGGAAAGTGTATATAGTACCTTGCAAGATCAAGAAAAAGTGGTTGCACAGGTACAAGATGAATTGATTACTTCTCAGAAAAATCTACAAACTGTGATGAAGGAGCGTGATGAGAGCCATGAGCAGCTTCTTGAGAAGGTCAATGAAGTAAAAGAAGGGATACAGGGAATCTCTTCATTTCAAGAGCAAATGCAGCCTGTACAAGAAGAGGATGAATTTTGTGTACTGCCAAAGAAAAACGATCAGCTCCTTCTACAGTGCCAATCATTTGAACAGTGTAGCTTAAAATGGTCAGAGACCATGACAGAGGAGCTTAAGTTCTGTGAAATAGAATTTATGAATCAACTGAGATTTAAGAAAGTAGATGTGCTAAAGAAGGTTCAGGGGGAATTAGAGAAAGGTGAAAAACCCCCTATACCTCCTGTGATAGTTGGTGACACATGGTCAGTGCACCAAAAACAGGAAATACGAGAGTTTCTGAGGAAGAATCAGCAGAGGTGTTCTGACGTGTCTGGTCGTGCTTCTCTGGTGAGGCACTATACCGAAACTGAGCCTGGCCCTAAGGTCAAGCTGAAACCGTGCAGGATACCCGAGGCCCGCAGAGAGCATAGGCCTGGGAGGGTACAGGGTAGTGCGGATGCTTCAGATGAAGATAAAGCTGATGTTGGCTATGGCTCAGGTGAAGATACAGATGACAATAGTGAAGATGAAGCTGATGAGGGCCATGACTGGTCCAGAGTTCACTGTCTCTTTAGGATTGTTGACCAGCCTCCGGTCTGGAGCAGAGGGGGGGGATATGTGAGACAGTGAAAGCATATGTGTTAAATGGGGCGTACATTTCACCTAGGTACTGTGCTGACTGGTATATGGGAAATGTATGGCTTTGTAAAACTAGTGGTGGAGAAAGGTCATTACACCTTCCATTCAGTACACGCTTGTTGTTCAAACCTGAAGCCACTCAGGTGATAATTAGGAAGCCAGAAGTAGGTGGCTGGGAACACAGACAGAGAGCTCGCTTAGTCTGGACAGGAGTCCAGGCACGGAAGGAGTCTCCAGGAGTGGAGCTTTCTCAGTCTGGGGGCTGGATGCACCCCCAGACACAAAGAGGAGTCTCTGTAAAAATCCATGCTGGTAGCTGCTGAATAGGAGGGGAGCTCTCTCAAGTCTGGACGTTGGATATGCCTTTAGACACAAAGAGGAGTCTCTGCGAACCTCCATGCTGGTAACTGCTGAACATATGTGTTGTTTTGGCCCAGGCTGTTAGAGTCTGGTCCCTGATAGTGAGGGAAATCTATCTAAGTGTAGTCAGTAGCCAGAGAGGCTAGGTTTTCTGTTTATGATTTGTTTTTATCACGTGCTGTTTGCTGTGGACTTTAATAAAGCTGGTTGCGGCCAGTTTACACCAGAACTGCTGTCTGAATGAACTGTTTTATGCCATACCGTCTACCAGGACGGCGATCCTGGAGCTATATCCCTGAAAAGCTTACAGTTTGTATCGGTTCCCCATAGTACTCAGATTATTCAGCACTCCTCTCCACACTGAAGCAAGTGACGACGAAAATCGTTCCTCCTCAGGAACCCCAGAAGAGCCCCCCTATTGAAAGTACAAAACTGGGGGTTGAAAACCATATGCCCCAAAAAACGGGGACTTACCAGTGGACTCGCTCCGCCTATTATTTAGAGCAAACTCCGCCAGAGGCAAGAAAGAAGCCCAGTCCTCCTGGTTCTCTGACCATTGGTCTGCGGATGAAAAGCCGATGAAAATGACAACTGCATCCCCCGCCGTGTACAAAATGCTTTCCAGAATTTGGACACAAACTGAGACCCCCGATCCGACACCACATCGGAGGGTACCCCGTGAAGCCTTACAATCTCCCCAATGAACACCTGCGCAAGAGTTTTAGCATTAGGAAGAGCGGGAAGAGCGATAAAATGTGCCATCTTGCTGAACCTGTCCACTACAACGAGTATGACTGTTTTACCCGAAGATGGTGGGAGGTCCGTAATGAAGTCCATAGACAGATGAGTCCACGGACGCTCCGGGATCTTCAAAGGTAAGAGGGTCCCAGACGGACGGGTATGTGGGGTCTTAGAGCGCGCACAAACCTCGCAGGACGCGACAAAAGTTACCACCTCCTTATGTAAGTTAGGCCACCAAAACCGACGCGAGAGGAGATCCTCAGTTGCTTTACTCCCTGTGTGTCCTGCCAAAGCTGAATTATGGTGTGTGTTATGTTTCGGTAGCTGAGGAGAGCAGGCAAAAAGGCAATACACCAGAGCAGTTGGAATCTATGAGATTGCAGTACCCTGACTAACCACCACAACTAGAGGCAGCCGTGGAGCGTTCCTACGTTGGTCCTAGACGCCTCGTCACAGCCTGAGAAACTAACTACACCTAAAGACAGAAACAGGAAAGCTATCTGCCCGGAGCAGAACCCCAAAGATAATAGAAAGCCCCCAAACATGTAATGGCGGTTAGACAAGAGGAAATACTGACACAGAAAGAAAATAGTATGAGCAAACGCTGGGGCCCAAACTATCTAAATAGAAAAGGATAGGAAGGGTACTTACTGCAATCCCAGAAAACCCTGAAAAGCACCAACTCTACTAATTTCAAAATCACCTGAGATCACACGACCTCTACCACCTAAATTAGTTCTCTGGTGTAACAAAATCAAAACAGCAGCCACTGAAAAAACTGGAAAAAGCAAAAGAACAAAACTCAGTGGCTGAACTAAACTGAGAGGGCAGAAGCCCCGGAGGGGACCCTGAAGGCCCCAAAGAAGTGCAGTACAAAATGCAAAAATATAGCAAAAACACAAAAGAAGCAAAAGTCTTATCTGTAAGCAGGAGATGCAGACACGACACAGCAGGCTACAAGGGAAACTGGAATGAAGGATTCAGACCAGAACAATTGATCACCGGCAACCCTGATGGGAAAATGACTCCCTTACATAAGACCAGTCAGCAACACCTGATTCCCAGTCCTCACAATCTTCACTAGCACCGCTTGTAACCACCAGAGGGAGCCTCTGCTCAGAACTCATCTCAAACCCATTCACAACAGGTGTGCCTCGAGCACCTTTTGTCGCAACTGATTTGGAACAAACAGTCTCCCTGGAGGTCCTACAGGGGCATCCCCCTGAGCCTCCAATATCTCCTCCTCAAGCTCAGAGCATACTGCCGACACCACCACCCCCTCCTGAAGGATAGGAACCGGGTCCTCCGTATTCCCGGCCCCAGGGAAACTGCGAGATAAGGCATCCGCCTTTACATTTTTTGACCCAGGACGATATGTGACGACAAAATTAAACCTGGTAAAAAACAACGACCACCTAGCTTGTCTGGGATTCAGACGTTTAGCGGACTCTAAATATAGCAGGTTCTTGTGATCGGTAATGACGGTGACCGGGTGGACTGCCCCCTCCAAAAAATGACGCCACTCCTCAAAAGCTAATTTAATGGCCAAGAGTTCCCTATTGCCGACATCTTAATTCCTCTCAGCGGACGACAATTTTTTAAAGAAGGCGCACGGATGCCATTTACCAGGGGACGAACCTTGTGACAATACTGCTCCCACCCCTACCTCGGAAGCATCCACCTCAACAATGAACGGCTGTGACGCATCAGGTTGAATAAGTATGGGTGCCGAAGCAAAACATCTTTTCAAGGAGGAAAACGCTTGACAAGCCTTGTCAGACCACCTAGAAAAATCCGTCCCTTTTTTAGTCATGTCTGTGAGAGGTTTAACTATGGACGAAAAATTATGAATGAATTTCCGGTAGTAGTTAGCAAACCCCAGGAAACGTTGTAATGCCTTAAGATCCTCTGGCAGATCCCACTCAAGAACTGCCCGCACTTTCCCAGGGTCCATACGAAAACCGGATGCTGACACCAGGAATCCTAAAAACTGAAGTTCCTGTACGGCGAACACACACTTCTCCCATTTGGCGTACAGTTTATTATCCCGCAATATCTGTAACACCTGCCTAACATGCTCCTGATGAGACACAAGATCGGCGAGTAAATTAAGATGTCATCCAGATATGACAACAAACTGTCCCATTAGGTGGCGGAAGATGTCATTAACAAAATGTTGAAACACCGCCGGGGCATTACTCAGACCAAATGGCATGACAAGGTTCTCATAATGCCCCTCCGGAGTGTTAAACGCCATCTTCCACTCATCCCCCTCCTTCATCCTAATCAGATTGTACGCCCCCCTGAGATCCAACTTAGAGAACCATTTGGCGCCCACGATCTGATTGAAGAGATCGGGAATAAGTGGGAGCGGATACGGATCTCAGACCGTAATCCGATTAAGCTCACGGAAATCCAGGCAAGGGCGTAGGCCTCCATCTTTTTTCTTCACAAAGAAGAACCCGCGGCCACCAGGGAAGATGAAGGTCTAATATGCCCTTTAGCCAGACTCTCTAAAATATAATCCTTCATGGCCTGTCTCTCAGGACCAGAAAGGTTATACAACCTAGATTTCGGTAACTTGGCCCAGGGAGCAAGTTAACAGAACAGTCATACTCGCGATGAGGAGGTAGTTCTTGACACCCTTTCTCCGAGAATACATCCTCGAAGTCCACCAGAAATGGAGGTAAGGTCCTAGGAGCGACTGCACCAATGACCGTATTCATGCAGTTTTTATTACAGAATTCACTCCATTGGATTATCTCTCTGGATTGCCAATTAATAACCGGGTTATGCTTAGTTAACCAAGGAAGGCCCAGCACTATAGGAGTGGGGAAGACCCTCCAACACATAACACGACAACAGTTCTTTATGTAACGCCCCCACTTGAAGATCTATGTTATGCACTGCTTGCAAAAAACTACCCTGACCGAGAGGTCTGGCGTCGATCGAGAATATGGGGACGGGTTTAGCCAACACACTCAAACGCATACCTTGAACCCGGGCAAAGCGAGCATCCACCAGATTAGCCCCGGCCCCACTATCCAGAAGAACAGATATCCTCTCAGTTCTCGCACCCACCACCACCTCCGCCGGTACGAGAAACTGAGACGAACTTAGGGACGAAATACTTACTCCCAGATTGCCGTCCACCACACAATCTGGGATCAATAGTTTTCCGGCGACTTCTCACTCTGCAAAGGACGGGATGGACACCCCCCAATAAAATGTCCCTTTTTCCCACAGAAGAAACAACTTCCTGTTTTGTGGCGTCCCACCGATCCCCTCCCCCGGAATGATGTCCCTCCTAATTGCATAGGCTCCTCTGGACTGACCAGGGGAACCTCCATATAAGGGACCCTTGAGGAAGGTGGAGTCATCACAGGGGGCGGAGTTACCCCGCACCTCTCCCGAAGCCGTCTGTCAATACGAATAGCAAGGGCCATAGCGGCTTCCAGTGACGTAGGAGGGTCATACTGTGCCAGCACATCCTTTAATTTGTCAGATAAACCTTGACAAAACTGGCTCCTAAGAGCCGGGTCATTCCACTGGGTGTCCGTGGCCCACCTACGGAACTCCGAACAGAATTCCTCCGCCGGACGATCTCCCTGCTGGATCCTACGTAGCTTAGATTCAGCAAGGGAGACCCGATCCGGGTCATCATACACAAGACCCAGAGCTGCAAAAAACCTATCCACTGACCGGAGAGCTGGGGAGCCCGGGGGGAGAGAGAACGCCCAGGATTGGGGGTCTCCTTGTAGGAGCGAGATGACAATCCCCACCCTTTGTTCTTCACTCCCAGATGACCGAGGTCGCAGCCGAAAGTACAATTTACATGCCTCCCGGAAAGCAAAAAACTTGTCCCGCCCCCCAGTGAACCTGTCAGGGAGAGCTACTTTAGGTTCTGGTCCGGCTTGCTCCAGGGGGTACAAAACCTTGGACTTAACGTCCGCCAGCTCCATGGACAAACTCTGCAACTGCCGAGCTAGACTGACTATTGGATCCATGGTGGCTGGAGAAAATCTTTAATGGTCGGTGAAAATGTCACGCTGTTACTGCATACAGGAGGTCTGGGGTCTATGCTGACCCTAAGCTGGGGTCCTGACTAATCCCTCTACCTGGAGGTACTGTTGATGGTACAGAGGTCCAGGCCTACCTCCTGAGGATCCCTGAACCTCAGTGATCTAGTCCTGAGAAGGACCCTGATCACAACACAGGGGACTGGAAGGTATATACCTAGACACAGTAATAGACGAACGAGACAGTACAAGGGATAAACTAAAATCCACCTTGCATACAAAAGTCATACCACAGAAAACAGAGGGGACACCAACGGGTACGGAGATAAATGATAAAGCGAGGAGGGGAAAAAAGAGGGGAAAAAAGACCACACCAGGTACTCAACACTTTCAGACTTCACAATACCACGATCCGCTCTGCTGGTCTGCATGAATGCTTTCACCTACACATTCCTAGCAGACTGGCAGGTTTTTGAAGGAATCCAATTACAACAACATTAATTGCAGCTGGGCGAGGCTGGTCTTGTCTAACACAGAGAGAGGGAGAATTAACTCCCTCACTGCCGAAAAACACCCAGCACCAGAAACTCAGCTGTGAGAAGTCAGGGTGTGCAATCGCGACGATCTTCGTAGCGACACACCCGTGACAGTTATTCCACGAAATATTAAACATAGGGGTTGTATAATAATTGACCCACACTTTTATGTTTAAAATTTAGTAAAATTCAACTGAGCAACATAACTTTTTGGTTTGTAAGATTTATGCTTCTGTTAATAAATCCTACTCTCGTTTGCAGTTTGAAGGCTCTAACTTATTTGTATCTTATCAAACCAGCTAAATCTGCAGGGGGTTGAATACTACTTGTAGGCGCTGTATAATTAATTACGCTACTTTACTGTAGATGTGGTGGAGCTGAAGATACCTGGGATATTGTAATCCCAACAGGAGTGGAGAATGTTTAGCTTGTTCATTGTCATTGGCATCCATCAGCAATGCACATGCATCATACAGTATCTTTACGAGACCGACCATAGACTGTATTGTGGTGGCTGGTGTGAAGTGACAAAGAAGGAGCAACATCTGAACATTATAGCATAATCATTGTTTGATTGCAATTGTGTTATTTCTCAATGAGCAGCTTTTTATTTTCTGTACACCAGTTATTAATGAAATCCTGTTTCATATGATATTTTGTATGAACTACTTTGGGCAAAGAAAAGAAACTTGATAAAGAAATAGCCAAACTTTTATGTATGTAACAAACATTTTAAGCTAGGTGATCTACCCAATAACCAGGGAATAGCAACCATGATTAGCAAAGGACACTGCAGAAAAGTATTTTATAGGTCCACCATGTATATTTGTAATTGAGATCCAAAGCTTCCATCAGTCTTTATCACGTATAAATAAAGTATACATGCCTCCTTTTTTTAATTCACTTCCACAAAAAAAAATATATAAAACTGAATGTTATAATTCATCACTACACCTGTTTAAAGCCAGGATTTGTACATGACTGTCAGGATTTGAACCTGTGAACCATGGCTTGCTAGTCTGTTCCTTTGCTGTGGAGCTATTCGGAACTTGAATAACTTCAGCCTGAAACCATATGAACTTCGTCTGGGATAAAGATCATCACCTGCCCTGCTGATTGTTCCCGCCCTGATTGAGACTGATAGGATAGAGATCATCACCTGCTCTGTTGATTGTTCTCTCCCTGATTAAGTCTGATTGGACCTGCTATATATACCTGGCCCTGTGCAGCTTTCTGTTGCTGAGTATATTGTGGTGCTCAGTCTAACTGAGTGAAGCATTATCTGAGCTCCTGATCTGGAAGGTGTTCTGCTGAGGCCTTCCTGTCTCTTGTGGAAACCCTGCTGTTTTACCTCAACTTCTATCATCTAAACGGATTTGGTGCTAGTGTGTGATCTCGGCTGGCCCGTGCTCGGGCGGGCTCTAGAATCTGCCGACATATTGAACTACCGCCGCCATATCCTGCACTTCCAGAAGTCTTTCTACGGTCCGGTCTTCTGCACACTTCTGTTCCGGCCACTGACTTCCAGTCCTGTATCGCCAGTAACGTGACAATGACCTTACTGCTTCTTTCCTTTGCCCTGCTCAGTGTTAAAGTATACTTGGTACTAAAGGAGACAATAAGATGTGACGTCATCTACAGTCATGGCCAAAAGTTTTGAGAATGACACAAATATTATATTTTCACATGATCTGCTGCCCTCTGGTTCTTATGTGTCTTTGACAGATGTTTTTATCACAGACAGAAATATAATAATTGCAAACATATGAGTAACAAAAGCTTATATTGACAGTTAGAATGAGTTAATGCAGCAAGTCAATATTTGCAGTGTTGACCGTTCTTCTTCAGGACCTCTGCAATTCTCCCTGGCATGATCTCAATCAACTTCTGGACCAAATCCTGACTGATAGCAGTCCATTCTTGCACAATCAATGCTTTCATTTTGTCAGAATTTTTAGGTTTTTGTTTGTCCACCCGTCTCTTGATGATTGACCACAAGTTCTCAATGGGATTAAGATCTGGGGAGTTTCCAGGCCATGGACCCAAAATCTCTGTTATGTTCCCTGAGCCATTTAGTTATCACCTTTGCTTTATGGCAAGGTGCTCCATCATGCTGGAAAAGCCATTGTTGATCGCCAAACTGCTCTTGGAGGGTTGGGAGAAGTTGCTCTTGGAGGACATTCTGGTACCATTCTTTATTCATGGCTGTGTTTTTAGGCAAGACTGTGAGAGAGCTGATTCCCTTGGCTGAGAAGCAACCCCACACATGAATGGTTTCAGGATGCTTAACAGTTGGCATGAGACAAGACTTGTGGTAGCGCTCACCTTGTCTTCTCCGAATGAGGCGTTTTCCTGATGTCCCAAACAATCAAAAAGGGGATTCATCAGAGAAAATAACTTTACCCCAGTCCTCAGCAGTCCACTGCCTGTACCTTTTGCAGAATATCAGTCTGTACATGATGTTTTTTTCTGGAGAGAAGTGGCTTCTTTGCTGGCCTCCTTAAGACCAGGCCTTGCTCCAAGAGTCTCCGCCTCACAGTGCGTGCAGATGCACTCACACCTGCCTGCTGCCATTCCTGAGCAAGCTCTGGACTGCTGGTAGCCAGATCCCGCAGCTGAAACACTTTTAAGAGACGGTCCTGGCGCTTGCTGGTCTTTCTTGGGCGCCCTGAAGCCTTTTTGGCAACAATGGAACCTCTCTCCTTGAAGTTCTTGATGATGCCATAGATTGTTGACTGAGGTGCAATCTTTCTAGCTGCGATACTCTTCCCCGTTAGGCCATTTTTGTGCATAGCAATGATGACTGCACGTGTTTCTTTAGAAATAACCATGGTTAACAGAAGAGAAACAATGAGGCCAAGCACCAGCCTCCTTTTAACCCTTACTGCCATCGGACGTACTATCCCGTCCATGGTACCTGGGCCCGTATGACCATGGACGGGATAGTACGTCTCGTGCGATCGGACGCGCTCCCGGGGGGAGCGCAGCCGATCGCGGCCGGGTGTCAGCTGATTATCACAGCTGACACCCATGACTGTGTGTCAGGAGCGGTCACGGACCGCTCCCGGCACATTAACCCTTGCACACCGCGATCAAACATGATCGCAGTGTACTGGGGGCACAGGGGAGGATCGCGCAGGGTGGGGGCTCCCTGCGCGCCCCCCAGAGACCCTCAGAGCAGCGCGATGTGATCGCGCTGTTCTGGAGGGCTTCCTCCCTCCCAGGACCCGGATCCAAGATGGCGCCGGGGTCCTGGAGGGAGGCGGCTTTCTCAGTGCCTGCTGAGAGCAGGCACTGAGAAGCCTGCTGCACTGCCTGAGCGATCGCTGGTGTGACAGAGTGCTGTGCACACTGTCACACCAGCGATCTGACAAAATACAGTGATGTCCCACCCTGGGACAAAGTAAAAAAGTTAAAAAAATAAAAATAAACATGTTTAAAAAAAAAATCCAAAATAAAAAAAAAAAAAAAAAAATATTCCCAATAAATTCACTTCTTCCTGTAAATAAAATAAAGCAATAAAAGTACACATATTTGGTATCGCCGCGTCCGTAACGACCCCCCCTATAAAATTGTCCCACTAGTTAACCCCTTTAGTGAACCCCTTAAAAAAAAAAAAAAAAAAAAAACGAACAAAAAATCAATCCTTTATCATCATACCGCCGAACAAAAAGTGGAATAACACGCGATCAAAAAGACCGATATAAAAAAACATGGTACCGCTGAAAACGTCATCTTGTCCCGCAAAAAACGAGCCGTCATACAGCATCATCAGCGAAAAAATAAAAAAGTTATAGCTCGCAGAATAAAGCGATGCAAAAATAATTATTTTTTATATAAAATTGTTTTTATTCTATAAAAGCGCCAAAACATGAAAAAATGATATAAATGAGATATCGCCATAATCGTACTGACCCGAAGAATAAAACTGCTTTATCAATTTTACCACACGCGGAACAGTATAAACGCCTCCCCCAAAAGAAATTCATGAATTGCTGATTTTTGTTCATTCTAACCTCCCAAAAATCGAAATAAAAAGCGATCAAAAAACGTCACGTGCTCAAAAATGGTACCAATAAAAACGTCAACTCGTCCCGCAAAAAATAAGACCTCACATGACTCTGTGGGCCAAAATATGCAAAAATTATAGCTCTCAAAATGTGTGTGATGCAAAAACTATTTTTGCAATAAAAAGCGTCTTTTAGCGTGACAGCTGCCAATCATAAAAACCCGCTATAAATAGTAAATCAAACCCCCCTTTATCACCCCCTTAGTAAGGGAAAAATAATAAAATTAAAAAAAGTATTTATTTCCATTTTCCCATTAGGGTTAGGGTTAGGGTTGCGGCTAAAGTTAGGGTTAGGGTTAGGGTTGGGATTAGGGGTGTGTTAGGGTTAGGTTTGTGGTTAGGGTTGGGACTATGGTTAGGGGTGTGTTGGGGTTAGGGTTGGAGTTAGAATTGGGGGGTTTCCGCTGTTTAGGCACATCAGGGGCTCTCCAAATGTGACATGGCGTCTGATCTCAATTCCAGCCAATTCTGCGTTGAAAAAGTCAAACGGTGCTCCTTCACTTCTCAGCTCTGCCATGCGTCCAAACAGTAGTTTATCCCCACATATGGGGTATCAGCGTACTCTGGACCCCAAGAGTTATTGTGCAATTTGTCCTATTTCTTCTGTTACCCTTGGGAAAATAAAAAACTGGGGGCGAAAATATCATTTTTGTACAAAAAAAATTATTTTTTTGTTTTTACGGCTGTACATTATAAACTTCTGTGAAGCACTTGGGGCTTCATAGTGCTCACCACACATCTAGATAAGTTCCTTGTGGGGTCTATTTCCCAAAATGGGGTCACTTGTTGGGGATTTCCACTGTTTAGGCGCATCAGGGGCTCTCCAAATGCGACATGACGCCCCCAGACCATTCCATCAAAGTCTGCAATCCAAAACGTCACTACTTCCCTTCCGAGCCCTGACGTGCGCCCATACAGTAGTTTTCTCCCACATATTGGGTATCAGCGTACTCAGGACAAATTGGACAACAACTTTTGGGGTCCAATTTCTCCTGTTACCCTTGTGAAAATAAAATATTGGGGGCGAAAAAATCATTTTTGTAAAAAAAAAAAAAGATTTTTTATTTTTACGGCTGTACGTTATAAACTTCTGTGAAGCACTTCGGGGTTCAAAGTGCTCACCACACATCTAGATAAGTTCCTTGTGGGGTCTATTTGCCAAAATGGGGTCACTTGTGGGGGGTTTCCACTGTATAGGTGCATCAGGGGCTCTCCAAATGTGACATGACGCCCCCAGACCATTCCATCAAAGTCTGCAATCCAAAACGTCACTACTTCCCTTCCGAGCCCTGACGTGCGCCCATACAGTAGTTTTCTCCCACATATTGGGTATCAGCGTACTCAGGACAAATTGGACAACAACTTTTGGGTTCCAATTTCTTCTGTTACCCTTGTGAAAATAAAATATTAGGGGCGAAAAAATCATTTTTGTAAAAAAAAAAAGGATTTTTTATTTTACGGCTGTACGTTATAAACTTTAGTGAAACACCTGGGGGTTAAAAGTTCTCACCACACATCTAGATAAGTTCCTTGAGGGGTCTAGTTTCCAAAATGGTGTCATTTATGGGGGTTTCCACTGTTTAGGCAGATCAGGAGCTCTCCAAACACGACATGGCGTCCAGCCAATTCTGCATTGAAAAAGTCAGATGGCGCTCCTTCCCTTCCAAACTCTGCCATGCACCCAAACAGTGGTTTACCCCCACATATGGGGTATCAGCGCACTCAGGACAAATTGCACAATAACTTTTGGAGTCTTGTTACCCTTGGAAAAATAAAAATTGGGGTGAAAAGATCATTTTTGTGGAAAAAATATGATTTTTAAATTTTACGGCTCTACATTATAAACTTGTGTGAAGCACTTGGGGGTTCAAATTGCTCACCAAAAATCTAGAAAAGTTCCTTAGGGGGTCTAGTTTCCCAAATGGGGTCATTTGTGGGGGGTTTCCACTGTTTAGGCACATCAGGGGCTCTCCAAATGCAACATGGCATCCAATTTCAATTCCAGCCAATTTTGGTTGGAAAAGTCAAATGGTGCTCCTTCCATTCCGAGCTCTGCCGTGAGCCCAAACAGTGGTTCCCCCCCACATATGGGGTATCAGTGTACTCAGGACAAATTGGACAACAACTTACGTGGTCCAATTTCTCCTGTTACCCTTGGGAAAATAAAATATTAGTGACTAAAAGATAATTTTTGTGGGAAAAAAATAGGATTTTTTATTTTCATGCCCGGGCATTATAAACTTGTGTGAAGCACTTGGGGGTTCAAAGTGCTCACCAAAGATCTAGATAAGTTCCTTAGGGGGTCTAGTTTCCAAAATGGGGTCACTTGTGGGGGGTTTCCACTATTTAGGCTCATCTGGGGCACTGCAAACGGAACATGACCCCCATCAACGTCTGCATTCCAAAACGTTACTACTTCCTTTCCAAGCCCTGCCGTGCACCCAAACAGTTTTCCCCCCCCCACATATGGGGTATCAGCGTACTCAGGACAAATTGGACAACAACTTTTGGGGTCCAATTTCCTTGGGAAAATTCAAAAATTTGGGACTAAAAAATCATTTTTGTGGAAAATTGTTTTTTTTTATTTTTCACACCCAGGCATTATAAGCTTTTCTGAAACACTTGGGGGTTTAAAGTGCTCACAACAGATCTAGATAAGTACCTTAGGGGGTCTAGTTTCCAAAATGGTGTCACTTGTGGGGGTTTCCACTGTTTAGGCGCATCAGGGGCTCTCCAAACACGACATGGCGTCCAATCTCAATTCCAGCCAATTTTAGTTTGAAAAAGTCAAACGGCACTCCTTCCCTTACGAGCTCTGCCGTGTGCCCAAACAGTGGTTTTCCCCCACATATTGGGTATTGGTGTACTCAGGAGAAATTGCATAACAACCTTATCTGTCCATTTTCTCCTTTTACCCTTGTCAAAATAAAAAAAAAGTTTGTAAAAGATCATTTTTGTGGCTAAAAAGTTAAATATTCATTTTTTCCTTCCACGTTGCTTTAGTTCCTGTGAAGCACCTGAAGGGTTAAGAATCTTCTTGAATGTGGTTTTGAGTACCTTGAGGGGTGCAGTTTTTAGAATGGTGTCACTTTTGGGTATTTTCTGCCATATAGACCCCTCAAAGTGACTTCAAATGAGAGGTGGTCCCTAAAAAAAATGGCTTTGTAAATTTTGTTGTAAAAATGAGAAATCGCTGGTCAACTTTTAACCCTTATAACTTCCTAACAAAAAAAAATTTTGGTTCAAAATTGTGCTGATGTAAAGTAGACATGTGGGAAATGTTATTTCTTAACTATTTTATGTGACATATTTCTCTGTTTTAAGGGAATAAAAATTCAAAGTTTGAAAATTGCAGAATTTTAAAAATTTTCGCCATATTTGCGTTTTTTTTCAAAAATAAACGCAAGTTATATCGAAGAAATTTTACTTCTAACGTGAAGTACAATATGTCACGAGAAAACAGTCTCAGAATCGCGAAGATCCGTTGAAGCGTTCCAGAGTAATAACCTCATAAAGAGACAGTGGTCAGAATTGTAAAAATTGGCCCGGTCATTAACGTGCAAACCACCCTTGGGGGTGAAGGGGTTAAAGTGTCCAGTGGTGTCATTCTTACTTAATCATGACAGATTGATCTCCAGCCATGTCCTCATCAACACCCACACCTGTGTTAATGCAGCAATCACTGAAAAGAGGTTAGCTAGTCCTTTTAAGGCAGGGCTGCAATGATGTTGAAATGTGTTTTGGGGGATAAAGTTCATTTTCTAGCCAAATATTGATTTTGCAAGTAATTGCTGTTAAGCTGATCACTCTTTATAACATTCTGGAGTATATGCAAATTGTCATTAGAAAAAGTGAAGCAGTAGACTTTGTAAAAATTAATATTTGTGTCATTCTCAAAACTTTTGGCCATGACTGTAATAACCCTGACTATTTAGCCACTTTATGATTCACTGAACATTTTCACTGGAAAACCTTGCTGACGAAAGAGTGAAGTGAATTTTTTTTTTAACACAACCTCATGGCTTCACATAATCTATTAGTTTATTTGGTGTCTGTTGTTGCCATCACTCTTTTTCTCACTCACTTGATATTTGAATTTTACTGCATTTGTACAGAAATGATAAGTTATATAGTACACTATAATTATCATTTCAGGGCAACGTTATTGAAAGTAATAAAATCAAGTTTTATTCTTGGCAGATGACTGTACCTGGAGCGCTGAAGGACTTCTGCTATCAGTTATTAAAGTAGATGATCATGACCTCACACCAGATACATGTGAAGTTTATGCCACTATTCCAGATATAACTCCAGCCCTTCACAGCAAAACTCCATCATTTGGTCATTTTCAACAATTGTTATCTAATGATGCCTCACAGACAGTTATGCAAAATGAAGATAACAGAAGGGACAACGAATATCAAACAGCTCACACAATGGAGAAGCTATTTTCATGTTCAGAATGTGGAAAATGTTTTACATCTAAATGCTATCTTGATAAACACCAGAGAGTTCACACAGGGAGAAGCCATTTTCATGTTCAGAATGTGGGAAATGTTTTACCTATAAATCCGGCTTATTTAGACATCACAAAATTCATACAGGTGAGAAACTATTTTTATGTTCAGAATGTGGGAAATCTTTTAGTGTGAAATCAAAACTTGTCACACATCAAAGAATTCATACAGGGGAAAAGCCATATTCATGTCCTGAATGTGGGAAATGTTTTTGTCAGAAAGCTGATCTTGCTAAGCATCAGAGAATTCACACAGGGGAGAAGCCATTTTCATGTTCAGAATGTAGGAAATGTTTTAACCAGACATCAGAACTTGTTGCACATCTGAGAACTCACACAGGAGAGAAGCCATATTCATGTTCGGTGTGTGGGAAACATTTTACAGAGAAATCAAATCTAATTACACATCAGAGAATTCACAGAGAGGAGAAGACATTTTCATGCTCGGAATGTGGGAAATATTTTAAAGTGAAATCCTATCTTATTAGACATCAGAGAACTCACACAGGTGAGAAGCCATTTTCATGCTCAGAATGTGAGAAATGTTTTAGGCAGAAATCAGATTTAGTTATACATCAGAGAACTCACAATGGACAGAAGCCATTTTCTTGTCCAGAATGTGGCAAATATTTCATAAAAAAATCAAATCTTGTTGCACATCAGAGAATTCACACAGGGCAAAAGCCATATTCATGTTCAGAATGTGGGAAATGTTTTAACCAGAAATCAAATCTTGTTGTGCATGAGAGAAGTCACACAGCAAAGTAGCCATTGTCTTTTTTATATAAGTTTATTGACAAATTTAAAGATTAAAAAATACAACAGTTACTGTCAAAGTAACTGTAAGCAAAAAATCTCAATAAACATCTATTATCAAAAAGGAAATAGAATAAAAATAATTTGCCTAAATATCAGTCACGTGTATACAATATTTTACGTATATACACAGTATTACCACATCTTAAAGGAGTTGTTTGGTTCTTAAGAGAAAATATCATGGATAGATGCTGCTATAGTTAATCAGAACGCTTGCCGAAACACCATCCGCTGCCTCACTTTTATCTATGGTAATTAATAGGTTAAAGTTAATTAAATGAGACCAGTTGTGAATCAGATGGTTGCTTCTGCCACTGTCCAAATCTCTTGTCTGCTGACAGATCAGATTGAAGAAAAAGATATCAGAAAAGGTCTAAAACTTGTTAATAATCATAGTAACATAGTAACATAGTTATTAAGGTTGAAGAAAGACTTTAAGTCCATCTAGTCCAACCCATATCCTATCCTAACCTGCCCTAACATGTTGATCCAGAGGAAGGCAAAAAAAACCCCAAGTGGCAAACAGTAAGCTTCACATTGGGGAAAAAAATTCCTTCCCGACTCCACATACAGCAATCAGACTAGCTCCCTGGATCAACGCAGTATCTAGGAAACTAGTGAATATAGCCTGTAATATTATACTTTTCAAGAAAGGCATCCAGTCCCTTCTTAAATTTTAGTAAGGAATCACTCATTACAACATTAGACGGCAGAGAGTTCCATAGTCATTAGTAAACATTTGCCTTTAAAGGGAAGGTACCATGAAATTTTTTCAACAATTGAAAAAAAGTATTAATATTTAATTTTTTTTTAATAAAAACATAATTTGTTGTTAATGAAGTAAAATATGAAAAATAATTTTAAAAAGTTTGGTGTTTCCACTTTTAAACACTAGGGGGAGCAGCTGCTGAAATTTGCCAATGAAAACCAAATGTACATCTAAGGCCTCTTTCACTCTTCAGTCGTGCAATGTCAGTCAAAATCCGTCAAAGCGTCAAAAAAACGGATCCGCCATTTTTTTTGGCGGATTTGCTTTTTTCCCCATTGATTTGCATTAGTGACGGATTTTGACGGATGGTCGTCCGTTAGATACGTCAAATGACGGATCTGTCATTATTTTGGTGTCCGTCGGTTTTTGAAAACGTCCACTGCAACGTTTTTTGTGTGCGTCGAAAAGGCGGACCATGAGGGATCCGCCGCTGATTTGCATAATGGACGCTTATGGGTGGCGGATCCGTTTTTGGCGGAATCTGCCAGCAGAATCGTTCTTCTCTGCCAAAAATGTTTTCTTTCGTTCTCTCTTTCTCTCTCTCTCTCTCTCCATGCCAGACATGAGTACCATACATTTTCCGGGTTCACAACGGATCCGCCTTAAAATCGGATCCATTGCATCCGTTTTTGCACTTTTCGGGCGGATCTGCTTTTTTCACCCTTTGAAAAAACAAAAGAAGTGCAATACAATATGGTGAAAAAATTATATTATTTGGAAATATAAGTAAAGTGTAACAAAAATCTATATAAAATATACTACCTCAAATATGTCCACCACTAATTGAGATCACACCACTAAGTGTGGTTGGATAACCAACCAAATATATAACATGAACACCCAAGTGTAAGAGAAATAAGGGGGAAGAAACCACCGAGGCAGGTGACGGTACAATAAGTATTTTATTAACAATAATTGATAAGCATTTACACAAAACAAATGGTAAGATAATATATAAAAAAAGATGTTAAAACAGAGAAAGCAAAAGCACCACCCAACAGTGCCTAATAACCGGGATATATATCCATATAGCCAGGTAAGTATATATCACCAAAGTACAATAGCCAACAACAGTGTACAAAACAATATATTGGTGCAAAATACAGGTAAGTAAATAACGTCAACACACAATGACCAATAATAATGAAAATAAAAATAAAAAAGATAATACTAATATAAAGCACACTACACAAACTCAGTGTGCTAAAATAATGAATAAATCACCAAGTGAAAAAATAAAGTGTAAAAATGTTGCTAAGGTGCCTATCGACGCCCCAACAAAGAAGGCAATTGTAAATCTGTCACTAATGTGTACACTATACCTGGTAAATATCGGAAGGCAGAGAGGGTGGATGGGTGGCTTCCTCTAACGCGCCCCTCTGCCAAAAATGTTTTCTTTCGTTCTCTCTTTCTCTCTCTCTCTCTCTCCATGCCAGACATGAGTACCATACATTTTCCGGGTTCACAACGGATCCGCCTTAAAATCGGATCCATTGCATCCGTTTTTGCACTTTTCGGGCGGATCTGCTTTTTTCACCTTTTGGCAGATTTTAACTGACGCCGAATGCCTGAACTGTGAAAGAGGCGGGGTCTTCTCACATGTGTGTGATGTCACTTCTCTCCTCCACTTCTGGGTGTTTTTAAAAGAATAAGAAAGAACAAAGGTTAGGATCACAGTGAGGAGTCATTTTGTTCGTGACTGCAAAGTGATAATGACAAGTAGACGGGGGTCACACATTACACCACTGCTCCCATAGAAGTAGACAGAGCGGGGGTTACACATTACACCACTGCTTCCATAGAGATAGAAGGAGCAGGGTCATGCATTACAACACTGCTCCCATAGAAGTGGATAGAGCAGTGTCATACAGTTCTTAGGGAGCAGTGGTGTAATGTGTGACCCCACTCTCTCTACTTCTATGGGAGTAGTAATATATTGGACTGAGTGGGGTCACACATTACACCACTGCTCCCATAGAAGTGGATGGAGTCTGTTCGCATAGAAGCTGATAGAGCAGGGTCACAAATTTCTAAGGGAGCAGTGTTGTAATGCATGACTACTGCTCCATCCACTTCTATGGGAGCAGTGGTGTAATGCGTGACCCTGCTCCTTCCACTACATCACTACTCCTATAGAAGTAGACAGCAGGGTCACACATCAATTGCTCCCTCCCCTCCAGCACCAAAGAAAAAAAAAATTAACGGGATCACGGAAGAACATATGTCATAACTTTGCAGCCCTTACAAAATAATTTTTGTCCTATTGATCCCTCTAGATTCCCCATATAGTCCAATGGGCCCCACATAATACTCCACAGTGTAACGGCCCACATAGATACATAAAATAGATAAATAGAAGAGATGGCTATCCTGTAAACATATAATGTCACAAGCCCCTACATATAATAATCTTGTACCCCTTAGTGCCTTTCATGTGGCACTAAAGGGTGTTAGCCTTGTTTACCCTAATAAGTAAAGAAATAAATAAATTAAAGCAATGTGGGTCCCCACTGTTATTGGTAACTAGCCAAGGTAAAGCAGACAGCTGCAGGCTTATATTATCAGGCTGGGAAGGTCCCAGGTTATTGAACCCATCCCAACTTAAAAATACCAGCCTGATACAACCCCAGAATTGGCGCATCACATTAAATGCTCCAAATCTGGTGCTTTGCCCGGCTCATCCCGATTGCGCTGGTGCGCTGTCAATTGGGTTATTGGTAGGGTTTTAACTTTCCTGACAGACTTCAATTTTTCAAATCTTTTCTGCCTTTTTATTTTTGTTTTACAGACCTTTTACTTATCTCAGTGATTCTGAAACTGTTTTTTTGTGACACATATTACTTTGTTAGTGTTAAATTTAGGTTGATATGATTTGTGATTATTATAATAAACATCTGTAATTTGTTAAACATTTTGAAGAACTAGCAATTTTTTCAAAGGTTGACTATTTATGCTCTTAAAATAATTTGTAATAACACACAATGTATTAATAAATTACATTTACCAAATGCTTACTTTGCGTTAGCATCATTTTTCAAACACACTTGTATTTTGCTGAGATGTTAGAAGATTTAAACATTTTGCAGCAAATTGCACAAAGCCTCTGGAGACTCCTCTCTCCTGGCTAGATGAACCCCGACTGCTCGTAGAGCTTGGTTATTTAAACCTAAGCCTGGGATTCCCATCATGTGATTGATCACATGATCATAACCTCACGCAGGTCCTGGCAGGGGAGAAAAGTGGACCCTCCCCACCCGCTCTATGAAGGTCCACCTAAAACTAGCCCTTTTATGCAAGTTAACCCTCACAACATATAGTGTGCTGGAGAAAAAATGCTCTGGTTTCATATCACTGGCGTAATGACACATATCTTCCTTCTACCACCCTGCCAGTGAATCTGTCACATATTACCCCCCTCTGCCCAAAGCCGAGGGTTTTGGCACTTTCACTCACTAGGCAGGGGAGTCTGGACAGGGCATCTGCATTCCCGTGCAACTTTCCTGGCCTATGTTCTACATGAAAGGTGAACTCTTGGAGGCCCAAGAATCATCTCGTCACCAGAGCATTCTTCTTTTTCCTTAACCACCTCAAAGGGGCATGGTCAGACATTAGCTTAAACCTACGGCCTAGCAGGTAGTACCTTATGGTATCCACTGCCCATTTTATGGCCAAGCATTCCTTTTCGACTATGGCATAGTTTCTTTCACCTGAAGAGAGCTTCCTGCTCAGATACATGATGGGATGCTCCTCCCCATTCACCTCCTGAAACAGCACGGATCCCAAGCCGACTTCTGAAGCATCTGTCTGGACAATGAACTCCTTGGTGAAGTCTGGTGCGAACAGATCTGGACGCCTACACAGAGCCTGCTTCAGCTCCTGGAACTCCATCTCAGACTCTTCAGACCACTTAACTAGCGTCGACCTTGTGCCTTGAAGGAGGTCCGACAATGGCGCGGCAATCATGGTGAACCTTGGGATAAACGCCGGTAGTAACCCACAATTCCAAGAAATGCTTTCACTTGCTTCTTAGTGGTTGTGGCCATTTCTGGATCACCTCAATTTTGTTTATCTGGGGCTTGATCTCTCCCCTCCTGACGACATAGCCTAGGTATTTGGCCTCTTCCTTTCACATGGCACATTTCTTTGGATCGATGGTGAACTCCGCATTCCTCAACGCATCCAGAAAAGCTTGTACCTTTGGCAGATGACTACCCCAGTCTGAGCTGAAGACCACAATGTCATCCAGGTAGGCGGTCGCATACTTCTTATGCGGAGCCAGCACTCAATTCATAGCCCTCTGAAAGGTTGCTGGGGCCCCTTGTAGACCAAAAGGCATCCTGGTGTATTGGAAACACCCATCAGGCATTTAGAAAGCCATCTTCTCCTTAGCACTCTGGGACATGGGGATCTGCCAATGCCCTTCGTCAGGTCGAGAGTGGTAATGTACCTTGCGGTCCCCAGTCTCAATGAGTTCATCCTCCCGGGGCATCGGATACGCATCCGATTTGGAGACCTCATTCAGTTTGCGGTAATCGTTGCAGAACCGCCACTCTCTGTTGGGTTTCGGCCTGAAGACTATGGGACTCGACCATCCGCTTTTCGCCTCCTCGATCACCCCAACGTGCAGCATCCTCTTCACCTCATTGGCTATTACCTCCCGACGTGCTTTGGGAATTGGATATGGCCTGAGGTTCACCCTTACATGTGGTTCCGTCAACACATCATGTTCTGTCACCTGCGTACGCCCAGGCAACTCGGAGAACAGGTCACTGTTCTACTGCAACAGCTCCCGACACTGTTGTCTCTGGGCTAGTGTGAGAGTCTCTGCAACCGTGAGGTCGTCCACTGTGGCTTGGCGACTGGTACTTAGGCAAGGGGTTATCAGCGATTCCTGCTCTCGCCATGGCTTGAGCAAGTTCACGTGGTATATTTGGTGCGGCTTCCTTTGGCCTGGCTGGTGTACCTTGTAATTTACTTCACTCAGCTTCTCCACAACCTTGTATGGGCCTTGCCACTTGGCTAGGAACTTGCTCTGTTCTGTGGGGATAAGCCTTAGCATGCGGTCGCCGGGCTGGAATGGGCTTCCTGCTCCTGCAGAAGATGCTCCTTCATGATTGGCATCACCTTCGCGATCCTTTCCTGTAACTGGGAGACATGTTGAAAGACGCTCCGGTATGGCGTGATCTCAGCTTCCCAGGTTTCCTTGGCAATGTCCAGGAGCCCTCTCGGAAGTCGACCATACAGGAGCTTGAACGGTGAGAAGCCAGTAGAGACTTGTGGCACTTCTCTGATTGAGAACAGCAGGAAGGGTAGCAATAGTCCCAATCTCGGCCATCCTTCTCCATGACCTTCTTGAGCATGGCTTTCAAGGTCTTATTGAAGCACTCTACTAGGCCGTCTGTCTGCAGAGGTTCACAGCTGGGCAATTTTATTAATGGGGTTTCTTGGTCAGTCAAGATCTCCTTGGGTAGACCCATGCAAAAATATGAACAAGTTCCCTGGCTATACTTTTGGCCGAGGCATTTCTGAGGGGCACAGCTTCCGGGTACCAGGTCGCATAGTCCATGACCACTAAGATGTACTGATGTCCTCGTGCAGACTTAACTAGAGGCCCAACTAGATCCATGGCAATCCTCTCAAATGGGACCTCTATCACCGGCAACGGAACTAGGGGACTTCGGAAATGAGTATAGTGAGCGGTTATCTGGCAGGTGGGGCAGGATCTACAAAGGTTTAAGATCTCCTGGTAACAACCCGGCCAATATAACCTCTGCATTATTCGCTCTTGTGTTTTCTCAACACCCATATGTCCCCCAAAATATGTGAGTAGGCCATGTCTAACACCCTCCGCCAGAGGGTACCTGTAAACAAAAGCTGCTCCCTTATTTCCCCTCCCCTCAGTGTGGTTACCCGATATAGTAGCTCACCACTCACGGTGAAATGTGGGAACCTGGTGTCAACCCCCGGCTCTGGAGCAACCTCATCAATTACAGATATATTTTCAAATGCATGCTTTAAGGTAACATCCTCCATCTGAGCAGAGCCAACATTTTCCCCAAACACCTCCAGATCAGGAACCTCAGTCTCACTGATCTCCGCCTCATCCTCGTCACCCACCATGACACATAAGGGGAACTCCTCCACCTTGGGCTGTGGCGGGGATTGAGCAGAGTTGGGCTGGCCTCTGTCTGAGGCATTTACCATTGCAGCCTTCCCCCACAAGTCCCAAAACAGGCTGAAGTCCCGACCGATTATCACAGGGTGTAGCAAGTCTTTCACAACCCCGACCTCGTTGGACTCAGTGCCACAGTTAGTTTTTATACAGACACTGGCAACAGGTTAGTCCTTGGCATAGCCATGGATACAGCGAACACCCACATGCTTCCCTGGAATCAGCTGGTGGGGAAGTGTAGACCTGATCAGAATCACCAAACTCCCCAAGTCTAATAGTCCGGATACCAGCTCTCTGTTTATGGTCACAGGATATGACTGAGGCCCAGCCCTGAGCCGATGGTCCACACTGCAAGCAGGGTAAGTGAAGTATGAGCGGCGCCGGCCTAGACTGCAATCCATCTGCGCATTGCAATCTGCGGGCAAAGCATACTGCGCGTGCGCAATTCAAGATTGCAATGCGCAGGCGCGTTATATGGAGGGTAACGACTACAATTCCCAGAAATAATGGAGACAGCAGCAAACAACATGTTAAGGCAAGTACCTAAAACACCACCCATCTGACCTGACTGCCATCATTTAAATATCCCGCCAATTTAGGGTGACAGATTCCCTTTAATAACATGCTTACCAGTACGCTCGAGAATGTACGTCCATCTCTCCTTCATAAAGGATTTGCCACACAGCACTTCAGCACCAAGTATCTTAGCAAGTCGTGCCTACGATGATTGCATCTTAAATGGCGACCAAGATCACCTTGGGTGTACGGTCTTCCGCAAGACGAAAGAAGACAATCATATGCAATGTCATTTGAAGACAGACTGTTCCTAGAGATGATGTAGCAAGGAATGGTGCAGGAAAAACTAAGAGCTGGAATGTACCTCTACCCTTCAAACCTCAAAGACAAAGCGTGGCTAACAACAGAGAACAAGTTTACAAATGATTTGTCTCCCTCAGGCACAGCTTCCTTAGTAAATCAGAGATTAGAGACCATTTCTTTACCTTCATGGAGAAGATATGCAAGAACGGTGATGCAGAGTTGCACCTACACTTCAAGACTCTGAAGAGCGCTGGCACCATTGAAACCATGTCCACACAGCTTTCGATCTAGAGCAGTCAAATAATGTAATTATCCGAGCTGCACAGCGGGAAAACTACGCCAATGAAATCGCCTGTGTAACCAAAGACTAAAGCCAAAAGATAATGTTCTGAGGAAACTCGACCCATTCATCGATGGAGATGGTCTCTTAAGAATAGGAGGACGCCTTAAAGAGAAAAAAATAGATTCTGCAGCGAAACATTCCATGATAGTTCCTGGACAACACCACATAGCTACTCTGCTTGTTCAACATTACCACGAGCGGACAAAACACAAAGGTCATATGTTCACAGGGGGAGCCTTGAGAGCATCTGGACTGTGGATACTTGGAGCTAAGAGATGTTTGTGCAGATTCATCTTTAACTGTGTTACTTGTAAGAAACTTTGTGGTATGTTGCAGATTCCGAAGATAGCGGATCTTCCATATGACCGATTTAACATAGATCCACCTTTCACCAACATCGGTCTAGATGTGTCTGGTCCTTGGTCTGTGGTTGTCCGACAAACCAGAGGAGGCCACACAAATGGGAAATGATGGGCGGTTAATTTCACTTGTCTATCCATTAGAGCTATCCACATAAAGGTAATCGAATCTATGGACAGTTCATGATTCATAAATGCTCTCTGGCATTTCATAGCCATCAGAGGACCCATCAAACATATTCGTTCTGACCGAGGCACGAACTTTGTCAGAGCACCAAGAGAACTGCACCTCTCTTCCAACTTGGATATGAATGATGTAGAAAAATACGTAAGTGTACAAGGGTGTACTTGGACTTTCAACCCACCACATTCTTCACGAGAGAGGTGTATGGGAGAGAATGATAGGTGTCGAAAGGAGAATCCTTGATTCAATCTTTTTACAAGGATCTGCAAGACTGACGCACGAAAGATTGAACTGTCATGGCTGAAGTGACGGCCAACATAAACGCCAGACCTTTGACTCATATTTTCAGTGATCCTGATGACCCAACTGTTCTCACCCCAGCCCTGCAGCTTACACTGAAGACTGAACCTAATTGCGCTCCACCTGGAGAATTTAATGTTAAAGACCTCTATAGGAGTCGATGGAGACAAGTAAAGAGTCTCTCCAATGCTTTTTGGGACAAGTAGAAAAAACAGTACCTGCTTACTCTGCAACAGAGGAGAAAGTGGCAAACCAGCAAGCCTAACCTCCAGCCTGGCTATGTAGTACTAATGAAAGACTGTCAGTCTCGGAAAAATGAATGGCTAATAGTTCTCATTACCCAGACGTTCCCGAGTAAGGACGGAATGGTACGTAAGGTAGAAGTAAAAATAGGGAAACAAGGTAAGACCAAAACGTTCCTCAGGCCAGTAGGGGAACTCGTTCCTCTGTTCTCGTCCAATAAACACAATAGTGACAGTGGCCGACGTCAAGTGGGGAGTGTTCTCTCTCAGCAGTATAATTGCTGTCTAAAGTTGTCATTTTTTTGTGTCTCAGTTATTACAGACATGTTAATGGTTGCACATCCAGTTGGAAGAATGTATCAAGTGGGGTACCACAGGGCTCTGTCTTGGGCCCTGTATTGTTCAACATCTTTATCAATGATTTAGATGAAGGAATTGAGGGTAAACTGATTACATTTGCTGATGACACAAAGCTAGGAGGGATAGCTAATACTAGAGAAGAGAGAGAGAGGATTCAAAAATATATAAATAAACTAGAGCAGTGGGCAGCAACTAACAGAATGGTTTTTAACAGGGAAAAATACAAAGTACTACATATGGGAAATAGAAATGAAAAAAGCATATACAGAGTGGGAGGAATAAGGCTAAGCAACAGCACATGTGAAAAAGACTTGAAAATACTAATAGATCACAGACTGAACATGAGTCAACAGTGTGATGCAGCAGCAAAGAAAGCAAATACAATTCTGGGATGTATTAACAGAAGCATACAGTCTAGATCACGTGAAGTCATTATTGCCCTTTACTCCTCTTTGGTCAGACCTCATCTGGAATACTGTGTCCAGTTTTGGGCACCACATTTTAAAAAAAGACATCAACAAACTGGAGCAAGTTCAGAGAAGAGCCACCAGAATGGTGTCCGGTCTGCAAACCATGTCCTATGAGGAACGGTTACAGGATTTGGGAATGTTTAGCTTGCAAAAAAGAAGATTGAGACGTGACTTAATAGCTGTATACAAATATCTCAAGGGCTGTCACATTGTAAAAGGATTATCTTTATTCTCATTTGCACACGGAAAGACTAGAAGAAATGGGATGAAACTGAATGGGAGGAGACACAGATTAGGTATTAGAAAAAACTTTTTGACAGAGTGATCAATGAGTGGAACAGGCTGCCACGAGAGGTGGTGAGTTCTCCTTCAATGGAAGTGTTCAAACAGAGACTGGACAGACATCTGTCTGGGATGATTTAGTGAATCCTGCTTTGAGCAGGGGGTTGGACCAGATGACCCAGGAGGTCCCTTCCAACTCTACCATTCTATGATTCTATGTATTTTCTGTGTACAGTAATCCTTCCTATATTTTTATATTGTAAGGTAACAGCACCATCTGCTGGAAGTTTAACGTATACATTCTAGTTCAGTTTGCAATGTATTATAGGAAGTTGCTACAGCATTGTGGGATTGTTCCTGTTGCATTGTGATCTTATTATGTCACTGTGAAAGGAGCAGCAGCCATTGTTCCTGTATGCTTCTGAGGAAAAAACACACCACTAGTTTTTCTACATGCCCCTTGTTAACAGCCTGCTCTAAGCAGAGTTGGTAAGCCACTATCTATGTGTTACAATCCTGTGTTTATAAGTACGTTTGCACATTACACACCGTGCTCACTTGTATGAGGACAGCATAAAATTCTACCAGTTTTTTCGCAACAGTATCAAACGATGGGCTTTATTATCAGAGATATCATCAGAGTCTAAAACTGATAACATTACTCTGAAGAGATTGTGTCCAACTAGATGGTCTTCCAGGAATGATTCCATCATGGTGAGTCGCCCGCCAAGGCCGTGGGGTACTCGGCACCGAGCCCGTCCATTCTATGGGGGATGTCACGGTAGCTGCAGCTCGGCCCGTGGCCCTGGGACTCACCTCAAAAAGGGGATATTTACAGGGGATTGAAAGATTTGTTGAATGTTCGTGACGCCACCTGTGGTGCCTGGTCAGGGTGACCAGCGCTGCTATGCAGATCCGCTGAAGGGTTGGTATTGGGCAGCAAGGTGTTAAGCCTTCCACAGGTAAGGCTGGGTCCTTCAGGGTAGATAGAATGTAAGGGTGTAGGACGGAGGAGAATCTGATGGTAGGAGTAATAAGATGGACACACACACATAAGTCTCTTTCTGTACCTTTACTGTTGTTATTGCAGGCACGTCCGGGGCGCTGTAGGGTGAAGGATGGAATCATAGAATAGTAGAGTTGGAAGGGACCTCCTGGGCCATCTGGTCCAACCCCCTGCTCAAAGCAGGATTCTCTAAATCATCCCAGACAGATGTCTGTCCAGCCTCTGTTTGAAGACTTCCATTGAAAGAGAACTCACCACCTCTCGTGGCAGCCTGTTCCACTCATTGATTACCCTAACTGTCAAAAAGTTTTTTCTAATATCTAATCTGTGTCTCCTCCCATTCAGTTTTATCCCATTGCTTCTAGTCTTTCCGTGTGCAAATGAGAATAAAGATAATCCTTCTACAATGTGACAGCCCTTGAGATATTTGTAGACAGCTATTAAGTCTCCTCTCAGTCTTCTTTTTTGCAAGCTAAACATTCCTAAATCCTGCAACCGTTCCTCATAGGACATGGTTTGCAGACCGGTCACCATTCTGGTGGCTCTTCTCTGAACTTGCTCCAGTTTGTTGATGTCTTTTTTAAAATGTGGTGCCCAAAACTGGACGCAGTATTCCAGATGAGGTCTGACCAAAGAGGAATAGAGGGCAATAATGACCTCACGTGATCTAGACTGTATGCTTCTGTTGATACATCCTAGAATTGCATTTGCCTTTTTTGCTGCTGCATCACACTGTTGACTCATGTTCAGTCTGTGATCAATTAGTATACCCAAGTCTTTTTCACATGTGCTGTTACTTAGCCCTATTCCTCCCATTTTGTATATGCTTTTTTCATTTTTATTGCCCAGATGTAGTACTTTGCATTTTTCCCTGTTAAAATCCATTCTGTTATTTGCTGCCCACTGCTCCAGTTTATTTATATCTTTTTGAATCCTCTCTCCCTCTTCTCTAGTATTAGCTACCACTCCTAGCTTTGTGTCATCAGCAAATTTGATCAGTTTATCCTCAATTCCTTCATCTAAATCATTGATAAAGATGTTGAACAATACAGGGCCCAAAACAGAGCCTTGTGGTACCCCACTTGATACATTCTTCCAACTGGATGTGCAGCCATTTACGACCACTCTTTGGGTCCGATCACTAAGCCAGTTATGAATCCACCTAACAGTTGCCTTGTCCATTCCATACTTAGTCATTTTTTCAATAAGGATTGTGTGAGCTACTTTGTCAAATGCTTTGCTGAAGTCAAGATATACTATATCTACAGCATTTCCCTGATCCACCCAGTCAGTAATTCTGTCATAGAAGGAAATTAAGTTAGTCTGACATGACTTATTAGTTACAAACCCATGCTGACTCTGTTTAATCACTTCATTCTTATCCAGGTACTTGCATACATATTCTTTAATAATTTGTTCAAAGATCTTTCCTGGTATAGAAGTCAGACTCACCGGCCTGTAGTTCCCTGGGTCCACCTTCTTCCCCTTTTTGAAGATAGGAACAACATTTGCTCTTCTCCAGTCTTCTGGGACTTCTCCTGTTCTCCAAGAATTTTCAAAGATTATGGACAGTGGTTCAAGAATTTCTTCTGCTATCTCCTTCATTACTCTGGGGTGTAATTCATCTGGACCTGGAGACTTGAATTCATTTAGGTTAGCTAAGTGTTTCCTCACTGTCTTTCTGTTTATAGATATCTTGGATTCTTCTATTCCTTTAATAGGACAGTGAAGATCAGTTGATGTTACATTTCCTTTCTGAGAGAAAACAGATGCAAAATAGGAATTTAACAGTTCAGCCTACTCAACATCCTGTCTTACCATTTCATCATTTTCATCCTGTAAAAATCCTATAGCATCTTTGACTTTTCTTTTACTTTTAACGTATCCCCAAAATCCTTTTTTGTTGCTTTTGATGTCTCTTGCAAGCCTTAATTCATTGTCAGCTTTAGATAATCTGATTTGTGCCCTGCAGGTTCTGCAGACGGCATTATATTCTTCTTTAGATATGCCTCCCTCTTTCCATTTGATAAACATTTCTTTCTTCCTTTTTAGCATGTGTTTAAGTTCTGTGTTCATCCATCCTGGTTTCCTTAAATGCTTCCCATTCTTCACTCATTTCGGAATTGTTAACAATTGTGCTTTGAGAATCTCATTTTTCAAGATTTTCCATCCTTCCTGGACATTTTTGTCCTTAAGGATATCCAGCCATTGGATCTTTCCAATTCTCTTTCTGAGTCCCTTAAAATCGGCCTTTCTGAAATCTAACCTTGACGTCTGAGTCTTCACAGGTCTTCCTCCTCTTGTTATCCAAAATTCTAAAATAGCATGGTCACTACCTCCTAGGGTCCCAGCCACTCTTACCTCCTCAACCATTTCTTCCCTGTTTATAAGGATTAGATCCAAGGTAGCAGATCCCCTTGTTTTCTCCCCTACCTTTTGGAAGATAAAGTTGTCAGCAAGAGAGGATAAGAATTTCCTTGACCTGTTAGTTTTGCCTGAGAGAGATTCCCAACAAATGTCTGGATAGTTGAAATCTCCCATGACCACTATGTCATATTTTTTGGAGAACTTGGCCATTTGATGCATAAAGAGTTCATCCATATCTTCAGCTTGCATAGGTGGCCTGTAGTAAATGCCTACAATGGTGTCCTTTCCATTGTTCTGTCCTTGTATTCTTACCTAAACAGTTTCCACAGAACTCCCAGTCTCTGAAGCGTCAATCTCTGTGCAGATATACGCTTTTCTAACATACAATGCGACACCTCCTCCTCGTTTATCAAGTCTGTTTCTTGCAAATAAGTTGTATCCTTCTAGCCTTGTATTCCAATCATGTGTATTGTCCAACCAAGTCTCAGTGATTCCAATGACATCATACTTCTTCTCCTGCGTTAGTAGTTCCAATTCTCCTTGTTTGTTGCCCATGCTTTGTGCATTTGTATAGAAACATTTTAGTTTGTGATTGGTTTCTCTTCCTCCAATATTTTTATTATGTAGATTTTTTTGTCTTTGTTCTTCCCCTTCACTTCTAATAGCAAAATTCTTAATAGTATTTGTCAGGTGTATGGCTTTTGCAGGCGTTTTGCTTCCCTTCCCACATTGCTCTAGTTTAAAGCTCTCCTGATGAGTGTAGCAAGGCGACTTCCAAATACATGTTTTCCAGTCTTTCTTAAGGTGCACCCCATCTCTAGCAAGTAGTCCATCGTATAGGTAATTCACTCCGTGATCCAAAAATCCAAATCCTTGCTGACGGCACCATCGACATAGCCAGTTGTTCACCTGCAGAATCTTCTTCCACCTCCTTGTTCCATGGACATCCACTGGAAGGATGGAAGAGAAGACCACCTGCGCTCCCAGTTCTTTCACTTTCTTACCTAAGTTTTCAAAGTCACTGCAGATGGTCTCCAGGTCGTTTCTTGCGGTGTCATTTGTCCCCACATGTATTAGCAGGAATGGGTAGTCATCTGTAGGTCTGAAGAGTCCTGATATCCTGTCAGACACATCTTTAATTTTTGCACCTGGAAGACAGCACATTTCTCTTGAGGTTAAATCCGGTCTGCAGATAGCGGCCTCTGTTCCTCTCAACAGGGAAACCCCCATGACAACAACTCTCCGTTTCTTCTTCACAACAGTTTTCTTTCTCCATTCAGGAGGACTCTGAGGGCGTGCAAGGTTATTGTTTGTGGCCAAAGTCTTATCTTGATGTATTTCTTCATCATTCTCCTGTGTAAGAGCCTGGTACTGGTTCCTGAGCAGAATTGGTGCTGACTGTCTCACGATCCTCCTTCTTCTCTGGGTCACATGCTTCCATTCCTCTGTTTCTTCAGGTGTACTTCGAATTTCTTCTCTTTCTGTAACATGAAGATATAATTCTGCTCTGTCTAAGAACTCTTCACCTTCCTTAATGGTTTTCAATGTAGATAACCTCTCTTCCAGATTTTGCAACTTTTCCTCCAACAGGGACACAAGCTTGCATTTGTGGCATGTGAAGTTTGGCTTTTCCACTGGTAAGTCTGTGAACATGTAGCAAGAAATGCTGCTCACCACATGGCTCTTGGCCTCTTCCATGTTGTTATTGTTCAAGAGATATTCAAGCGGTGAAATATATGCCAAAACTCACGTGCCGCTAGGCTTAGGTTTACTGATGTCCTCCTTTCAGCTGCAACGGCCAAAATCCAGTGTTCCTTGAGCTCGCGGAGACTCTTCACTTATCCCAGAAAGCACTGGGAATATGCACATTCTCTCCTCGGGACTCCTCCCCTGGTTTACTGATGTCCTCCTTTCAGCTGCAACAGCCAAAATCCAGTGTTCCTTGAGCTCGCGGAGACTCTTCACTTATCCCAGAAAGCACTGGGAATATGCAAATTCTCTCCTCGGGACTCCTCCCCTGGTTTACTGATGTCCTCCTTTCAGCTGCAACGGCCAAAATCCAGTGTTCCTTGAGCTCGTGGAGACTCTTCACTTATCCCAGAAAGCACTGGGAATATGCAAATTCTCTCCTCGGGACTCCTCCCCTCATCCAGTTCCTCCCACTGAGTAGGTGTAGGGCCTCCTTACTCCTAAAATGAGTCTCTGACCTGTGTGAAACTAGGCCTGAGTCTGTCTCCAACTTTACGCCCGGCTGACCTTGTGTAGGGCCTTCTCTTGAAAGAACACAGTCTCTAATGGTTGCGCCGACCAGACTCCTATCTTCCTGACCCAGTTACGTATCAGCACTAAAGGGCTCCTGGAACTTGAAGTACTCCAGGAACTCCGGTATCTCCTACTGGTCGTGAAGATTCCAGTAAGCTCGGACCTGGTGTCCGGTTAATGATCGAGGCAAGCTATGAATGCTTTTCTACCTCTGTCACTATCTTCTTCTTCCACTCGCCTTTCGTCCTACTCGGGCCCTCACATGGGCACACACTGGCAGTTGGTGGGCTGCTTCTTCTTCACTGCTCTCTAAGCGTCGGCACGCTTTCTCACTAAGCTTCACTCACTAGATTCAGCTCTGACTAGGCTGGAGTGGTTTCCGTTCCACTTTTACTAGCCTCCACTCTGTTGAACTAGACAGCAGTCTCTCTCTCTCTTCAGACTGCTCTGTGAGCTAGACTTCACAAAACTGAGCTCACTGATTTCCACTGCGCTCACTACGAGGTGACACTACAGGCTGCAGCCCTCAGACTAACTAACTCTCTGCTCTTCACCCTCCTTTTCTATCTCTAGACAGCTCTCTCTGGTTGTCTCAGGGATGGGTGAAGGTGTGTGAATGTAAATGTTGGACCTCTAGTGGTGATTACCTTCAGTGCACCCTTCTGGAGATTAGGAATCCAAGCACAGCTGGGCTCCACATCGGCACCGTGGTATCACTACACTGATTCCCTGAAGGCACAGACAAAATTTCCAGTGACAGCAATTATGCCTCTAGCTTAAAGAAAAACATAAGCACCTTTTGAGTTTGTGATCAAAGGTGTCATGCAGTCTAGGATTCTAGATGTTATTGGACCAATTTTAAATTGTCTACACAAATCTTGAAAAAGCAACACTCTTACTTAACCCAACCCCCTAGGGTGGTTTGCACATTAATAACCGGCTAATTAATTAATGATGGCTAATTTTACAATTCTGACCACTGTCCCTTTATGAGGTAATAACTCTGGTACGCTTCAATGTCTTTGCGATTCTGAGACTGTTTTCTTGTGACATATTGTACTTCATGTTAGTGGTAAAATTTCTTCAATATAACTTCCATTTATTTATGAAAAAAACGGAAATATGGCGAAAACTTTGAAAATTTCGCAATTTTCAAACTTTGAATTTGTATGCCTTTAAAGCAGAGAAATATGTCACACAAAATAGTTACTAAATATCGTTTCCCACATGTCTACATAAGCAAAATTTTGGAAACAAAATTTTTTTTGTTAGGAAGTTATAAGGGTTAAAAGCTGACCAGCGATTTCTCATTTTTACAACACCATTTTTTTTTTAAGGGACCAAATTACATTTGAAGTCATTTTGAGGGGTCTATATGATAGAATATACCCAAAAGTAACACCATTCTAAAAACTGCACCCCTCAAGGTGCTCAAAACCACATTCAAGAAGTTTATTAACCCTTCAGGTGCTACACAGGAATTTTTGGAATGTTTAAAAAAAATGAACATTTAACTTTTTTTCACAAAATATTCACTTCAGATCCAATTTTTTTTTTTATTTTACCAAGGGTAACAGGAGAAATTGGACCCCAAAGGTTGTTGTGCAATTTGTCCTGAGTACGCTGATACCCATATGTGGGGGGGAATCACTGTTTGGGCGCATGGCAGAGCTTAGAAGGGAAGGAGCGCCGTTTGACTTTTCAATGGAAAATTGTCTGGAATTGAGATCAGACACCATGCTGCGTTTGAAGAACCCCTGATGCGCCTAAACAGTGGAAACCCCCCACCAAGTGACACCATTTTGGAAACTAGACCCCTCAAGGAACTTATCTAGATGTGTGGTGAGCACTTTGAACCCCCAAGTGCTTCACCGAAGTTTATAACGCCCGGGCTTGAAAATAAAAAAAATAATTTTTTCCACAAGCATGATCTTTTAGACACCAATTTTTTATTTTCCCAAGGGTAACAGGAGAAAGTTGTTGTCCAATTTGTCCTGAGTATGCTGATACCCCATATGTGGGCGAAAAACTACTGTATGGACACACGTCGGGGCTCGGAAGGGAAGTAGAGCATTTTGGGATGCAGACTTTGATGGAATGGTCTGCGGTCATCATGTCGCGTTTGAAGAGCCCGTGATGTGCCTAAACAGTGGAAACCCTCACAAGTGACCCCATTTTGGAAACTAGACCCCCCCAATTAACTTATCTAGATGTGTGGTGAGAAGTTTATAACGTAGAGCCATAAAAAAAAACATTTTTTTCCACAAAAATAATATTTTTGCCCCCAATTTTTGATTTTCCCAAGGGTAACAGAAGAAATTGGACCCAATAGTTATTGTGCAATTTGTCCTGAGTATGCTGATACCCATATGTAGGGGTAAACCACTGTTTGGCCGCATGCCAGAGCTCGGAAGGGAAGGAGCACCGTTTGACTTTTTCAACACAGAATTGGCTGGAATTGAGATCAGATGCCAAGTCACGTTTGGAGAGCCCCTGATGTGCCTAAACAGTGGAAACCCCAATTCTAACTCCAACCCTAACCCAACACACCCTAACCCTAACCACAAACCTAACCCTAAGGCTATGGTTCCACGGTCCGGAACCATAGCGCTTTTGACGGAGCGGAAATTCCGCTCCGTCTAAGCCCCGCCCCCTTTCTGACGCGCGATCTTTCCGGAGGTGTTCAGGACACCTCCGGAACACCTCCGGAAAGAGCGCAGGGCTACATAGCCCTGTGTTAATTATGTTGCGGCGACGCACCGTCGCCGCAATACGCGAGGACATGCTGCGGTCTAAAAAGACGCGCCGCATGTCCGTTTACGCAGGTTTGCCACCTGCGTATTGTTACGCATAGTGGAGACGGGATTTCTTGAAATCCCCTCCACTATGCTGTAACATCTGGACGCTGCGTGTTTGGCGCTGCGCCAGCGCACAGCGCCAAACACGCAGCGTTTCCTGACCGTGGAAACTCACCCTAACACACCCCTAACCCTAACGGGAAAATGGAAATAAATGAATTTTTTAAATGTTATTATTTTTCCCTAACTAAGGGGGTGATAAAGGGGGTTTGATTTACTATTTATAGCGGGTTTTTATGATTGGCAGCTGTCACACGCTAAAGGACGCTTTTTATTGCAAAAAATAGTTTTTGCATCACCACATTTTGAGAGCTACAATTTTTCCATATTTTGGCCCACAGAGTCATGTCAGGTCTTATTTTTTGCGGGACGAGTTGACGTTTTTATTGGTACCATTTTTTTGCACGACATTTTTTTGATCGCTTTTTATTACGATTTTTGGGAGGTTAGAATGAACAAAACCAGCAATTCATGAATTTCTTTTGGGGGAGGCGTTTATATCGTTCCGCGTGTGGTAAAATTGATAAAGCAGTTTTATTCTTCGGGTCAGTACGATTACAGCTATACCTTATTTGTATCATTTTTTATGTTTTGGCTCTTTTATACAATAAAACTATTTTATATTAAAAATAATTATTTTTGCATCGCTTTATCCTGCGAGCTATAACTTTTTTATTTTTTCGCTGATGATGCTGTATGTTGGCTCGATTATTGCGGGAGAAGATGACGTTTTCAGCGATATAATGTTTATTTATATCCGTCTTTTTGATCGCGTATTATTCCACTTTTTGTTCGGCGGTATGATGATAAAGCATTGTTTTTTTTGCCTTGTTTTTTTTAAGGGGTTCACTAAAGGGGTTAACTAGTGGAACAGTTTTATAGGGCGGGTTGTTACGGATGCGGCTATACTAAATATGTGTATTTTATTGTTTTTTTATTTACATAATAATAATGTGTTTATTGGGGAAATATTTTTATTTTTTTACATTTATTTAGGGATTATTTAGGCACTGACAAGCCACCTCCCTGCAGTACCCGGAAGGACCCTGCGGCCATCTTGGATCTGGGGGCCTGCAGGGAGGAGGCCCTCGGATCAACGCGATCACATCGCGTTGCTCTGAGGGTCTCAGGGAAGCACTCAGGGAGCCCCCACCCTGCGCGATGCTTCCCTATGCCACCGGAACTCTGCGATCATGTTTGATCACAGTGTGCCGGGGTTTAAAGTGCCAGGAGCGGTCCGTGACCGCTCCTGGCACTTAGTGCCGGATGTCAGCTGTGAGAATCAGCTGACAACCGGCCGCGATCAGCTACGCTTCCCCCGTGAGCGCGGCTGATCGCATATGACGTACTATTACGTCCATGGGAATTAAGTCCCAGGGCACATGGACGGAATAGTACGTCAGATGGCAGAAAGGGGTTAAAAATGCTGTTGAGGTTCTTCAAGAGTTCAGAAAAAAGTTACTACGGACAATTGACAATTGTCAGAGTAGCGGGGAATAGACATTGCATTTGAAAGAGAAAGAAATGAACGTGTAAAAAGACAATATGATGGATTGTGCAAAGATGAATGGCTCTGTGATGTTGAGAAGTACTTCCAGGTTAACATCTTTAACACCTTATTGGACACAATTATGCCATTAACACAGTCTTCATGCAACAGTGAATAAATTTAGAGCAATCCTTCCCAGCTCACTGCTACAATGGGACAAGAAAGGCTAAGCGGACTTGCTATGTTGTCGGTAGAAAATGAAAGTGCTAGAATGATTTACTTAAATAAATTATTGATGAATTTGCAGAAGAGAAAGCCAGAAGAATGAGTAAATAAATTGTTCACACCTCAACAGGGTTTTGCTGTTTGACATACATTTTTCAGTGAACATTTCTAAACTCAAGCATGGGAATGGCTGACTAAAGCCTAGTTGTCTTGATTTGACTTAGTAAAATGGTTTTTAGTATTTGGTAAAAAGGGTACAATTGTTTACTAATTATTAGTAAATGGGTTGTCCAAAACCATTCTATTTTTTTTTTTACTATAGGCCTAAGAGCTAACAGGCAGGTAGTTGCTAACTAACTGCCTGTCCTGCCCAGTGCAGAGCTCTTCTAGCTCTGGGTCGGTCACACACCACTTCTGCTGCTTCCGCTGACATCACATCAACAGAACAGCAGCTTCTCTTCCGCTCTGCTCAAGGACTGTGACTGCTAGCGTTATGCTGATTGACAGCCATCTCTCCTCTGCATAACTATGGGGAGTCTGCTGTTGAACAACATGAGCTTGGCAATCATGCCCCAACACGGAACTTCAGGCATCCAACACAAGAGATGCATTTGGCATTCATACCCACCAACTGTTTCAGACTACACAACAGTTGTCATCTTTAAGGTAGCCCAGATCACTTGTATCTTCCGATAGTAAGGCTTGATCCTACAAACTTCGCCAGAGTGATCATGTGGTCCTCACACCAAATTTTTATGTTTTCCTCGTTCCATCATACCACCTTTGCTCCAAATTTTTGGAGGGTCACTACTCAGGGTACAACTGGCACAACAAGGATCTTCAGGCAGCCAACAAAAAGAGGTGCATTTGGGCCTTTCATCCGTTCAACAAGTGCAGCTTTATTTTTAGAGGGTCATCATGTGGCCCTTGTTTCAAATTTTTAGAGGGTCATCATTCAGTCCTCGCTCCAAATTTTTAAAAGGTCATCATCCGATCTTGTTCCAAATTTTTAGAGGGTCATCAGGCGGCCTCTCTCTTACGTTTTCCAGGGTGTATGATGCCCTCCTTCACAATTTTTACAGCGTGAGTATGATGAATATCTCTACAATTCTCTTACATATATATAGTATATGTATACCCCCAGGGATGTTTTTCAGCCCTTGCACTTAGTACATTGACTTTACAAGTTTAGGAGTCCATCTCCTTACAAATGGGAAACAATTTCATAAATCTCATGCACACGATTCACGAGAAAGTGCAAAAACGCTACATGTGAACATAGCCTAAGGGGTGGATGAGGCGTTTTTTTTTCTATTTTTAATTTTACCTTGTATAAAAGACAATATAATGGAAAGAACGTTTCCTAACGTTTTTTCTTGTAAACTCTTCAGTTTTGTATGTTTTATGGTCAGTCCGTAAAAGTTGTGTAATACTCTGACAACATTGTTCCCAATAGTGACCTGGGAGTCAGCGACGCATCCAGACGTCTTCCCCATGCTGTTCCCATTCCATATGAGCACTGTTTCCATCCATTTCAGCAATATTCCTACCCCTAGCTTTATTGTTAGGGTCTGCCAGAAAAATCCTTGAGTTTGCCATTGACTTCTATTATACTCATTACTCGAATCAAGCCTGTCCGAGCATCCGACCTGCTGAGCACTCAAGTGAGTTAGTGCTCGCTCATCACTACTCCTGACCCCACACATAAACTTCCCCTCATCCAGCACCATGACAACCAGCACAGCAGAGTCCTGCATCCACTGAGGCCCCTGATCATGTGACCCTGACTCCTCCCTCCTGTGACCTCATCACAGGTCCTGTGCGCACAGAACAGCCATATATGTGGTGTGCGGCTCTGCAGGTGGAGGTAGGTGCTGGAGATTCCCCATTACTGGGCACAGAACAGCCATATATGTGGTGTGCGGCTCTGCAGGTGGAGGTAGGTGCTGGAGATTCCCCATTACTGGGCACAGAACAGCCATATATGTGGTGTGCGGCTCTGCAGGTGGAGGTAGGTGCTGGAGATTCCCCATTACTGGGCACAGAACAGCCATATATGTGGTGTGCGGCTCTGCAGGTGGAGGTAGGTGCTGGAGATTCCCCATTACTGGGCACAGAACAGCCATATATGTGGTGTGCGGCTCTGCAGGTGGAGGTAGGTGCTGGAGATTCCCCATTACTGGGCACAGAACAGCCATATATGTGGAGTGCGGCTCTGCAGGTGGAGGTAGGTGCTGGAGATTCCCCATTACTGGGCACAGAGCAGCCATATATGTGGTGTGCGGCTCTGCAGGTGGAGGTAGGTGCTGGAGATTCCCCATTACTGGGCACAGAACAGCCATATATGTGGTGTGCGGCTCTGCGGGTGGAGGTAGGTGCTGGAGATTCCCCATTACTGGGCACAGAACAGCCATATATGTGGTGTGCGGCTCTGCAGGTGGAGGTAGGTGCTGGAGATTCCCCATTACTGGGCACAGAGCAGCCATATATGTGGTGTGCGGCTCTGCGGGTGGAGGTAGGTGCTGGAGATTCCCCATTACTGGGCACAGAACAGCCATAATGTGGTGTGCGGCTCTGCAGGTGGAGGTAGGTGCTGGAGATTCCCCATTACTGGGCACAGAACAGCCATATATGTGGTGTGCGGCTCTGCAGGTGGAGGTAGGTGCTGGAGATTCCCCATTACTGGGCACAGAACAGCCATATATGTGGTGTGCGGCTCTGCAGGTGGAGGTAGGTGCTGGAGATTCCCCATTACTGGGCACAGAACAGCCATATATGTGGAGTGCGGCTCTGCAGGTGGAGGTAGGTGCTGGAGATTCCCCATTACTGGGCACAGAACAGCCATATATGTGGTGTGCGGCTCTGCAGGTGGAGGTAGGTGCTGGAGATTCCCCATTACTGGGCACAGAACAGCCATATATGTGGTGTGCGGCTCTGCAGGTGGAGGTAGGTGCTGGAGATTCCCCATTACTGGGCACAGAGCAGCCATATATGTGGAGTGCGGCTCTGCAGGTGGAGGTAGGTGCTGAAGATCCCCCATTACTGGGCACAGAGCAGCCATATATGTGGTGTGCTGCTCTGCAGGTGGAGGTAGGTGCTGGAGATTCCCCATTACTGGGCACAGAACAGCCATATATGTGGTGTGCGGCTCTGCAGGTGGAGGTAGGTGCTGGAGATTCCCCATTACTGGGCACAGAACAGCCATATATGTGGTGTGCGGCTCTGCAGGTGGAGGTAGGTGCTGGAGATTCCCCATTACTGGGCACAGAACAGCCATATATGTGGTGTGCGGCTCTGCAGGTGGAGGTAGGTGCTGGAGATTCCCCATTACTGGGCACAGAACAGCCATATATGTGGAGTGCGGCTCTGCAGGTGGAGGTAGGTGCTGGAGATCCCCCATCACTGGGCACAGAACAGCCATATATGTGGAGTGCGGCTCTGCAGGTGGAGGTAGGTGCTGGAGATTCCCCATTACTGGGCACAGAACAGCCATATATGTGGTGTGCGGCTCTGCAGGTGGAGGTAGGTGCTGGAGATCCTCCATTACTGGGCACAGAACAGCCATATATGTGGTGTGCGGCTCTGCAGGTGGAGGTAGGTGCTGGAGATTCCCCATTACTGGGCACAGAGCAGCCATATATGTGGTGTGCGGCTCTGCAGGTGGAGGTAGGTGCTGGAGATTCCTCATTACTGGGCACAGAACAGCCATATATGTGGTGTGCGGCTCTGCAGGTGGAGGTAGGTGCTGGAGATTCCCCATTACTGGGCACAGAGCAGCCATATATGTGGTGTGCGGCTCTGCAGGTGGAGGTAGGTGCTGGAGATCCCCATTACTGGGCACAGAACAGCCATATATGTGGAGTGCGGCTCTGCAGGTGGAGGTAGGTGCTGGAGATTCCCCATTACTGGGCACAGAAACAGCCATATATGTGGTGTGCGGCTCTGCAGGTGGAGGTAGGTGCTGGAGATTCCCCATTACTGGGCACAGAACAGCCATATATGTGGTGTGCGGCTCTGCAGGTGGAGGTAGGTGCTGGAGATTCCCCATTACTGGGCACAGAGCAGCCATATATGTGGTGTGCGGCTCTGCAGGTGGAGGTAGGTGCTGGAGATTCCCCATTACTGGGCACAGAACAGCCATATATGTGGTGTGCGGTGTTGTGAATGGGTTTGAGATGAGTTCTGAGCAGAGGCTCCCTCTGGTGGTTACAAGCGGTACTAGTGAGGATTGTGAGGACTGGGAATCAGGTGTTACTGATTGGTCTTATATAAGAGAGTCATTTTCCCATCAGGGTTGCCGGTGATCAATTGTTCTGGTCTGAATCCTTCTTTCCAGTTTCCCTTGTAGCCTGCTGTGTCGTGTCTGCATCTCCTGCTATCAGATAAGACAATTTCTTATTTTGTGTTTTTGCTATATTTTTGCATTTTGTCCTGCACTTCTGTGGGGGCCTTCAGGGTCCCCTCCGGGGGCTTTTGCCCTCTCAGTTTAGTCCAGCCACTGTGTTTTGTACTTTTGCTTTTTCCAGTTTTTTTTCAGTGGCTGCTGTTTTGTTTTTGTTACACCAGAGAACTAATTTAGGTGGTAGAGGTCGTGTGATCTCAGGTGATTTTGAAATTAGTAGAGTTGGTGTTTTTTCAGGGTTTTCTGAGATTGCAGTAAGTACCCTACCTATCCTTTTCTATTTAGATAGTTTGGGCCCCAGCGTTTGCTCATACTATTTTCTTTCTGTGTCAGTATTTCCTCTTGTCTAACCGCCATTACATGTTTGGGGCTTTCTATTATCTTTGGGGTTCTGCTCCGGGGCAGATAGCTTTCCTATTTCTATCTTTAGGTGTAGTTAGTTTCTCAGGCTGTGACGAGGCGTCTAGGACCAACGTAGGAACGCTCCACGGCTGCCTCTAGTTGCGGTGGTTAGTCAGGGTACTGCAGTCTCATAGATTCCAACTGCTCTGGTGTATTGCCTTTTTTACCTGCACTCCTCAGCTACCGTAACATAACAGTGCGGCTCTGCAGGTGGAGGTAGGTGCTGGAGATTCCCCATTACTGGGCACAGAACAGCCATATATGAGGTGTGCGGCTCTGCAGGTGGAGGTAGGTGCTGGAGATTCCCCATTACTGGGCACAGAACAGCCATATATGTGGTGTGCGGCTCTGTAGGTGGAGGTAGGTGCTGGAGATTCCCCATTACTGGGCACAGAACAGCCATATATGTGGTGTGCGGCTCTGCAGGTGGAGGTAGGTGCTGGAGATTCCCCATTACTGGGCACAGAACAGCCATATATGTGGTGTGCGGCTCTGCAGGTGGAGGTAGGTGCTGGAGATTCCCCATTACTGGGCACAGAGCAGCCATATATGTGGTGTGCGGCTCTGCAGGTGGAGGTAGGTGCTGGAGATTCCCCATTACTGGGCACAGAACAGCCATATATGTGGTGTGCGGCTCTGCAGGTGGAGGTAGGTGCTGGAGATTCCCCATTACTGGGCACAGAGCAGCCATATATGTGGTGTGCGGCTCTGCAGGTGGAGGTAGGTGCTGGAGATTCCCCATTACTGGGCACAGAACAGCCATATATGTGGTGTGCGGCTCTGCAGGTGGAGGTAGGTGCTGGAGATTCCCCATTACTGGGCACAGAACAGCCATATATGTGGTGTGCGGCTCTGCAGGTGGAGGTAGGTGCTGGAGATTCCCCATTACTGGGCACAGAACAGCCATATATGTGGTGTGCGGCTCTGCAGGTGGAGGTAGGTGCTGGAGATTCCCCATTACTGGGCACAGAACAGCCATATATGTGGTGTGCGGCTCTGCAGGTGGAGGTAGGTGCTGGAGATTCCCCATTACTGATGCAGGCTACATTATCTCTTTCAGTAGAGAGCTTGAATATATAAATTTCAGAGAGGGAGAGAACTAGAACTCTAGTGCCACCTGTTGGAAGCAGCGATCCTACAAGTCAATATTGACTCTAACGAGCCTTGCAATATGACATAGGATAAAAGCCAAATCAGAATCTCAGTTTGCAGATACGGTGTTTTGGGGTGTTGCTCCTCATCAGTGCAAAGTATGATATCTGACATGGCTAGGTGAGACTCTCTGGACTTGGGTAAGGGTAACATATCTCCTTGTGGAAAGTGACAAGCCAAGCCTGGCATGTCAGTGAGAAGACCTATAAGCCATGCATGCTCCTCTGGGAAAATAAATATGCAAATTGTAACACTGTGTCTGGTGAGATTCTGGTTTGGCTTTTATCTGAAGTCATATTGCGAGACTCGCTGCTTTCAATAGGTGGGTCTAGAGTTCTAGTCCTCTTCCTCTCTGAAGAGACAATTTGCATATTTAATATCCCAGAGGAGCATATAAGTGTCCTCACTCTTTACATGCCAGGCTTGTCTTGTCACTCTTCACAAGTAGAAACGTTACCCCTTAGACCCCCGTTCAGAGCTTAGTAAGGTGTATTTCTGCCTAAAGTCAGAGATTTTTTCATGACAGTGCACTGACTAATGTATACTCCTATTGCTGGGTTTCCACGCTGAGCGCAGCAGATCTACAGGTTAACTCCGGTCTGTGTTGTGTGTGGATCGGATCAGCCAGGGTTTTGTTTCTAGAGCACAGAGCTTCAGATGACGAAGATACATGTTGCTGACCTCACGGTACAGCCTCCTAAACCTGGTAATCTTGGGCAGGAGCCTGGACTGCTAGGAGAATTATGAGGGTCTGTTTTTTGTGGTATGAGCTGTACATTGTAATGGATGCATCTTGGGGTGCTATTCAGTTTTAACTTTATTTTACTTACTTATGTATTTACACACTTTTGAAAATGATGAACGTCAGAGCGCATGTTCGCTCTGCCAGCACCATTACAGTCTATGACCTTGTGGGCATATACGTCCGGATCCTGCTTTGTTGGGGGTTCGGACTTATTCTCCGATGGGGCCATCGAGCATGTCCCTAAACACAATGTGAAAGCACTCTAAAATAAATGGTAAGTTCCTCAATGGGACTATACGACCTCAGCCTGACCTTCCCTCATATACTTGCTGCTTCTGCACCTGGCCACCAATTATCCTTTGCTGATTTTCTTCTATATGTTTATGTACCCATTTATATGTAACACCCATTTTAGATTGTATAGCACCACCGACCATGCAAAACTATAGAATCATATAATGGTAGAGTTGGAAGGGACCTTCTGGGTCATCTGGTCCAACCCTCTGCTCAAATCAGGATTCACTAAATCATCCCAGGCAGATGTCTGTCCAGCCTCTGTTTGAATACTTCCATTGAAGGAGAACTCACCACCTCGTGGAAGCCTGTTCCACTCATTGATCACCCTAAGGCCGGGATCACACATGCGACGAAAACATCCGATGGTCGCATGTGAAATCCCATCTCTGGCGCCGGCACTCGTGAGTGGAGTGCGCGGCTGCATGTATTTATATGCAGCCGCTCATTCCACTCCCGAGTGCCGGCGCCAGAGCTGGGATTTCACATGCGACTGTCGGACGTTTTTCGTCGCATGTGTGATCCCGGTCTGACTGTCAAAAAGTATTTTCTAATATCTAATCTATGTCTCCTTCCATTCAGTTTCATCCCATTGCTTCTAGTCTTTCCTTGTCCAAATGAGAATAAAGATGATCCCTCTACACTGTGACAGCCCTTGAGATATTTGTAGACAGCTATTAAGTCTCCTCTCAGTCTTTTTTTTGGAAGCTAAACATTCCCAAATCCTGTAACCGTTCCTCATAGGACATGGTTTGCAGACCGGTCACCATTCTTGTCTCTCTCTCTGAACTTGCTCCAGTTTGTTGATGTCACTTTTACAATAAGGATGATAAAATGATGAATCAATTGGGGTAAGTTCCCATAGTCAGTAAACGCTGCAGGTTGGACGCTGCGTACTACTGCAGCGTCCAGATGTAACAGCATAGTGGAGATTTCAAGAAATCCCATGCCTACTGTGCGTGCACCGACGCCCGCAGCTTAACAGCGGAGACGGACATGCGGTGTGTCTTTCCAGATCGCACCATGTCAGTTTATCTTGCGGAGATGCAAGCCTCCGTAAGATAAATGTCACCCATACAATATCTTCGTTCAATGAACACGTGCGGAATCAACTGCGTTCAAAAACCGAGTTTCATCAGTATTTTTGAATAGAGTTTCATCAGTTTGGTCAATTTTTACCATCAGAGTTTGGTCAAAGCTTCACCAGTTTTTTGCAGGTGGAAAAAAAACTGATGGACGTTTCTCCAACTTCACATATCAAACAGTTTGTGATAAACAGTCAGTACATGGTTGGTATCCGACTGCTGTCCAAATTTTTCACAGATCCGTAGGCTTGCATTTGCCAATTTGATTCTGAACTCTGTTCAATATTGGACAAGTCTCCATGATATTTTGTGGATCACTCAGTCTGCAAGAATACATGGACATGTGAACAGCTCAATAGATTATAGCAGGCATGTGTTCTAGCTGTGAAAACCGGGGGTAGAACTCGTACAAGTATGACTGACATCTGAATGAGCTCTCAAACAAGGTTTTAGACTCCTGTTGTAACTCCCTAATATCTCTGGACAAACTACATCTTTAAAGAACTATAAAGAAGGTGTGAACAACATAATGCATGTAAGTATGAAAATATACCCAGTATAACAATTAAAGACATGCATATTGTATATGACGACCAGCTGTACATAATACAGAGAAAACACCACAAAAGAGAAACAGCCTCACGGTCAAGATAAAATAGATAATCTTTATTAACCACAATATAGATAAAAGTAATATGAAATATTACAGGGACGATGGTAAGGGAATAAGAGGATTACAGCAGAAGATAACATACATGCACATAAATCAAAACCTGAGATCAAGTGTTATACCTGCTGATAGATGTCACATATAAAAAGGACCGCTGTCCATATAATGTAGATATAGGGTAAAACAAATATACACTCATGTAATCAATACATCATGATATATGAAGAATCCCCATATCATTTCTCAGGTAAATACCAGGGAATAAGTAAAAATATCTATTAATACAACATGATGTAAATGGCTACTGAATGGTAGATGGTTAATGGAGTACTACGAAAAAATCACAAATTGCGTCCATCATAGCAGCCACATGGAGTGTTTTACCTGGAGCAGCAGGAACAGAAGATACTCAGGGAACCCCGAACCCAACGCGCGTTTCGGAGCCGCACACAGGCTCCTTCCTCAGGGGGCGTCCGTCTGAGGAAGGAGCCTGTGTGCGGCTCCGAAACGCGCGTCGGGTTCGGGGTTCCCTGAGTATCTTCTGTTCCTGCTGCTCCAGGTAAAACACTCCATGTGGCTGCTATGATGGACGCAATTTGTGATTTTTTTCGTAGTACTCCATTAACCATCTACCATTCAGTAGCCATTTACATCATGTTGTATTAATAGATGTTTTTACTTATTCCCTGGTATTTACCTGAGAAATGATATGGGGATTCTTCATATATCATGATGTATTGATTACATGAGTGTATATTTGTTTTACCCTATATCTACATTATATGGACAGCGGTCCTTTTTATATGTGACATCTATCAGCAGGTTATAACACTTGATCTCAGGTTTTGATTTATGTGCTTGTATGTTATCTTCTGCTGTAATCCTCTTATTCCCTTACCATCGTCCCTGTAATATTTCATATTACTTTTATCTATATTGTGGTTAATAAAGATTATCTATTTTATCTTGACCGTGAGGCTGTTTCTCTTTTGTGGTGTTTTATCTTTAAAGAACTGTAAGCAAATGTCTGTATAGTCCTAAAGTAATCAAGTAGGAAAGTGCACTGGTGCCTAGTAGTGTCTGTTATTTATCTTCTCAAAAACTTATTCAAAGCTGAAACTCAAAATATTACAGTGGAAGAGTCATATTCAACCACTAAATTAACCCTTCCTGATACAACAAATCAGACCTCACAAATGACACAGGTAATATCTGGCATTCTCACAAACAAAGTCTCATTCACAGTATGCAGATTGCCAACTGTAATTGCTGCAGTAGATAACAGTGAGAAGCAATGAGTCTGATGCTGGCCTCACTGGGAGGGGTTAAAGGAGGCTGAGGGGAGTCCTGGTGGATAGAGATCTCCTACTTGATCTACACTCAAAAAGGGGTTAGATTATTGTAATGTTCACACCTCTTAGGTATAATTAGTTGGTGGGCAGATATTAATGCTCAACCCTGGACATTATCCATAAGTCCATTGTATGTTATTGTCGTCGCTGTTATCTCGTTAACCCTTTCCTCCTCGGAATGTGGTACCAGAGAGAATAAAGGTACTGCCACACTAAACTATCCCGCTAGCGATCACGATAAAGACGCATACTAATTGCGATCGCTAGCGGGATCGTTTTAATATCGCTAGTAGCGGCTTTATTTAGCGATGTCGTTAGGACGCTATCGCGGTTAGCGATCTCAACGACTTAGCGGTACAAAATACCGCTAAATCGCTAAATAAAAGGTGCCACACACAGCGATAATACTTACCCAGCGGGAGCGCCGACGATAAAATAGGGTCTGGAACGATTCCAGATACGAGCGAGATAACAGCAGGAAGCTCGTCGCTGGCAGATGCCGCACACAACAACATCGCTAACGGGATCGCTAAATAGTGACGTTTTTTAGCGATCCCGTTAGCGATGTTGTTTAGTGTGGCATACCCTTTAGACACAGACAAAAGTATGCGTCAATAAGCTCTGCTCTTTATTGCTAACAAAGGGATTTATATACACCCCTGAAGCAGGAAGCGGAATTACCATATATGGCAGTTAATACAACTTATCACTAAAACACGTAGCATACTGATTTTTAACTGAACACTCCATTCTTGCCCTTGTCTCCCAGAACTTCTCAGGCGGGCGGGGGGGGTGTATTGACTAAAATGAGGAACATCTTATCTTGACTCCTGGTACACATCAGCCTGTGTCACTAAAAAGAAAACAAGGCCTCTGAACTTATGAAAAATGCTGTTTCAGCTCTAACATTCCCTCCTTTTTTTCCTTCATTTGATCAATACACATCTTCATACCTCCTCTGTGTCCTAGTACATTGTTTAATACACATCAAACAAATTTTAAAAACTAAATAGATAGCAAGACATATCAATAAAACCTGTAGGCCAGCTTGTATTATCCCAGTCAGCCATCCCCCTATGCCTTTGAACCAATTTGTGGAGTTAAGAAAGGAGAAGGTATTTGCCCACCATGAATCTTGATTCTTCAGATTTGCCTCATCATATAGTTTCCTTAACTTTATGACATCCTCTAGCTTATGTTTAAGGGTTAAAACACTAGAATTATCAATATAATGACAACATGCAGGTCCAATAATCTGGCACATCCTCCTTGAGCTGCAGTCAGGTAATCTAACACGAGGGTATGTTGGTTAGTAACAATAATTAGCTGGTTCTGTACTGCAAGGGACCCATTCATGATATCTAAAATATCCCATATTTGATCATCTAGGTAGTCTGTGGATTCTACCAACTTATCCCACGTCTGAGTTATCATAGGGTAGATAAATAATGCGCTGAAAAATTTATTTGCTATCCCCATCTCCACTATGTGTGGTCTCCCATTTGGTCGAGGTCTATTATCTGCGGATCGTTTATGTATGTATATTTTGGAATAGATAATGGATCTAATCTGTCCGGAGTGATGAGATAGGTGGCTGGTGTCAATCTAGCTAGGGTGCATTTCCCGGTGACTCCTACTGGAAGTCACTTAAATGCCTTGTCCCCACATACCCAATACATTGATGGTGGAAGGTTCCATATAGCTGAATGCTGTAATACTAATCGGTATGCCAAATCTATAAACTTTGAAATATTACTCATCATGCACCATCTACACGGCTAAGTCTGTTCCAAGCATCCGTTACTGCAAGGATGCAAGCAAATGTCATTAGTAGCATCATTCCTCTTCTGGAGGCTCTCCAAGGATCTTCTTACAATGGGATGCGTGGATCCAAGTTTCCTTGCCTTGTAGCTTGACTGCGGTACTTGTCGTCAGTAGAACTTAAAAAGGTCCGTCAAATCTCGGATCCAGACTCTTTCTCACGTGTCTTTTAATGACTACCCAGTCTCCAGGCTGCAGGCTGTGACTCCCCGGATCCTGGTTCAGATCTGGAAGAGAACTGAAGACATTATCATGTACTTTCTTAAGTCTTTTATGCAAATCCCTTACATATGAGCTTAATACATGGTTACTCATTTCCAGTGCTTGGGGAAAGAAACATCCTAAGCTAGGCACTTTGCCAAATAGTACTTCATACGGAGAAAGTCCAGTTTTCCTATTTGGAGTGTACCTTACTGAGTATAGGGCTAATGGTAAACATTCAGGCCAAGATTTCCCTGTTTCAGCCATGGCCTTTTGGATTTTTAACTTCAATGTCCCATTTAGTCTTTCTACTTTTCCACTGCTTTGTGGATGATATGGGGTGTGGAAAGCTTGTTGAATTCCAGAGCTGTCAAGACTTCATTCATTATTTCACCTGTGAAATGTGTACCTCTGTCACTTTCGATCACCTCTGGTACTCCATACCTGCACACCACCTCCGCAAGCAGCTTCTTTGCGGTTGCCGCAGCCGTAGCCTTGGCAATCGGGAAAGCCTCCGGCCAACCTGAGAATAAATCAAAACACACCAACACGTACTCCCATGACCCCGATTTTGGCAGCTGAATATAATCAATCTGCAGTCTCTGGAAAGGATAGAGGGGCGTGTTTGGGTGGTGTCTTGACTACCCTTCCCTGATTATGTGTAGCACATACCATGCATCCCTGGATCAAACCTTCTATACAGGTGGAAAAGCCTGGTGCTACCCAATGCTTCTGCATCACGCTCATTACAGCAGTTTGGACTGGGGTTGGCCCATGTAACATCTGGGCGACCGCAGGGTACAACGCCCTTGGAAGGCATCGACGCATCCCTCTTCCCCATACCCCATTTGCTTCATTCAGACATGCACCTTCTTTTTCCCACTTTTCTACTTCCTCCTGGTGCACCTGAGCCTGCATCTGGGATAAGGCATCCTCCGACACAAAGGGATTTTTGGGAGCGCTTACCTGGTGCATCGTTACCCCTTGGAGTGGTCTACTGGCTGCTTTTTTTGCTGCTGCATCGGCCATTGCTTTTCCTTTTACTCACCTGATCAGTGCATCTGGTATGTGCTTTAACTTTTATGACAGCTCCCTCTTTTGGTAATTGTAATGCATCAATTAACTGCTGGACTGCGTCAGCATTTTTAATGGGATGTCCTGCTGCCGTCAGGAATCCTCTAGATTTCCAAATTGGACCAAAATCATGAGCTATACCGAATGCGTATCTGGAATCTGTGTAGATGTTAACAATTCTACCTTCAGCTATCTTACAGGCCTCGGTCAGAGCCTTAAGTTCAGCCTCCTGGGCCGACTGATGTGGGAGCATTGGTTCTGCTTTGATTACTGCATTCAGGGAGACGATGGCATACCCAGTGTGGAAGGTACCTGAGTCATCTTGGTGGCGAGATCCATCTACAAAAAATTCAAAATCAGCATTAAGTCTTTCAGTTTCAAACACTGTGGGTAGGCCTGCTGTTTCCTGTGTCATAAGCTGAACACAATCATGAGGAATCTCCTCTCTTGGATCTTCTTTGTACAATACCGTACCTGACCCCTCCTTTAGATCCGAGAGAGATAACAATGTGGCAGGATTAATTGTGGTACATCTCTGCAAAGAAACATTTGGAGGCATTAAAAGTGTACATTGCAATCGAAGGTGACGTGCAGCTGAAAGGTGTGCCGTTGCACCTGGTTCATATGGTGTATACATCATGAGGTGTAAGTACTGTCAGTGGATGATCAAGAACGATGTCTGACGATTTGTGGAGCAATAGTCCTACAGCATGTACTGCCCGTACACAGGACGGGGCACCTCTAGCCACTGCATCTAGTCTTCCACTGAAATAGGCTACAGGCCTTTGATTGTCACCATGTAACTGAGTCAATACCCCTGCCGCGTGTCCCTGCTGTTCATGAAGATACAGGGTGAATGGTAGTTCATAGCTGGGGGTTCCTAGCGCTGGAGCTGCCACAATCCTGTTTTTGAGAGAATAAAAACAGTCTATACCTTCAGGAGTTAGTTTAAAAGGCACAATGGTGATACAGTCATAGAGAGGCTGCATGAGGATTGACACAGCATGTACCACTGCCTGCATAAGGAAACCAGTCCAAGAAATGTCCCTAAGAGCGGCAACAATAACAGGAATAGGAAAATTCTGTACAGCTTCTTTGCGAGTGCTGGTCAGATATCGCGCCCCTGGTGTAATGCAATTCCCAAAAAGATAACTGAAGATTTACAAAATTGGAGTTTATCCTTTTACGCTTTACATCCAGCTTGGTACAAAAACAACAGAGTGATATTGTTGCAGAGTGACACTGTTTCCTGGGGGGGGCACAAATCAGTAAGTCATCAACATATTATAAAAATAACATTGGCAAAATCGATAACTGTGAACCAAGCAGCATCCTGAGATATCTGGAACAAAAGTGTATATATATATATCTTTGTACCAGCCGATACATAGAGAGTTAAATCTCGTAGTTGAAGGGGGAAGCTGGAGTTTGAGTTTACTGTCAAGGCCACTGATAAGAAACCTAGCTGCTCGCGAAGGTGGGGGCTAGGTTTTAACTAAAACACCACTTGCTACCAGTTTCTGCAATCTCTCCTGAAATGTCCTGGTTTCCTGCACTCGTAGCACAATTTCTATCCAACTCCTGGCACACGTCTCCCCTCCCTGCTGTTTGCAGGACGAGTACCTACAGCATGTATCCTTGCTCCTCTTTTTGCCTGCGCTAAATCATGTTGTGCCCCTTGCGCTATTCTGGCTAGATCCTCTGCTTTAACTGACCTCCAATCTGGTCTACTTACTTTCAGCTTTTCTGTCACTTCCTTTTTAACCCATTCATATATGCACTTGCCAGTACCCTCTCACTAGTCTTGTTTTCTGGGACAAAACCCATTTCCACCCAAGTTTTTCTTAGAGCCCAGAAATAATCTTTTGGCTCTTCTTCCTTTCCCTGAACTCTATCTTCTAGTGTAATTTCCTTCTCTGCCTGTCTATCTTTACATGCTTTTTTTTCAACGCTTCTGTAAACATAACCCTGCTGCTGCGTCATTGACTTCTGCATTATCAGTCCGGTCCTACCAACATAGACTTGTATGTCTCATCTATCAGTCTATCGTATCTAGCTTCATCTGCCAATTTCCCTTTTATAAGCGCTTGCAAATCCTGTCTAGTTGCTTTATTAGAGCCAACTGCTCTGTAGGGCTCCATGGTCTGTACATTTCTGCTGTCCGGGGGGGCAGACAGGAGGGTAAATCAGTCATCCCTGTTTTTGTCAGTCTGTAATGTCCGTCTCCTAATTCTTTAAATCTTTTCTTCTAAGTAATCACACGCACTCATCCACAGGTTCACTGTTTTCAACAGTCCTTTGTCTCTCAACCATCCATGATGTGAGTCAAAGAACCTTTTCCATTTATCACTGTTCAATTCTCCGTTTTCATTCATGCCTGCTTACACAATACTTTGTCAATGCCTATCAAAGCTTGCTTTCCCTCTCTGCGTATCACTAAATCTTTGGCAGTAACACCTTCCTTGGTGTTTTGGTTCCCCATTTTTGTATCTCCTCACCTAGAAGAGATTCTCTTGTCACTTAGACAATTCTGTCACCAAGACTCTGTCACCAAGACAATTGTCACCATGACTCTGTCACCAAGACTCTGCCACCAAGACAATGGCCACAAAGGTTTCTGAACCATTCCACTGCTCGCTTTCCAAGATTTATACGCCAACCAAATAAACAATCCGATCACACACACACCAAGACAAAACCACAACACAATCATTGGATCCATACTGTCATTTTTCAAAGGAGGAAAGGCAGGACTGACAATTAATCTGAAGGTCTACTGGTTCAAAGGGACCTGAGTGTTATGATTTGGTAGCTGAGGAGAGCAGGCAAAGAGGAAATACACCAGAGCAGTTGGAAACTATGAGATTGCAGTACCCTGACTAATCACCACAACTAGAGGCAGCCGTGGAGCGTTCCTACGTTGGTCCTAGATGCCTCGTCACAGCCTGAGAAACTAACTACACCTAAAGATAGAAAGAGGAAAGCTATCTGCCCCGGAGCAGATCCCCAAAGAACATAGAAAGCCCCCAAACGTAATGGCGGTTAGACAAGAAAGAAATACTGACACAGACAGAAATAGTATGAGCAAACGCTGGGGCCCAAACTTACTAAATAGAAAAGGATAGGAAGGGCACTTACTGCAATCCCAAAAAACCCTGAAAATCACCAACTCTACTAATTTCAAAAACACCTGAGATCACACGACCTCTACCACCTAAATTAGTTCTCTGGTGTGACCAAAAACAAAACAGCAGCCACTGAAATAACTGGAAAAAGCAAATGTACAAACATCAGTGGCTGAAACTGAACTGAGAGGGCAAAAAGCCCCCAGAGGGGACCCTGGAGGCCCCCACAGAAGTGCAGGACAAAATGCAAAAATCAAGCACAAAAACAAAAAGAAGAAAATGTCTTATCTGTTAGCAGGAGATTGAGACACGACACAGCAGGCTACCAAGGAAACAGGAATCAAGGATTGAGACCAGAACAATTGATCACCGGCAACCCTGATGGGAAGGCGACTCCCTTATATAAGACCAGTCAGTAACACCTGATTCCCAATCCTCACAATCTTCACTGGACAGTCCAGTACCGTTTGTAACCACCAGAGGAGCTTCTGCTCAGACTCATTTCCAGCCTATTCACAACAGTACCCCCCCTTGAGGAGGGGTCACCGAACCCTCAATTTGAGCAACCAGGTCGGTCAGGATGAGTTCTATGATACGCACGGATGAGTCTCCTAGCATGGATGTCCGAAGCAAACACCCAAGAATTGTCTTCCTGACCATAACCTCTCCATTTAACCAAATACTGGAGTTTCCGTCTAGAAAAACGAGACTTCAAATATTTTCTCAACCACATACTCCAGATTGCCCTCAACCAAAACAGGGTCAGGAGGCAAAGTAGTAGGAACCACTGGCTCAACAAACCTCTTCAACAAGGACTTGTGGAACACGTTATGGATCTTAAATGTCCCTGGAAAGAAGAAAACGAAAAGAAACAGGATTAAGAATCTCCATGATCTTATAAGGTCCAATGAACCTAGGCTTAAATTTAGGAGATGCCACTCTCATAGGAATATTTTTTGAGGACAACCAACCAAGTCCCCCACTTTAAACCGAGGACCATAAGTCCTATGCCGTTAGCAAACCGCTGGGCCCTCTCCTGAGAGAGGGACAACCTCTCCACTACCTGGTCCCGAATCAGTTGCATACGCTCCACAACAGAGTCAACACCTGGACAGACAGAAGCCTCCGTCTGTCCTGAAGAAAATCGAGGGTGAAACCCAGAATTACAGAAAAATGGAGACATCAAAGTGGCAGAGCTAGCCCTATTATTAAGAGCAAACTCAGCCAAAGGCAAAAAAGAGACCCAGTCATCCTGATCAGCAGACACAAAGCATCTTAGATAAGTCTCCAATGTCTGGTTTGTCTCTCAGTTTGATCATTGGTCTGAGGATGAAACGCCGAGGAGAAAGACAATTGAACACCAATTTTAGAACAAAAGGTCCTCCAAAATCTGGAAACAAAACTGGACTCCTCTGTCAGACACAATGTTCTCAGGAATGCCGTGTAAACGAACCACGAGCTGAAGGAACAAAGGCACCAATTCAGAGGAGGAAGGCAAACTTAGGTAATGGCACAAGATGTATTCATCTTGGAAAACCTATCGCAAATCACCCAGATGACGGTCATTTTCTGAGAAACAGGGAGGTCGGAAATGAAATCCATAGAGATATGGGTCCATGGTCTCTTGGGCACAGGCAATGGCATCAACAAACCACTAGAACGAGAGCAAGGCTTGGAGCGAGAGCAAGTCCCGCAGGACTGCACAAACTCCCTGACATCACGAGACAAGGTAGACCACCAAAGGACCGACTAACCAAGTCTCTGGTACCAAAAATTCCGGGATGACCCAGCCAACGCGGAACAATGAATCTCAGACATCACACTCTTTTTCCACTGGTCCGGGACAAACAATTCCCAACAGGGCAGCGCTCGGGCTTATCCTCCTGACACCCCTCCAGAGCAGTCTCAAATTGGGCGAGATGGCGGAAAGAACTACACCCCTTTCAAAATAACAAGGATCAGATAACTCAGGAGAGTCCGCCAGGAAACTCCTCGAGAGGGCATCCGCCTTAACATTTTAGTGCCAGGAAGAAATGAAACCACAAAATTAAAAACGTGTGAAAAACAAGGCCCACCTGGCCTGTCTAGGATTAAGTCGCTTGGCAGATTCCAGATAAACTAGATTCTTATGGTCCGTAAGGACCACCACCTGATGTTTGGCTCCCTCCAGCCAATGTCTCCACTCTTCAAAAGCCCACTTCATGGCTAATAACCCGATTACCCACGTCATAATTACGTTCAGTGGGAGAAAATTTTCGAGAGAAAAAAACACAAGGGTTACTTTTAGAGGTCTCTGGATCTCTTTGGACAAAACGGCACCTGCCCCAATTTCAGAGGCATCAACCTCCACCTGAAATGTAGAGAAACATCAGGCTGCCGTAGAACAGGAGCAGAAGTGAATCTCTGCTTAAGTTCCTGAAATGCAGAGACTGCCTCAGGAGGCCAATTCACCACATCAGAACCCTTCTTGGTCAAATCAGTTAATGGTTTAACAATAACAGAGAAATTACCAATAAATTTACGATAAAAATTGGCAAAACCCAAGAATCTTTGAAGAGCCTTTAATGAAGTAGGTTGGACCCAATCACAGATGGCCTGAACTTTGACCGGGTCCATTTCAATAACAGATGGAGACAAAATGAATCCCAGAAATGAGATCCTCTGTACGCCAAAAAGACACTTTGATCCCTTCACATACAGAGCATTCTCCTCTCAAAATCTGGAACACAGTCCGAACATGTTTTACATGAGAGTCCCAGTCATTGGAAAAAATCAAGATATCATCCAAATAAACAATCAGAAATTTACCACAAAATCCCTGAAAATGTCATTCATGAAGGACTGGAAGACAGTAGGAGCATTAGTGAGCCCAAAGGGCATCACAAGGTACTCAAAATGCCCTTCAGGGGTATTAAATGCCGTCTTCCATTCATCCCCGTGCTTAATGCGAATAAGGTTATATGCCCCCTGAGGTCAAGCTTGGTAAACCAAGTAGCGTTTTTCACCCTGGAAAACAGATCAGAGATCAAGGGTAAAGGATATTGATATTTCACAGTAATATTGTTCAAGAGACATAATCAATACACGGCCTTAATGAAACCATCCTTTTTGGCCACAAAGAAAAAACCGGCACCTAAGGTGAAGAGGATGGTTGATATGACCCTTCCAATGACTCCTTGATATAAACCGCATAGCGTCATGTTCAGGTACAGACAAGTTAAAAAGGCGACCTTTAGGGAATTTACTACCAGGCACTAATTCAATAGCGCAGTCATAGCTCCTATGGGGAGGTAAGGATGCAGATTTACTTTCGCTAAACACATCAGAAAATCAATAAAAAAAATCAGGTACATCCTGAGCCTGGGGGGAGGCAGAAAAAACAGGAGTGTTGGTATTAACACATTGGCAGCCCCCACTGGTAACAGACACAGTTTTTCCAATCCAAAACAGGATTATGAGACTGTAACAAAGGGAAACCCAGTACGATAATGTCATGCAGATTATACAGAACCAAAAATTTGCAACTCTCCTGATGATCAGGTTCTACCCTCATTATCACCTGAGTAGAGAAACTGAGGTTTATTCTCAGCCAAAGGGGTAGAATCGACCCCCAGTAGGGAATAAGCTTCCGTAGGGGTATCAGGGAAACCCACAACGTTTAGCAAAATCAAAATCCATCGGGTTTTAATAGCTGCTCCAGAATCAACAAAAGCCTGAGCAGAAAATGAGGACAGAGAGCATATCAGGGTAACATTAATAAAAACTTAGTCTGAACACTACCCAAGACAACTGGCGTGCAAAACGTCTTCCCCGCTTAGGGCAGACTGAAATAGCATGAGAGGCATCACCACAGTAGAAACATAACCCATTGCGCTTTCGAAATTCATGACGCTGTGCCCCAAAACCACTCTTTTCACACTGCATGGATTCAGAAGCAGGTTCACAAGGCAACATTATTCCACGCATACCTTTCCGCTCACGCAAACATCTGTCAATTTGAATCGCTAATGACATAGAATCATTAAGGACAGAGGGAACAGGGAATCCCACCATAACATCCTTTACATTATCTGACAGTCCCTTCCGAAAAAGAGCTCCCAAAGCGTCGTCCATTTGGTCAGACTGCCCACCTACGGAATCTCTGACAGTATAACTCAGCGTCCTCAAGCCCCTGACTTAATGCCAACAAAGTTTTTTCAGCTTGATCAGTGACATTAGGCTCATCGTACAATAACCCCAAAGCCTGAAAAAACGCATCAACATCACTCAAAACAGGATCCCCAGGTGTCAGGGAAAAAGCCCAATCCTGAGGGTCCCGCGCAGGAAGAGATGACAATTTGAACCTGCTGCGCTGCGTTCTCTGAGGACTTAGATTTAAGGCAAAAAACAATTTACAGTTATTTTTGAAATTCAGAAACTTAGCTCGATCCCCTAAAAACAAATCTGGCATGGGAATCCTAGGTTCCACAACAGGCAACCCAGCAAGATAGGTAGCAATACTCCGAACTTCAGTGGCAACTGATCCACACGGCCAGACAACTGTGCAAACTCCATTGAGAGGAAAAAAAATCCTTCCTCAGCACCCAGAGATACAGAGGGAAAAAAAAAATGCAACAAACAGAAAAAAAAAATCTCTGACAACTCTGACAACTTTTTTCTTTCCACAATATTTTTCCCTTCTGTGAGTACCATATAAATTTTCAGTTTAGGCCGGATACTGTTATGATTTGGTACTGGGAGAGCAGGCAAAAAGGAAATACACCAGAGCATTGGAAACTATGAGATTGCAGTACCCTGACTAACCACCCAACCTAGAGGCAGCCGTGGAGCGTTCCTACGTTGGTCTAGACGCCTCGTCACAGCCTGAGAAACTAACTACACCTAAAGATAGAAAGAGGAAAGCTATCTGCCCGGAGCAGATCCCCAAAGAACATAGAAAGCCCCCAAACATGTAATGGCGGTTAGACAAGAAGAAATACTGACACAGACAGAAAATAGTATGAGCAAACGCTGGGGCCCCAAACTTACTAAATTGAAAAGGATAGGAAGGGCACTTACTGCAATCCCAAAAAACCCTGAAAATCACCAACTCTACTAATTTCAAAAACACCTGAGATCACATGACCTCTACCACCTAAATTAGTTCTCTGGTGTAACCAAAAACAAAAACAGCAGCCACGAAATAATGAAAAAGCAATGTACAAACATCAGTGGCTGAACTGAACTGAGAGGGCAAAAAGCCCCCAGAGGGGACCCTGAAGGCCCCACAGAAGTGCAGGACAAAATGCAAAAAATCAAGCACAAAAACAAAAGAAGAAAATGTCTTATCTGTTAGCAGGAGATTGAGACACGACACAGCAGGCTACAAGGGAAACAGGATCAAGGATAAGACCAGAACAATTGATCACCGGCAACCCCGATGGGAAGGTGACTCCCTTATATAAGACCAGTCATGTAACACCTGATTCCCAATCCTCACAATCTTCACTGGACAGTCCAGTACCGTTGTAACCACCAGAGGGAGCTTCTGCTCAGAACTCATTTCCAGGCCTATTCACAACACCTGAGCCAGGAATACCTGTGAATTACCTGGAAAGCCGACCGCTCGGGGAGGAGGGAGTCCACTATACAGTGATATAGATTTTAGGTAGAATATAATAAGTATTCTTACCTCAGTGCTGTAGTATAATCACCAACAGAGAGCTTCCGCTCATCCCCGACTCTGGACCGGTCGGACTTGTCGAGTAAAATAATCTCAGAGTTCCCTGTTCGGGCGCCGCTGTTCGTCGCTGTTATCTTGTTAACGCTTTCCTCCTCGGAATGTGGTACCAGAGAGAATAAGACCACAGACAAAGTATGTGTCCAATAAGCTCTGCTCTTTATTGCTAACAAAGGATTTATAATACACCCCTGAAGCAGAAAGCGGAATTACCATAATGGCAGTTAATACAACTTATCACTAAACACGTAGCATACTGATTTTTAACCGAACACTCCATTCTTGCCCTTGTCTCCCAGAACTTCTCAGGCGGGCGGGGGGTGTATTGACTAAAATGAGGAACATCTTATCTTGACTCCTGTCAGTGACCTCAGATATAATGGAGGAGGCTCTATGGGCCCGGTCACACTAAGCGAGTGTCATGGGTGCATCGCCACGAAGATTGTAGCGATTGCACATTCTGACTTCTCGCAGCTGAGTTGCTGTTTCTTTGTGTTTGGTAATGAGGGAGTTAATTTTACCTAGCTCTTTGCTAAGACTAGGTCCAGCCTCGCCCGGCTGCTTTTGATTATGTTCTAATTAGCTTCCTTTATATAGCTGCCAGTCTGCTGGTTAGATGCCGTGAAAGCATTCATACAGACTGCAGATAGGATCGGTTCTGAGAAGACTTAAGCTAAGAGCTCCTTTGTTGTTTCTCCTTTCCTTGCTTATAGTTTATCTCCTAGACCTTTGGTGTTCCCTCTGTGTTTTATTGTTGTATGCAAGACAGTATTTGTTATCCCCTGTCTGTCTCGTTTGTCTATACTGTTTGTTAACCTTTACCTGTCCATTCCCTATGTTGGTAATCAGGGTCCTTCTAAGGACTAGATTACAGTGGTGAGGGATTTATAGGAGACAGGGTTTACGCTGATGGCCTGGACCTCTGTACCATTAACAGTACCTCCAGGTAGAGGGACTAGTCAGGACCCCAGTTTAGGGTCAGCTTAGACCCCGGTCCACCTCTATCCAGAGACAGCGTGAAAAGGATTCAGTATTGACCTTCAGGATATTATGTCAGGTAATACTATGCTATATATACATATTAATGTTACCTATTTATATGTTATATAGAATGTTGTTCCACTTGATAGATTACTGACATTATATATTTATACATCTGCTAGACAGCGTGACAGCGAGATGCTAGCGAGATTGCTGAAACGTCACGATTTTATGATGCAACAGCGACCTAGTCAGCGATCTCGCTTAGTATGACACGCAGCGACGATCAGCCCCCTGCTGGGTATCGCTGATCGTCGCTGAATGTCCTGGACCATTTTTCCATCGTTGATCTCCAGCTGGCCAGCGCGCATCGCTGCGTGTGACAGGCGGGAGACCAGCGAGCTGGAGCTGGTAACCAAGGTAAACATCGGGTTTCTAGGCGCGCTGGTATCTAACGTACACTGCGGGTAATTAAGCGACATGCATCGCTTGTTACCCACATAGTCGCTGTCCTGATCGCTGCTGAGATCTGCCTGTTTGGCAGCTCACCAGCAATCATGTTGCGACACACCAGCAATCCTGACAAGTTCATATCGTTGTTGGGATCGCTGGTGAGTCGCTATCTGACAGGACCCTATCTCTGTCAGTGACCTCAGATATAATGGAGGAGGCTCTATCTCTGTCAGTGACCTAAGATATAATATAGGACGCTCTATCTCTGTCAGTGACATCAGATATAATGGCGGAGGCGCTATCTCTGTCAGTGACCTCAGATATAATGGAGGAGGCTCCATCTCTCTCTGTTACCTCAGATATAATAGCGGAGGCTCTATTTTTTATAGTGACCTCAAATACAATGGAGGAAGCTCTATCTCTGTCACTTACCTCAGATATAATGGAGGAGGCTCTATCTCTTTCAGTGACCTCAGATATAATGGAGGAGGCTCTATCTCTGTCACCTCAGATATAATGGACGAAGCTCTATCTCTGTCACTTACCTCAGATATAATGGAGGAGGCTCTATCTCTGTCAGTGACCTCAGATATAATGGAGGAGGCTCTATCCTGTCAGTGACCTCAGATATAATGGAGAGGCTCTATATCAGTGACCTCAGATATAATGGAGGAGGCTCTATCTGTTACCTCAGATATAATGGAGGAGGCTCTATCTCTGTCACCTCAGATATAATGGAGGAGGCTCTATCTCTGTCAGTGACCTCAGATATAATGGAGGAGCTCTATCTCTGTCAGTGACCTCAGATAAAATGGAGGAGGCTCTATCTCTGTCAGTTACCTCACATATAATGGAGGAGGCTCTATCTCTGTCACCTCAGATATAATGGAGGAGGCTCTATCTCTGTCAGTGACCTCAGATATAATGGAGGAGGCTCTATATCATGACCTCAGATATAATGGAGGAGGCTCTATCTCTGTCAGTGACCTCAGATATAATGGAGAGGCTCTATCTCTGTCACCTCAGATATAATGGAGGAGGCTCTATCTCTGTCACCTCAGATATAATGGAGGAAGCTCTATCTCTGTCACTTACCTCAGATATAATGGAGGAGGCTCTATCTCTGTCAGTGACCTCAGATATAATGGAGGAGGCTCTATATCTGTCAGTGACCTCAGATATAATGGAGGAGGCTCTATATCAGTGACCTCAGATATAATGGAGGAGGCTCTATCTCTGTCACCTCAGATATAATAGAGGAGGCTCTATCTCTGTCAGTGACCTCAGATATAATGGAGGAGGCTCATAGTCAGTAACCTCAGATATAATGGAGGAGGCTCTATTTCTGTCACTCAGATATAAGGAGCCTACCGTCACCTCAGATATAATGGAGGAAGCTCTATCTCTGTCACTTACCTCAGATATAATGGAGGAGGCTCTATCTCTTCAGTGACCTCAGATATAATGGAGGAGGCTCTATCTCTGTCACCTCAGATATAATGGGAGAGCTCTATCTCTGTCATTACCTCAGATATAATGGAGGAGGCTCTATCTCTGTCATTGACCTCAGATATAATGAGGAGGCTCTATTCTCAGTGACCTCAGATATAATGGAGGAGGCTCTATCTGTCATGACCTCAGATATAATGGAGGAGGCTCTATCTCTGTCAGTTACCTCAGATATAATGGAGGAGCTCTATCTCTGTCACCTCAGAATAATGGAGGAGGCTCTATCTCTGTCATGACCTCAGATATAATGGAGGAGCTCTATATCAGTGACCTCAGATATAATGGAGGAGGCTCTATCTCTGTCATGACCTCAGATATAATGGAGGAGGCTCTATCTCTGTCAGTGACCTCAGATATAATGGAGGAGGCTCTATCTCTGTCACCTCAGATATAATGGAGGAGGCTCTATCTCTGTCACCTCAGATATAATGGAGGAGCTCTATCTCTGTCATTTACCTCAGATATAATGGAGGAGGCTCTATCTCTGTCAGTGACCTCAGATATAATGGAGGAGGCTCTATCTCTGTCACCTCAGATATAATGGAGAGCTCTATCTCTGTCATACCTCAGATATAATGGAGAGGCTCTATCTCTGTCAGTGACCTCAGATATAATGGAGGAGGCTCTACTCTGTCAGTGACCTCAGATATAATGGAGGAGGCTCTATTCGTGACCTCAGATATAATGGAGGAGGCTCTATTCTGTATCCTCAGATATAATGGAGGAGGCTCTATCTGCAGTGACCTCAGATATAATGGAGGAGGCTCTCTTGTCATGACCTCAGATATAATGGAGGAGCTCTATCCTGACCTCAGATATAATGGAGGAGGCCTATTCGTACTCAGATATATGGAGGAGGCTCTATCTGTTACCTCAGATATAATGGAGGAGGCTCTATCCAGTGACCTCAGATATAATGAGAGCTCTATCGTACCTCAGATATAATGGAGGAGGCTCTATCTCTGTCACCTCAGATATAATGAGAGGCTCTATCTCTGTCAGTGACCTCAGATATAATGGAGGAGCTCTATTCAGTGACCTCAATATAATGGAGAGCTCTATCTCTGTGACCTCAGATAAATGGAGGAGGCTCTATCGTCACCTCAGATATAATGGAGGAGCTCTATCTCTGTCACCTCAGATATAATGAGGAGCTCTATCCGTACACTCAGATATAATGGAGGAGGCTCTATCTCTGTCATGACCTCAGATATAATGGAGAGCTCTATCTCTGCAGTACCTCAGATATAATGGAGGAGCCTATCTCTGTCACCTCAGAATAATGGAGGAGGCTCTATCTCTGTCATGACCTCAGATATAAGGAGGAGGCTCTATATCAGTGACCTCAGATATAATGGAGGAGGCTCTATCTTGTCATGACCTCAGATATAATGGAGGAGGCTCTATCTCTGTCACCTCAGATAAAGGAGGAGGCTCTATCTCTGTCACCTCAGATATAATGGAGGAGCTCTATCTCTGTCACCTCAGATATAATGGAGGAGGCTCTATCTCTGTCATACCTCAGATATAATGGAGGAGGCTCTACTCTTCAGTGACCTCAGATATAATGGAGGAGGCTCTATCTCTGTCACCTCAGATATAATGGAGGAGCTCTATCTCTGTCACCTCAGATATAATGGAGGAGGCTCTATCTCTGTCACCTCAGATATAATGGAGGAGGCTCTATCTCTTCAGTGACCTCAGATATAATGGAGGAGGCTCTATACGTACCTCAGATATAATGGAGGAGCTCTATCTGTCACCTCAGATATAATGGAGGAGGCTTATCTCTGTCACCTCAGATATAATGGAGGAGGCTCTATCTCTGTCATACCTCAGATATAATGGAGGAGGCTCTATTCAGTGACCTCAGATAAATGGAGGAGGCTCTATTGTACCTCAGATAAATGGAGGAGGCTCTATCCTGTCATACCTCAGATATAATGGAGGAGGCTCTATCCTGTCAGTGACCTCAGATATAATGGAGGAGGCTCTATCTGTCAGTGACCTCAGATATAATGGAGGAGGCTCTATATCATGACCTCAGATATAATGGAGGAGGCTCTATCTCGTGTACCTCAGATATAATGGAGGAGGCTCTATCCGTACCTCAGATATAATGGAGGAGGCTCTATCTCTGTCAGTGACCTCAGATATAATGGAGGAGGCTCTATCTCTGTCAGTGACCTCAGATATAATGGAGGAGGCTCTATCTCAGTACCTCAGATATAATGGAGGAGGCTCTATCTCTGTCATACCTCAGATATAATGGAGGAGGCTCTATCTCTGTCACCTCAGATATAATGGAGGAGGCTCTATCTCTGTCATGACCTCAGATATAATGGAGGAGGCTCTATCTCTGTCATACCTCAGATATAATGGAGGAGGCTCTATCTCTGTCATCCTCAGATATAATGGAGGAGGCTCTATCTCTGTCATGTGACCTCAGATATAATTGGAGGAGGCTCTATAGCAGTAACCTCAGATATAATGGAGGAGGCTCTATCTCTGTCACCTCAGATATAATGGAGGAGGCTCTATCTCTGTCACCTCAGATATAATGGAGGAAGCTCTATCTCTGTCACTTACCTCAGATATAATGGAGGAGGCTCTATCTCTGTCACCTCAGATATAATGGACGGAAGCTCTATCTCTGTCACTTACCTCAGATATAATGGAGGAGCTCTATCTCTGTCAGTGACCTCAGATATAATGGAGGAGGCTCTATCTCTTTCAGTGACCTCAGATATAATGGAGGAGGCTCTATCTCTGTCACCTCAGATATAATGGACGAAGCTCTATCTCTGTCACTTACCTCAGATATAATGGAGGAGGCTCTATCTCTGTCAGTGACCTCAGATATAATGGAGGAGGCTCTATCTCTGTCAGTGACCTCAGATATAATGGAGGAGGCTCTATATCAGTGACCTCAGATATAATGGAGGAGGCTCTATCTGTTACCTCAGATATAATGGAGGAGGCTCTATCTCTGTCACCTCAGATATAATGGAGGAGGCTCTATCTCTGTCAGTGACCTCAGATATAATGGAGGAGGCTCTATATCAGTGACCTCAGATATAATGGAGGAGGCTCTATCTCTGTCAGTGACCTCAGATATAATGGAGGAGGCTCTATCTCTGTCACCTCAGATATAATGGAGGAGGCTCTATCTCTGTCACCTCAGATATAATGGAGGAAGCTCTATCTCTGTCACTTACCTCAGATATAATGGAGGAGGCTCTATCTCTGTCAATGACCTCAGATATAATGGAGGAGGCTCTATCTCTGTCAATGACCTCAGATATAATGGAGGAGGCTCTATCTCTGTCACCTCAGATATAATGGAGGAAGTTCTATCTCTGTCACTTACCTCAGATATAATGGAGGAGGCTCTGTCTCTGTCAGTGACCTCAGATATAATGGAGGACGCTGTCACTGACAGAGATAGAGCCTCCTCCATTATATCTGAGGTCACTGACAGAGATAGAGCCTCCTCCATTATATCTGAGGTCAGTGACAGAGATAGAGCCTCCTCCATTATATCTGAGGTCACTGATATAGAGCCTCCTCCATTATATCTGAGGTGACAGAGATAGAGCCTCTTCCATTATATCTGAGGTAACTGACAGAGATAGAGCCTCCTCCATTATATCTGAGGTCACTGACAGAGAAAGAGCTAAGAAAGAAAACCGTGAGCACAACCTGAATGAAACTGGTGCTTTAAAGTCTAGGTTCCCACACCGGGTACTAATAATGAAAAAAGGCTTAAGCACTCAACTTAAAAGGTTTATTAGTAGTATCTCCAAACGTTTCGGTCAGAAAAGACCTTCATCAGTGACTACTGTAATCATAATATAAACGCATAAGAATATGTACAAACAAAATAAGAAACATTGCGATAAATAAAGTATATACAAAAAAGTGAGACACGGGTCACAGGACAGACAATAGAAAAAACGGTGGGTCAGCTCTGAGTATACCAAGACAGTCAAAATAGTATCCAAGATGAATGAATGGGTAATAGTGCCATACCTTATTTTTATATAGAAGATTGTCTCCTAAAAAGGGGAGAGGTGCGTGTCCCAAGGAAAGTGTGCTGCCTGGATAAGAGTATAATATGGTGAGCATATTGTGCCACAGCTGTGAGTCTAATGTGACTAATCAAGTAGTACTTACTTAAAGACAAACGTAGCTTATAAGAATGCTGAGTGCTGAAGTGCTCAGAAGCCATTTATTTTATAGACAAAGGCAAAGAAACATACATAGTGAAGTGAATCATTATTTTGCCGTGAAGTATAATGGTCACAGTGAGACTCCCAGAAATGAGTGACGTGGTGACTTGTGATAAGTGGTCCAACCATTCTAATATAGACGGCTCTAAGGAAAAAGGAGAAAGTGTTAATATGCTGGAGAAGTGAACATATATTAACATCACTGCACTAGGTACATATGTTACATCTCAAAGACAATGTAAATTTCTCTCTAAGCACTTGAACATGCTATAAAAAAGCAGATAATTCATATTCCCTATTGAGGCCTCTCGGATGCATAGTATCTAATGTGTGTATCCAATAGGCTTCACGTTTTTTTAGAAGCTGGATCCTATTGCCTCCTCTCCGAGAGGGTGGAATTTGCTCAATGATTTGGAACCTTAACTGGGACACATTATGACCGGCATTAACAAAATGGTAAGGGATAGGAAGAAGGAGGTTCTTACACCGTACTGTAGATTTGTGCTTCGATATTCGGTCCCGTATGGTCTGTGAGGTCTCCCCAACATATGCTAGGCCACAAGGGCACTTGATAACATATACTACATAAGTAGAGTCGCATGTAAAATAATTCCGAATTTTAAATTCCTTACCGGAATGGGGGTGGAAAATTTTGTCCCCTTTAATGATACTATTGCACTGTGCACACCTTAAGCATGGAAAAGTCCCACATTTAGGTTTTTGTAGAAACCGCTGTGTCACTGAGGGTGATTTAGATCCAAAATCTGCTTGGACCAGTGAGTCACGTAAATTTGGTGGGCGTTTGTAACATGGTAAAAATGGCTCTTTGAATTCAATGACCTCTGGGTATGCCTTTGAAAGGAGGTGCCAGTTTTTACGTATGGCTCAATGAAGAATATTGGTGATCGGATGATACGTGTTTACAAACGGGATACGTGTGTCAACTTTCTTGATCGGTCTTGTGTCAGGTTCCATAGATTTTTCAAGGATAGAGACAGGATACCCTCTGGCCTTAAATTTGTGTGTCATTTCTGAGAGGCGTTGGCGTTGTACAGCCTCATCAGAGACGATACGTTTCACCCTCTGAAACTGAGATTTGGGAATGGCTTTTTTAGTAGCAGGTGGGTGGAGACTCTGGTAATGTAGTAAACTGTTTTTATCTGTGTCCTTAATGAAAAGATCAGTTGAGAGTTTACCTTCAGGGTCTTTCATGACCAAGGTGTCAAGAAAGTTAATACGCCAGAGATCATGATTCATGGTGAATTGTATCCCTGGCCAGGATGAGTTTAGCAGTTCAAAAAATCTCTGTAAAGGGTATGCCACACTAAACAACATCGCTAACGGGATCGCTAAAAAAAAGTCACTATTTAGCGATCCCGTTAGCGATGTTGTTGTGTGCGGCATCTGCCAGCGACGAGCTTCCTGCTGTGATCTCGCTCGTCGCTGGAATCATTCCGGACCCTATTTTCGTCGCTGGCGCCCCGCTGGGTAAGTATATATCGCTAAGTGTGGCACCTTTTTTAGCGATTTAGCTGTACTTTTGTACCGCTAAAGTCGTTAAGGAGATCGCTAACCGCGATAGCGTCCTTAACGATATCGCTAAATGTGGCCGACACTAGCGATATAGAAACAATCCCGCTAGCGATCTCATTAGTATGCGACGCTAACGAGATCGCTAGCGGGATTGTGTAGTGTGGCAGTACCTTAAGTGTTCTACTGGGCCTGACCAGATACAGAAGACATCATCAATATAGCGCTTCCATGTAATGACATGGTCGCGGAATAAAGGATGTAGATATATGATGCTCTCCTCAAAGTCGGCCATGTATGCATTTGCATATGGAGGTGCTGCGTTAGACCCCATAGCGGTCCCACGCGTTTGGAGGTAAAAATCATCCTGGAAGAGGAAGAAATTGGAAGTAAGAATAATTTTCAATAAGTCAACACACAAATCAACCTGGTCACTATCCATAGTGGTAGAGGTAGATGATAACAGCCGAGTTACTGACTGGATGCCCTCGTTATGGGGATAGAGGTATACAGGTCTTTTACGTCCAGTGTAACCAGTAACGAATTTGGGGGAATCAATTGGAGTTCCTTGATTAGTTTAAGAAATGCTCCTGTGTCCAAGATGTAAGACCTTGTTTGCTTAATGTGGGGAGTAAGAATTTTCTCCAAGAATATTGCTAGAGGAGACAAGATAGAATTAGTAGATGCTACAATTGGCCTCCCTGGGGGTTTGTCAAGATTTTTGTGGACTTTCGGGAGAGTGTAGAATACTGGCGTGCGGGGATTCGTATTAGTGAGGAATTCGCAAGTTTTAGGATCTAATACTCCCAGATTAGAGTATTTTTGGAGAATCGTCCTGATCCTCTGGCCAATATCAGGTGTTGGGTTTTTAGAAAGAGGCTGGTAGATGGATCTGTCACCTAGTTGGCGTTGAACCTCTTCAAGGTACATGGATTTGTCCATTACAACTAGGGCACCTCCCTTGTCGGCTGGCTTCAGTATAATAGAATCATCATCCTGTAAACATTTAAAAGCCGTGCGTTCCTCAACAGTGAAATTCGATGGATAAAACAGTTTACCTTTATCAATATCACAGCGTAAAGATTGAAAAGAGTTATACACAAAATTAATAAACGTTTCAACAGCATGTGAATTCTGAGGTGGACGAAAGAAACTTTTACTGCGTAAGCCTAAGCTAAGCGCAGATAAAAGTTTAGGATTAGATGTTGTTGGTGGCTCAGAAGTATCAGGTCTAGAAGCATAATATGCTTTGAGTCTGATACGACGAAAGAATTTTTGTAAATCCATATCAAGATCAAACGTCCGACAGTGGTAGAATGGACAGAAAGAGAGACCTTTCTGTAATACCCTGTGTTCAATCTGGTTAAGAGTTCTGGAGGATATGTTTATTACCAGATTGTCCGTACCTTCGAGCGGGTGATCCGACCTTGTTCCTGTTCTCTTCTTCTGCCCCTTCTGGTCTTCTTCTGTAGTCCCTTCCCCGACGTTGTCCTAAAAAAGGAAGAGATGTGGTGGACGACGTAGGACCATGTTCCTGGTCTGATCCAGAGGTTGAGTAGTCGGTGGATGTATGTTGGCCAAAATTCGGACCACTGCGCTTGAGGTTGGTATGCCATCTGTAAACTTGATTTGAGCGGTAGTCCTCTGCGTCTCTGGCGAATTTATTACGTTTCCTCGTCTCAATGTCGCGTTTATGTTGATTGATGCGTTCCTGTATCTCTGATTTAAGTATACCGAGTTCCTCTGGAGTACTTGTTGCTGCCAGTTGGGATTCGATCGTTTTTACACGTTCACAACTGGAAATAATAGCTCTCTGTAGAAATTCAACTGTCAGTGTTATTAAATCAAGGGAGCATTTATTTAAGATGTGCTCGAATTTAGTGCACAACTCTGGTGAATCCCTGAATAGTGTAGGTCGCAAAGGAACCCGGAGGCCTCGTGGAATGCGTTGGACGCGTAAGTATTCTGATAGGGTAGCACAATGGAGCTCCGTATTAGTAAGTGACCGAAGTTCCCTTTCCCAATCCCTGCCACGAACTTCGTGTGATGGGATTTGTAAGAAATCGCTGGATAATTTAGACTGAGCGAGGATACTCGCGGCTTCCTCTGCGTTATACGAGAAAGTGTTGGTGGACATGACCCCAGGTGTGCAATCACGTATGGGAAAATACTAAGAAAGAAAACCGTGAGCACAACCTGAATGAAACTGGTGCTTTAAAGTCTAGGTTCCCACACCGGGTACTAATAATGAAAAAAGGCTTAAGCACTCAACTTAAAAGGTTTATTAGTAGTATCTCCAAACGTTTCGGTCAGAAAAGACCTTCATCAGTGACTACTGTAATCATAATATAAACGCATAAGAATATGTACAAACAAAATAAGAAACAGTGCGATAAATAAAGTATATACAAAAAAGTGAGACACGGGTCACAGGACGGACAATAGAAAAAACGGTGGGTCAGCTCTGAGTATACCAAGACAGTCAAAATAGTATCCAAGAAGAATGAATGGGTAATAGTGCCATACCTTATTTTTATATAGAAGATTGTCTCCTAAAAAGGGGAGAGGTGCATGCCCCAAGGAAAGTGTGCTGCCTGGATAAGAGTATAACATGGTGAGCATATTATGCCACAGCTGTGAGTCTAATGTGACTAATCAAGTAGTACTTACTTAAAGACAAACGTAGCTTATAAGAATGCTGAGGAGATTGAAGAAAATGAGCAAATTTGAGTAAATAAGGAATATCTTGTGCTCCTAAACAAATGGTATCCGGTCTATATATATATATATATATATATATATTACCTCAGTAGAAATATCCAGTGACTAAGCTTGCGGTATCCACCGCTATGTAGACTGGAGCTGTCATTAGCAAAAAACAAAATCAGGGCATAAAAAATCAGGGGCATAAAAACCATTGTAGGTAAGAGTTATCAAAAGAAATCCCTTGTAGTGTCAAAACCGCTATATTACCTCTGCCAGGACGCTGTCTGAGCCTGCTGATTTGATTTCCATGAGTATGTGGGGCGGAAGTGAGGTAATGGCTCAGAGGGTTCCTTTATATGGAGCAGAGGTGGGACTAAGAGCACTGCTGTCAGTCAAGAAGCACAACCAGGAAGTGACTGAGCAGAGATGGGCAACATAAAAAAAAAAAGGCTTTGGATCGCTTAAATGTATAGCGCTACTATATACAGCGCTGTGTTGCCATGGTAACTCTGAGGCACTAAATAGTGAAGGCAGGGAGGGAGAAAGGGAAGAAAACAGGAGAAAATGATTAGAGAAGTGCTCAGAAGCCATTTATTTTATAGACAAAGGCAAAGAAACATACATAGTGAAGTGAATCATTATTTTGCCGTGAAGTATAATGGTCACAGTGAGACTCCCAAAAATGAGTGACATGGTGACTTGTGATAAGTGGTCCAACCATTCTAATATAGATGGCTCTAAGGGAAAAGGAGAAAGTGTTAATATGCTGGAGAAGTGAACATATATTAACATCACTGCACTAGGTACATATGTTACATCTCAATGACAATGTAAATTTCTCTCTAAGCACTTGAACATGCTATAAAAAAGCAGATAATTCATATTCCCTATTGAGGCCTCTCGGATGCATAGTATCTAATGTGTGTATCCAATAGGCTTCACGTTTTTTTAGAAGCTGGATCCTATTGCCTCCTCTCCGAGAGGGTGGAATTTGCTCAATGATTGTGTGTACAGTGCAATAGTATCATTAAAGGGGACAAAATTTTCCACCCCCATTCCGGTAAGGAATTTAAAATTCGGAATTATTTTACATGCGACTCTACTTATGTAGTATATGTTATCAAGTGCCCTTGTGGCCTAGCATATGTTGGGGAGACCTCACAGACCATACGGGACCGAATATCGAAGCACAAATCTACAGTACGGTGTAAGAACCTCCTTCTTCCTATCCCTTACCATTTTGTTAATGCCGGTCATAATGTGTCCCAGTTAAGGTTCCAAATCATTGAGCAAATTCCACCCTCTCGGAGAGGAGGCAATAGGATCCATCTTCTAAAAAAACGTGAAGCCTATTGGATACACACATTAGATACTATGCATCCGAGAGGCCTCAATAGGGAATATGAATTATCTGCTTTTTTATAGCATGTTCAAGTGCTTAGAGAGAAATTTACATTGTCATTGAGATGTAACATATGTACCTAGTGCAGTGATGTTAATATATGTTCACTTCTCCAGCATATTAACACTTTCTCCTTTTCCCTTAGAGCCGTCTATATTAGAATGGTTGGACCACTTATCACAAGTCACCACGTCACTCATTTCTGGGAGTCTCACTGTGACCATTATACTTCACGGCAAAATAATGATTCACTTCACTATGTATGTTTCTTTGCCTTTGTCTATAAAATAAATGGCTTCTGAGCACTTCTCTAATCATTTTCTCCTGTTTTCTTCCCTTTCTCCCTCCCTGCCTTCACTATTTAGTGCCTCAGAGTTACCATGGCAACACAGCGCTGTATATAGTATCGCTATACATTTAAGCGATCCAAAGCCTTTTTTTTTTTTTTTTTTTATGTTGCCCATCTCTGCTCAGTCACTTCCTGGTTGTGCTTCTTGACTGACAGCAGTGCTCTTAGTCCCACCTCTGCTCCATATAAAGGAACCCTCTGAGCCATTACCTCACTTCCGCCCCACATACTCATGGAAATCAAATCAGCAGGCTCAGACAGCGTCCTGGCAGAGGTAATATAGCGGTTTTGACACTACAAGGGATTTCTTTTGATAACTCTTGCCTACAATGGTTTTTATGCCCCTGATTTTTTATGCCCCTGATTTTGTTTTTTGCTAATGACAGCTCCAGTCTACATAGCGGTGGATACCCCAAGCTTAGTCACTGGATATTTCTACTGAGGTAATATATATATATATATATATATATATATATATATATATATATATATATATATATATATTCACCGGATACCATTTGTTTAGGAGCACAAGATATTCCTTATTTACTCAAATTTGCTCATTTTCTTCAATCTCCTCAGCATTCTTATAAGCTACGTTTGTCTTTAAGTAAGTACTACTTGATTAGTCACATTAGACTCACAGCTGTGGCATAATATGCTCACCATGTTATACTCTTATCCAGGCAGCACACTTTCCTTGGGGCACGCACCTCTCCCCTTTTTAGGAGACAATCTTCTATATAAAAATAAGGTATGGCACTATTACCCATTCATTCTTCTTGGATACTATTTTGACTGTCTTGATATACTCAGAGCTGACCCACCGTTTTTTCTATTGTCCGTCCTGTGACCCGTGTCTCACTTTTTTGTATATACTTTATTTATCGCAATGTTTCTTATTTTGTTTGTACATATTCTTATGCGTTTATATTATGATTACAGTAGTCACTGATGAAGGTCTTTTCTGACCGAAACGTTTGGAGATACTACTAATAAACCTTTTAAGTTGAGTGCTTAAGCCTTTTTTCATTATTAGTACCCGGTGTGGGAACCTAGACTTTAAAGCACCAGTTTCATTCAGGTTGTGCTCACGGTTTTCTTTCTTAGCTCTTTCTCTGTCAGTGACCTCAGATATAATGGAGGAGGCTCTATCTCTGTCAGTTACCTCAGATATAATGGAAGAGGCTCTATCTCTGTCACCTCAGATATAATGGAGGAGGCTCTATATCAGTGACCTCAGATATAATGGAGGAGGCTCTATCTCTGTCAGTGACCTCAGATATAATGGAGGAGGCTCTATCTCTGTCACCTCAGATATAATGGAGGAGGCTCTATCTCTGTCACCTCAGATATAATGGAGGAAGCTCTATCTCTGTCACTTACCTCAGATATAATGAAGGAGGCTCTATCTCTGTCAGTGACCTCAGATATAATGGAGGAGGCTCTATCTCTGTCAGTGACCTCAGATATAATGGAGGAGGCTCTATCTCTGTCAGTGACCTCAGATATAATGGAGGAGGCTCTATCTCTGTCACCTCAGATATAATGGAGGAGGCTCTATCTCTGTCATACCTCAGATATAATGGAGGAGGCTCTATCTCTGTCAGTGACCTCAATATAATGGAGGCTCTATCTCTGTCAGTGACCTCAGATATAATGGAGGAGGCTCTATCTCTGTCAGTACCTCAATATAATGAGAGGCTCTATTCTGTACCTCAGATATAATGGAGGAGGCTCTCTATCCTCTCAGATATAATGGAGGAGGTCTACTACTGTGACCTCAGATATAATGGAGGAGCTCTATCTCTGTCACTGACCTCAGATATAATGGAGGAGGCTCTATCTCTGTCACCTCAGATATAATGGAGGAGGCTCTATCTCTGTCACCTCAGATATAATGGAGGAGCTCTATCTCTGTCACTACCAGATATAATGGAGGAGGCTCTATCTCTGTCAGTGACCTCAGATATAAGAGGAGGTCTACTCTGTCATGCCTCAGATATAATGAGGAGGCTCTATAAGTCAGTGACTCATATAATGAGAGCTATATTGAGGAGGCTCTATCTGCACCTCATATATGAGGAGCTCTATCTCTGTAGACCTCAATATAATCGGTAGGAGCTCTATATGAGTACCTCAGATATAATGAGTGCTCTACTTCGTACCTCAGATATAATGGAGGAGGCTCTATCTCTGTCACCTCAGATATAATGGAGAAGCTCTATCTCTGTCACTTACCTCAGATATAATGGAGGAGGCTCTATCTCTGTCAGTGACCTCAGATATAATGGAGGAGGCTTATCTCTGTCACCTCAGATATAATGGACGAAGGCTCTATCTCTGTCATACCTCAGATATAATGGAGGAGGCTCTATCTCTGTCAGTGACCTCAGATATAATGGAGGAGGCTCTATCTCTGTCAGTGACCTCAGATATAATGGAGGAGGCTCTATATCAGTGACCTCAGATATAATGGAGGAGCTCTATCTGTTACCTCAGATATAATGGAGGAGGCTCTATCTCTGTCACCTCAGATATAATGGAGGAGGCTCTATCTCTGTCAGTGACCTCAGATATAATGGAGGAGGCTCTATATCAGTGACCTCAGATATAATGGAGGAGGCTCTATCTCTGTCAGTGACCTCAGATATAATGGAGGAGGCTCTATCTCTGTCACCTCAGATATAATGGAGGAGGCTCTATCTCTGTCACCTCAGATATAATGGAGGAAGCTCTATCTCTGTCACTTACCTCAGATATAATGGAGGAGGCTCTATCTCTGTCAATGACCTCAGATATAATGGAGGAGGCTCTATCTCTGTCAATGACCTCAGATATAATGGAGGAGGCTCTATCTCTGTCAGTGACCTCAGATATAATGGAGGAGGCTCTATCTCTGTCACCTCAGATATAATGGAGGAAGTTCTATCTCTGTCACTTACCTCAGATATAATGGAGGAGGCTCTGTCTCTGTCAGTGACCTCAGATATAATGGAGGACGCTGTCACTGACAGAGATAGAGCCTCCTCCATTATATCTGAGGTCACTGACAGAGATAGAGCCTCCTCCATTATATCTGAGGTCAGTGACAGAGATAGAGCCTCCTCCATTATATCTGAGGTCACTGATATAGAGCCTCCTCCATTATATCTGAGGTGACAGAGATAGAGCCTCTTCCATTATATCTGAGGTAACTGACAGAGATAGAGCCTCCTCCATTATATCTGAGGTCACTGACAGAGAAAGAGCTAAGAAAGAAAACCGTGAGCACAACCTGAATGAAACTGGTGCTTTAAAGTCTAGGTTCCCACACCGGGTACTAATAATGAAAAAAGGCTTAAGCACTCAACTTAAAAGGTTTATTTAGTAGTATCTCCAAACGTTTCGGTCAGAAAAGACCTTCATCAGTGACTACTGTAATCATAATATAAACGCATAAGAATATGTACAAACAAAATAAGAAACATTGCGATAAATAAAGTATATACAAAAAAGTGAGACACGGGTCACAGGACAGACAATAGAAAAAACGGTGGGTCAGCTCTGAGTATACCAAGACAGTCAAAATAGTATCCAAGATGAATGAATGGGTAATAGTGCCATACCTTATTTTTATATAGAAGATTGTCTCCTAAAAAGGGGAGAGGTGCGTGTCCCAAGGAAAGTGTGCTGCCTGGATAAGAGTATAATATGGTGAGCATATTGTGCCACAGCTGTGAGTCTAATGTGACTAATCAAGTAGTACTTACTTAAAGACAAACGTAGCTTATAAGAATGCTGAGTGCTGAAGTGCTCAGAAGCCATTTATTTTATAGACAAAGGCAAAGAAACATACATAGTGAAGTGAATCATTATTTTGCCGTGAAGTATAATGGTCACAGTGAGACTCCCAGAAATGAGTGACGTGGTGACTTGTGATAAGTGGTCCAACCATTCTAATATAGACGGCTCTAAGGAAAAAGGAGAAAGTGTTAATATGCTGGAGAAGTGAACATATATTAACATCACTGCACTAGGTACATATGTTACATCTCAATGACAATGTAAATTTCTCTCTAAGCACTTGAACATGCTATAAAAAAGCAGATAATTCATATTCCCTATTGAGGCCTCTCGGATGCATAGTATCTAATGTGTGTATCCAATAGGCTTCACGTTTTTTTAGAAGCTGGATCCTATTGCCTCCTCTCCGAGAGGGTGGAATTTGCTCAATGATTTGGAACCTTAACTGGGACACATTATGACCGGCATTAACAAAATGGTAAGGGATAGGAAGAAGGAGGTTCTTACACCGTACTGTAGATTTGTGCTTCGATATTCGGTCCCGTATGGTCTGTGAGGTCTCCCCAACATATGCTAGGCCACAAGGGCACTTGATAACATATACTACATAAGTAGAGTCGCATGTAAAATAATTCCGAATTTTAAATTCCTTACCGGAATGGGGGTGGAAAATTTTGTCCCCTTTAATGATACTATTGCACTGTGCACACCTTAAGCATGGAAAAGTCCCACATTTAGGTTTTTGTAGAAACCGCTGTGTCACTGAGGGTGATTTAGATCCAAAATCTGCTTGGACCAGTGAGTCACGTAAATTTGGTGGGCGTTTGTAACATGGTAAAAATGGCTCTTTGAATTCAATGACCTCTGGGTATGCCTTTGAAAGGAGGTGCCAGTTTTTACGTATGGCTCAATGAAGAATATTGGTGATCGGATGATACGTGTTTACAAACGGGATACGTGTGTCAACTTTCTTGATCGGTCTTGTGTCAGGTTCCATAGATTTTTCAAGGATAGAGACAGGATACCCTCTGGCCTTAAATTTGTGTGTCATTTCTGAGAGGCGTTGGCGTTGTACAGCCTCATCAGAGACGATACGTTTCACCCTCTGAAACTGAGATTTGGGAATGGCTTTTTTAGTAGCAGGTGGGTGGAGACTCTGGTAATGTAGTAAACTGTTTTTATCTGTGTCCTTAATGAAAAGATCAGTTGAGAGTTTACCTTCAGGGTCTTTCATGACCAAGGTGTCAAGAAAGTTAATACGCCAGAGATCATGATTCATGGTGAATTGTATCCCTGGCCAGGATGAGTTTAGCAGTTCAAAAAATCTCTGTAAAGGGTATGCCACACTAAACAACATCGCTAACGGGATCGCTAAAAAAAAGTCACTATTTAGCGATCCCGTTAGCGATGTTGTTGTGTGCGGCATCTGCCAGCGACGAGCTTCCTGCTGTGATCTCGCTCGTCGCTGGAATCATTCCGGACCCTATTTTCGTCGCTGGCGCCCCGCTGGGTAAGTATATATCGCTAAGTGTGGCACCTTTTTTAGCGATTTAGCTGTACTTTTGTACCGCTAAAGTCGTTAAGGAGATCGCTAACCGCGATAGCGTCCTTAACGATATCGCTAAATGTGGCCGACACTAGCGATATAGAAACAATCCCGCTAGCGATCTCATTAGTATGCGACGCTAACGAGATCGCTAGCGGGATTGTGTAGTGTGGCAGTACCTTAAGTGTTCTACTGGGCCTGACCAGATACAGAAGACATCATCAATATAGCGCTTCCATGTAATGACATGGTCGCGGAATAAAGGATGTAGATATATGATGCTCTCCTCAAAGTCGGCCATGTATGCATTTGCATATGGAGGTGCTGCGTTAGACCCCATAGCGGTCCCACGCGTTTGGAGGTAAAAATCATCCTGGAAGAGGAAGAAATTGGAAGTAAGAATAATTTTCAATAAGTCAACACACAAATCAACCTGGTCACTATCCATAGTGGTAGAGGTAGATGATAACAGCCGAGTTACTGACTGGATGCCCTCGTTATGGGGGATAGAGGTATACAGGTCTTTTACGTCCAGTGTAACCAGTAACGAATTTGGGGGAATCAATTGGAGTTCCTTGATTAGTTTAAGAAATGCTCCTGTGTCCAAGATGTAAGACCTTGTTTGCTTAATGTGGGGAGTAAGAATTTTCTCCAAGAATATTGCTAGAGGAGACAAGATAGAATTAGTAGATGCTACAATTGGCCTCCCTGGGGGTTTGTCAAGATTTTTGTGGACTTTCGGGAGAGTGTAGAATACTGGCGTGCGGGGATTCGTATTAGTGAGGAATTCGCAAGTTTTAGGATCTAATACTCCCAGATTAGAGTATTTTTGGAGAATCGTCCTGATCCTCTGGCCAATATCAGGTGTTGGGTTTTTAGAAAGAGGCTGGTAGATGGATCTGTCACCTAGTTGGCGTTGAACCTCTTCAAGGTACATGGATTTGTCCATTACAACTAGGGCACCTCCCTTGTCGGCTGGCTTCAGTATAATAGAATCATCATCCTGTAAACATTTAAAAGCCGTGCGTTCCTCAACAGTGAAATTCGATGGATAAAACAGTTTACCTTTATCAATATCACAGCGTAAAGATTGAAAAGAGTTATACACAAAATTAATAAACGTTTCAACAGCATGTGAATTCTGAGGTGGACGAAAGAAACTTTTACTGCGTAAGCCTAAGCTAAGCGCAGATAAAAGTTTAGGATTAGATGTTGTTGGTGGCTCAGAAGTATCAGGTCTAGAAGCATAATATGCTTTGAGTCTGATACGACGAAAGAATTTTTGTAAATCCATATCAAGATCAAACGTCCGACAGTGGTAGGATGGACAGAAAGAGAGACCTTTCTGTAATACCCTGTGTTCAATCTGGTTAAGAGTTCTGGAGGATATGTTTATTACCAGATTGTCCGTACCTTCGAGCGGGTGATCCGACCTTGTTCCTGTTCTCTTCTTCTGCCCCCTTCTGGTCTTCTTCTGTAGTCCCTTCCCCGACGTTGTCCTAAAAAAGGAAGAGATGTGGTGGACGACGTAGGACCATGTTCCTGGTCTGATCCAGAGGTTGAGTAGTCGGTGGATGTATGTTGGCCAAAATTCGGACCACTGCGCTTGAGGTTGGTATGCCATCTGTAAACTTGATTTGAGCGGTAGTCCTCTGCGTCTCTGGCGAATTTATTACGTTTCCTCGTCTCAATGTCGCGTTTATGTTGATTGATGCGTTCCTGTATCTCTGATTTAAGTATACCGAGTTCCTCTGGAGTACTTGTTGCTGCCAGTTGGGATTCGATCGTTTTTACACGTTCACAACTGGAAATAATAGCTCTCTGTAGAAATTCAACTGTCAGTGTTATTAAATCAAGGGAGCATTTATTTAAGATGTGCTCGAATTTAGTGCACAACTCTGGTGAATCCCTGAATAGTGTAGGTCGCAAAGGAACCCGGAGGCCTCGTGGAATGCGTTGGACGCGTAAGTATTCTGATAGGGTAGCACAATGGAGCTCCGTATTAGTAAGTGACCGAAGTTCCCTTTCCCAATCCCTGCCACGAACTTCGTGTGATGGGATTTGTAAGAAATCGCTGGATAATTTAGACTGAGCGAGGATACTCGCGGCTTCCTCTGCGTTATACGAGAAAGTGTTGGTGGACATGACCCCAGGTGTGCAATCACGTATGGGAAAATACTAAGAAAGAAAACCGTGAGCACAACCTGAATGAAACTGGTGCTTTAAAGTCTAGGTTCCCACACCGGGTACTAATAATGAAAAAAGGCTTAAGCACTCAACTTAAAAGGTTTATTAGTAGTATCTCCAAACGTTTCGGTCAGAAAAGACCTTCATCAGTGACTACTGTAATCATAATATAAACGCATAAGAATATGTACAAACAAAATAAGAAACAGTGCGATAAATAAAGTATATACAAAAAAGTGAGACACGGGTCACAGGACGGACAATAGAAAAAACGGTGGGTCAGCTCTGAGTATACCAAGACAGTCAAAATAGTATCCAAGAAGAATGAATGGGTAATAGTGCCATACCTTATTTTTATATAGAAGATTGTCTCCTAAAAAGGGGAGAGGTGCGTGCCCCAAGGAAAGTGTGCTGCCTGGATAAGAGTATAACATGGTGAGCATATTATGCCACAGCTGTGAGTCTAATGTGACTAATCAAGTAGTACTTACTTAAAGACAAACGTAGCTTATAAGAATGCTGAGGAGATTGAAGAAAATGAGCAAATTTGAGTAAATAAGGAATATCTTGTGCTCCTAAACAAATGGTATCCGGTCTATATATATATATATATAATCCTCAGTAGAAATATCCAGTGACTAAGCTTGCGGTATCCACCGCTATGTAGACTGGAGCTGTCATTAGCAAAAAACAAAATCAGGGGCATAAAAAATCAGGGGCATAAAAACCATTGTAGGTAAGAGTTATCAAAAGAAATCCCTTGTAGTGTCAAAACCGCTATATTACCTCTGCCAGGACGCTGTCTGAGCCTGCTGATTTGATTTCCATGAGTATGTGGGGCGGAAGTGAGGTAATGGCTCAGAGGGTTCCTTTATATGGAGCAGAGGTGGGACTAAGAGCACTGCTGTCAGTCAAGAAGCACAACCAGGAAGTGACTGAGCAGAGATGGGCAACATAAAAAAAAAAAGGCTTTGGATCGCTTAAATGTATAGCGCTACTATATACAGCGCTGTGTTGCCATGGTAACTCTGAGGCACTAAATAGTGAAGGCAGGGAGGGAGAAAGGGAAGAAAACAGGAGAAAATGATTAGAGAAGTGCTCAGAAGCCATTTATTTTATAGACAAAGGCAAAGAAACATACATAGTGAAGTGAATCATTATTTTGCCGTGAAGTATAATGGTCACAGTGAGACTCCCAAAAATGAGTGACGTGGTGACTTGTGATAAGTGGTCCAACCATTCTAATATAGATGGCTCTAAGGGAAAAGGAGAAAGTGTTAATATGCTGGAGAAGTGAACATATATTAACATCACTGCACTAGGTACATATGTTACATCTCAATGACAATGTAAATTTCTCTCTAAGCACTTGAACATGCTATAAAAAAGCAGATAATTCATATTCCCTATTGAGGCCTCTCGGATGCATAGTATCTAATGTGTGTATCCAATAGGCTTCACGTTTTTTTAGAAGCTGGATCCTATTGCCTCCTCTCCGAGAGGGTGGAATTTGCTCAATGATTGTGTGTACAGTGCAATAGTATCATTAAAGGGGACAAAATTTTCCACCCCCATTCCGGTAAGGAATTTAAAATTCGGAATTATTTTACATGCGACTCTACTTATGTAGTATATGTTATCAAGTGCCCTTGTGGCCTAGCATATGTTGGGGAGACCTCACAGACCATACGGGACCGAATATCGAAGCAACAAATCTACAGTAACGGTTGTAAGAACCTCTTCTTCCTATCCTTACCATTTTTTAATGCCGTCATAATGTGTCCCAGTTAAGGTTCACAATCATTGAGCAAATTCCACCCTCTCGGAGAGGAGGCAATAGGATCCATCTTCTAAAAACGTGAAGCTATTGGATACACACATTAGATACTATGCATCCGAGAGGCCTCAATAGTGGAATAGAATTATCTGCTTTTTATAGCATGTTCAATGCTTAGAGAGAAATTTACATTTTCATTGAATGTAACATATGTACCTAGTGCAGTGATGTTAAATATGTTCACTTCTCCAGCATATTAACACTTTACTCCTTTTCCCTTAAGCCTCAGTATATTAGAATGGTTGGACCACTTATCACAAGTCACCACGTCACTCATTTCTGGAAGTCTCACTGTGACCATTATACTTCACGCAAATAATGATTCACTTCACTATGTATGTTTCTTTGCCTTTGTCTATAAAATAAATGGCTTCTGAGCACTTCTCTAATCATTTTCTCCTGTTTCTTCCCTTTCTCCTCCCTGCCTTCACTATTTAGTGCCTCAGATTACCATGGCAACACAGCGCTGTATATAGTAGCGCTATACATTTAAGCGATCCAAAGCCTTTTTTTTTTATGTTGCCCATCTTGCTCAGTCACTTCCTGGTTGTGCTTCTTGACTGACAGCAGTGCTCTTAGTCCCACCTCTGCTCCATATAAAGGAACCCTCTGAGCCATTACCTCACTTCCGCCCCACATACTCATGGAAATCAAATCAGCAGGCTCAGACAGCGTCCTGGCAGAGGTAATATAGCGGTTTTGACACTACAAGGGATTTCTTTTGATAACTCTTACCTACAATGGTTTTTATGCCCCTGATTTTTTATGCCCCTGATTTTGTTTTTTGCTAATGACAGCTCCAGTCTACATAGCGGTGGATACCGCAAGCTTAGTCACTGGATATTTCTACTGAGGAAATATATATATATATATATATATATATATATATATATATATATATATATATTCACCAGATACCATTTGTTTAGGAGCACAAGATATTCCTTATTTACTCAAATTTGCTCATTTTCTTCAATCTCCTCAGCATTCTTATAAGCTACGTTTGTCTTTAAGTAAGTACTACTTGATTAGTCACATTAGACTCACAGCTGTGGCATAATATGCTCACCATGTTATACTCTTATCCAGGCAGCACACTTTCCTTGGGGCACGCACCTCTCCCCTTTTTAGGAGACAATCTTCTATATAAAAATAAGGTATGGCACTATTACCCATTCATTCTTCTTGGATACTATTTTGACTGTCTTGGTATACTCAGAGCTGACCCACCGTTTTTTCTATTGTCCGTCCTGTGACCCGTGTCTCACTTTTTGTATATACTTTATTTATCGCAATGTTTCTTATTTGTTTGTACATAATCTTATGCGTTTAATTATGATTACAGTAGTCACTGATGAAGGTCTTTTCTGACCGAAACGTTTGGAGATACTACTAATAAACCTTTTAAGTTGAGTGCTTAAGCCTTTTTTCATTATTAGTACCGGTGTGGGAACCTAGACTTTAAAGCACCAGTTTCATTCAGGTTGTGCTCACGGTTTTCTTTCTTAGCTCTTTCTCTGTCAGTGACCTCAGTATAATGGAGGAGGCCTATCTCCCGTCAGTTACCTCAGATATAATGAAGAGGCCTCCTCATTATATCTGAGGTCACTGACAGATATAATGGAGGAGGCCTCTATATCAGTGACCTCAGATATAATGAGGAGGCTCTATCTCTGTCATGACCTCAGATAATAATGGAGGAGGCTCTATCTCTGTCAGTGACCTCAATATAATATCTGTCAGTGACCTCAGAATAGAGAGCTCTCTCCTATATATCTGAGGTCATGACAGAGATAGAGCCTCCTCCAATTATATCTGAGGTGACAGAGATAGAGCCTCCTCCATTATATCAGTAGAGTAACAGTGACAGAGAGACTGCCTCCCATTATATCTGAGGTACAGAATAGAGCCTCCTCCATTATATCTGAGGTCACACAGAGATAGAGCCTCCTCCATTATATCTGAGGTCACTGACAGAGATAGAGCCTCCTCCCATTATAATCTGAGGTAAGTGACAGAGATAGAGCCTTCCTCCATTATAATCTGAGGTGACAGAGATAGAGCCTCCTCCATTATATCTGAGGTCCTGACAGAGATAGAGCCTCCTCCATTATATCTGAGGTGACAGAGATAGAGCCTCCTCCATTATATCTGAGGTGACAGAGATAGAGCCTCCTCCATTATATCTGAGGTGACAGAGATAGAGCCTCCTCCATTATATCTGAGGTCACTGACAGATAGGTCTCATTACTAGGTGACAAGAGATAGAGCCTCCTCCATTATATCTGAGGTAAGTGACAGAGATAGAGCTTCGTCCATTATATCTGAGGTGACAGAGATAGAGCCTCCTCATATATCTAGGTCATAAAGAGATAGAGCCTCCTCATTATATCTGAGGTAAGTGACAGAGATAGAGCTTCCTCCATTATATCTGAGGTGACAGAGATAGAGCCTCCTCCATTATATCTGAGGTGACAGAGATAGAGCCTCCTCCATTATATCTGAGGTCACTGACAGAAATAGGTAAACTATAATATTTGCAAGCTCTATAGAGGTGCACATAGGTTCCCAACCATATGATACATGTCAAAAGACTGGCACACTCGATTGTGTCAAATGAAATGAATTTAATACGTACACTTGGTCACTAAATACAGACGTTTCGTCAAACCTGACCTTCATCGTGTACTAAAATAAGTGATCAGTGATAATTATACAAGCAAGAAAAAGTATATACACATATATGTCAAAACAAAGATATATTGTACATTGCAGGCTAATCAATATTAAACCTTTCTCAAAAGTACTCAGGATAATAGATGTAGAAAAAAGCAAATAGTTTGAGGACATACCTAGTTAAAGTGTATACCCAGGAATAAAGGTGTGGAGTTACATATCACTGTTAAAGCAGATATAAATCAGATATGAAATATTGTTATAGATAAATGTGATCAAGGTATATGAGATACGTACCAATCTCAGTGGTGGTATCAGTGGTTGCTGTGGTGAGAATATATAATATACTTGTGAGGAGCTATGTACTATATACAGAGTGAATCGCAAGGATGGTGCTAAACATACCGGTTATAGTGAGCCTTCTGATTATTCAGTATGTGGTCTAAGGCTGTGGAATAATATATCAATGCGCCCATCAGGAATGAAAATAAAACGGCTCCTGAGCCCCACAGCGCCGTGGCAGTAGCAGCGTGTACTTACCCGTGGAGTGGCTATCAGTACCTGGTGTACGGGACGCGGAATCCACCGCATGTCACAGAGTGAGTGGAGGCAGTAACTGGCCGTGTTAAATAACGCCAGTGGTAATCTCGTGGTGGTGCACGGTAAACCGGAAGTGCTCATACCGGAAGTGATGTCAGCGCTATAGTGGAGAAGGTAGAGGCTGCGTTCTGCGTTCCATAGGGACCGCCTGCGTTCCACAGTCAGAGCGCATGTCAGAGAATACAAGGAGGGAGGGTGCAGGAAAGGATAGGGAGTGACCATCCAAATTGTGTTGTTAGCGATTCTGTAGGAGAAAGCAAAAGTATCAGTACATAGAATGCAATAATAGGACATGAATGATGACATCTCTTCAAATATATTATGTTATTAAAGAAAATGGATTAAAGAAAAGCCTGTAAGTCGTAATCCTTATTTAACCCCTTAGGATGTAGGGTATTTAATTCATGGATCCAGTATGCTTCCCTCCGTTTTAACTGGGTTACACGGTCTCCTCCCCGTCGTGGTTGGGGTATGTGTTCTAGCACCTGATATCGAAGTTGCGATATATTGTGTCCCGCCGATAAAAAATGATGAGGGATAGGAAGGAGTGTATCTTTACATCGTATGGTAGACTTGTGCTTGGATATTCTATCCTTCACACTCTGTGTGGTCTCACCGATGTAAAGGAGACCACAGGGACATTTAATTAAGTAAATTACATAGTTGGAGTTGCATGTAAAGTATTGATTAATGGTATATTTCTTGCCAGTGTGGGGTGATGTACAACATTACCTTTAAGGACACGATTATCACCCGGCAGCCTATAAAATCCACACAGCCATACGGAGGCATTGGCACATTTTACAAACTGCCCACCCTGAGGTTGAGGCTTTCAGACAACCATTTATGCCATGTTTTAGGAGGGCACGTAATCTAAGGGATAATTTGGTCAGGGCAGATATTGGCTCAAAAAAACACACTTCCACCCAAAGATTCCTTCAAAACCCCAAAACTGGTACTTTCCCGTGCCTCTCTTGCCATCATTGTAACAACGTCCTTAAAGGTAATGTTGTACATCACCCCCACACTGGCAAGAAATATACCATTAATCAATACTTTACATGCAACTCCAACTATGTAATTTACTTAATTAAATGTCCCTGTGGTCTCCTTTACATCGGTGAGACCACACAGAGTGTGAAGGATAGAATATCCAAGCACAAGTCTACCATACGATGTAAAGATACACTCCTTCCTATCCCTCATCATTTTTTATCGGCGGGACACAATATATCGCAACTTCGATATCAGGTGCTAGAACACATACCCCAACCACGACGGGGAGGAGACCGTGTAACCCAGTTAAAACGGAGGGAAGCATACTGGATCCATGAATTAAATACCCTACATCCTAAGGGGTTAAATAAGGATTACGACTTACAGGCTTTTCTTTAATCCATTTTCTTTAATAACATAATATATTTGAAGAGATGTCATCATTCATGTCCTATTATTGCATTCTATGTACTGATACTTTTGCTTTCTCCTACAGAATCGCTAACAACACAATTTGGATGGTCACTCCCTATCCTTTCCTGCACCCTCCCTCCTTGTATTCTCTGACATGCGCTCTGACTGTGGAACGCAGGCGGTCCCTATGGAACGCAGAACGCAGCCTCTACCTTCTCCACTATAGCGCTGACATCACTTCCGGTATGAGCACTTCCGGTTTACCGTGCACCACCACGAGATTACCACTGGCGTTATTTAACACGGCCAGTTACTGCCTCCACTCACTCTGTGACATGCGGTGGATTCCGCGTCCCGTACACCAGGTACTGATAGCCACTCCACGGGTAAGTACACGCTGCTACTGCCACGGCGCTGTGGGGCTCAGGAGCCGTTTTATTTTCATTCCTGATGGGCGCATTGATATATTATTCCACAGCCTTAGACCACATACTGAATAATCAGAAGGCTCACTATAACCGGTATGTTTAGCACCATCCTTGCGATTCACTCTGTATATAGTACATAGCTTCTCACAAGTATATTATATATTCTCACCACAGCAACCACTGATACCACCACTGAGATTGGTACGTATCTCATATACCTTGATCACATTTATCTATAACAATATTTCATATCTGATTTATATCTGCTTTAACAGTGATATGTAACTCCACACCTTTATTCCTGGGTATACACTTTCACTAGGTATGTCCTCAAACTATTTGCTTTTTTCTACATCTATTATCCTGAGTACTTTTGAGAAAGGTTTAATATTGATTAGCCTGCAATGTACAATATATCTTATGTTTTGACCAATATATGTGTATATACTTTTTCTTGCTTGTATAATTATCACTGATCACTTATTTTATAGTACACTGATGAAGGTCAGGTTTGACCGAAACGTCTGTATTTAGTGACCAAGTGTACATATTAAATTCATTTCATTTGACACAAATCGAGTGTGCCCAGTCTTTTGACATGTATCATATGGTTTGGGAACCTACTGGTGCACCTCTATAGAGCTGTGCAAATATTATAGTTTACCTATTTCTGTCAGTGACCTCAGATATAATGGAGGAAGCTCTATCTCTGTCACTTACCTCAGATATAATGGAGGAGGCTCTATCTCTGTCAGTGACCTCAGATATAATGGAGGACGCTCTATCTCTGTCAGTGACCTCAGATATAATGGAGGAGGCTCTATCTCTGTCACTGACCTCAGATATAATGGAGGAGGCTCTATCTCTGTCAGTGACCTCAGATATAATGGAGGAGGCTCTATCTCTGTCATACCTCAGATATAATGGAGGAGGCTCTATCTCTGTCAGTACTCAGATATAATGGAGGAGGCTCTATCTCTGTCAGTGACCTCAGATATAATGGAGGAGGCTCTATCTCTGTCATGACCTCAGATATAATGGAGGAGGCTCTATCTCTGTCATGACCTCAGATATAATGGAGGAAGCTCTATCTCTGTCATTACCTCAGATATAATGGAGGAGGCTCTATCTCTGTCAGTACCTCAGATATAATGGAGGAGGCTCTATCTCTGTCACTTACCTCAGATATAATGGAGGAGGCTCTATCTCTGTCACCTCAGATATAATGGAGGAGGCTCTATCTCTGTCATGACCTCAGATTAATGGAGGAGGCTCTGCTCTGTCAGTGACCTCAGATATAATGGAGGAGGCTCTATCTCTGTCATTACCTCAGATATAATGGAGGAGGCTCTATTCTGTCAGTGACCTCAGATATAATGGAGGAGGCTCTATCTCTGTCATACCTCAGATATAATGGAGGAGGTCATCTCTGTCAGTGACCTCAGATATAATGGAGGAGGCTTTATATCAGTGACCTCAGATATAATGGAGGCTCTATCTCTGTCAGTGACCTCAGATATAATGGAGGAGGCTCTATCTGTCACTGACCTCAGATATAATGGAGGAGGCTCTATCTCTGTCAGGACCTCAGATATAATGGAGGAGGCTCTATCTCTGTCAGTGACCTCAGATATAATGGAGGAGGCTCTATATCAGTGACCTCAGATATAATGGAGGAGGCTCTATCTCTGTCATACCTCAGATATAATGGAGGAGGCTCTATCTCTGTCAGTGACCTCAGATATAATGGAGGAGGCTCTATCTCTGTCACTACCTCAGATATAATGGAGGAGGCTCTATCTCTGTCAGTGACCTCAGATATAATGGAGGAGGCTTATATTATCAGTGACCTCAGATATTAATGGAGGCTCTATCTCTGTCATTACCTCAGATATAATGGAGGAGGCTCTATCTCTGTCACTGACCTCAGATATAATGGAGGAGGCTCTTTTCTGTCAGTTACCTCAGATATAATGGAGGAGGCTCTATTCTGTCATGACCTCAGATATAATGGGGAGGCTCTATTTCTGTCAGTGACCTCAGATATAATGGAGGAGGCTCTATATCTGTCATACCTCAGATATAATGGAGGAGGCTCTATCTCTGTCAGTGACCTCAGATATAATGGAGGAGGCTTTATATCAGTGACCTCAGATATAATGGAGGCTCTATCTCTGTCACTGACCTCAGATATAATGGAGGAGGCTCTATCTCTGTCACTGACCTCAGATATAATGGAGGAGGCTCTATCTCTGTCAGTGACCTCAGATATAATGGAAGAGGCTCTGTCTCTGTCACTGACCGCAGATATAATGGAGGTGGCTCTATCTCTGTCAGTGACCACAGATATAATGGAGAAGGCTCTATCTCTGTCAGTTACCTCAGATATAATGGAGGAGGCTCTATCTCTGTCAGTGACCTCAGATATAATGGAGGAGGCTCTATCTCTGTCACCTCAGATATAATGGAGGAAGCTCTATCTCTGCACTTACCTCAGATATAATGGAGGAGGCTCTATCTCTGTCAGTGACCTCAGATATAATGGAGGAGGCTCTATCTCTGTCAGTGACCTCAGATATAATGGAGGAGCTCTATCCTGTCAGTTACCTCAGATAAATGGAGGATCTCTATTCTGTCACTGACCTCAGATGTAATGGAGGAGGCTCTGTCTCTGTCAGTGACCTCAGATATAATGGAGGAGGCTCTATCTCTGTCAGTGACCTCAGATATAATGGAGGAGGCTCTATCTCTGTCAGTTACCTCAGCTATAATGGTGGAGGCTCTATTTCTGTCAGTGACCTCAGATATAATGGAGGAGGCTCTATCTGTCACCTCAGATATAATGGAGGAGGCTCTATCTCTGTCAGTGACCTCAGATATAATGGAGGAGGCTCTATATCAGTGACCTCAGATATAATGGACGAGGCTCTATCTCTGTCCCTGACCTCAGATATAATGGAGGAGGCTCTATCTCTGTCACTGACCTCAGATATAATGGAGGAGGCTCTATCTCTGTCAGTGACCTCAGATATAATGGAAGAGGCTCTGTCTCTGTCACTGACCTCAGATATAATGGAGGAGGCTCTATCTCTGTCAGTGACCACAGATATAATGGAGAAGGCTCTATCTGTCAGTTACCTCAGATATAATGGAGGAGGCTCTATCTCTGTCAGTGACCTCAGATATAATGGAGGAGGCTCTATCTCTGTCACCTCAGATATAATGGAGGAGGCTCTATGTCTGTCACCTCAGATATAATGGAGGAAGCTCTATCTCTGTCACTTACCTCAATATAATGAGAAGCTCTATCTCTGTCAGTGACCTCAATATAATGGAGGAGGCTCTGTCTCTGTCAGTGTCCTCAGATATAATGGAGGAGGCTCTATCTCCGTCAGTGACCTCAGATATAATGGAGGAGGCTCTGTCTCTGTCAGTAACCTCAGATATAATGGAGGAGGCTCTATCTCTGTCAGTGACCTCAGATATAATGGAGGAGGCTCTATATCAGTGACCTCAGATATAATGGAGGAGGCTCTATCTGTGACCTCAAATATAATGGAGGCCCTCTTTAAGTATACCTCAGATAAGTTGGAATACAATATCTGTCTGCCTCAGGGAAAATGGAAAAGGCTTTTTCTGTCTTAATCAAGAATGGAGTATGTTTCCTCATCAGATAAAACATTAGACTCTCAGTCAGACTACTAAAGTGAATCCTGTTCTTTATATTATCTTCCTGAAAGGACTGACATCCATCCAGCTTACCTTCTTTTCTCACAGTTCTTCCCACTTCCTGTCTCATTCCCAGGTGTTAATGGGAGATGTAGCTCTTTCCACATACATTATTATATAAAGTATGGATATAAGACATTTTCACTCCACTGAATGCTTCTGACAGGATCCCAGTGACGTACGGTCTGCTGCTATGAAAGGCTCTGTGCTGGAGAATGCAATCTTACAGCCCTCTTTTCAGCATCCTGTAGTCTTGCAGCTGCACAGGGAGGCTTTCAGAAAAATTAAAAGGGGTTGTCAGTGCTGTGGTCACTGTCTCCACCTTCGGACAAATCAAACATGAAGAGGAAGCTCAGGATCAGCTGCAGCTTGGACTTCCTCTTCATGTTCAATCTGTCCGTAGGCGCGACAGTGACATTAGCACTGATTAGCGTTTTACAACACCGGACAAGAGAGAACGAGTGCTGACATCGTGGGAACGGCACGGGAGGGGAGTATAGGGTTTATTATTTTAACAGGGCCAAGTGAGGGGTATGAGAAGAAGTTGTCCAAGTAGTGGACAACTTTTTTAAGCATTATTTTTATTTCCTTTTTTTTCCAATAGTGATCCCTAATGGAAAATGACAGATAAAACACCATATCTAGAGGAAAGAGAAATTACTAGGAAGCTATAAACACTGTAAATGTAGATGCCATTAACTGCCATAGCGTTAAGGCTATGTGCACACATTTATGAATTTTCTCTTTTTGTTAGCATTTTTGCGGCGCTTTTCCACTGCAAAAACACTTAAACGCATGCATTATGCATCCTATTAGTAGAATGCATTCCACAATTTTTGTGCACATGCTGCATTTTTTTCCGCAAAAAAACACATAGCGGAAAAAATGCAGCATGTTCATTCTTTTCCGGAATCGCGGCGATTCCACCGCCATATGAATGCATTGAACCGCTTACTTTCCGCATGTGGCTATGCCCACCATGCGCAAAGTGAGTGGTTCATGTGGGGTAGTACTCTCCTCCAGGCCCTGGGTACCATATCCATATTAAAACAATAATTAAAAAATAAATATTGATATTCTCACCTTCCGGCGGCCCCCGCAGCCTTCCCACCTCTCAGCGACGCTCCCGGCAACTGACGTTCCCAGGCGTGCTTAGCAACAATGACCCCAGATGACATAGCGGTCTCGCCTGATACTACGTCATCTGGGGTCATTGTCACCAGGCATCCCTGGGAACGGAACTTGCTGGGAGCATCTCGAGGACCAGGAAGGCTGCGGGGGCCGCCGGAAGGTGAGAATAGCACGATTTTTTATGTTTTTTATTATTTTTAACATTATATCTTTTTACTATTGATGCGGCATAGACAGCATCAATAGTAAAAAGTAGCTCACACGAGTCAAACACTATGTTTGACTCGTGTGACCAACCTGTCAATCAGTTTTCCAAGCGATGTTACAGATGGCTTGGAAAATACTAACATTCTGCAAGCTAATTACGCTTGCAAAACGCAAGTTTCTGGCGGGAATACGCATACCAATAAACTGTGTATTTCCCTCGGCAGGGAGGTGCGGGATTACCGCGGAAATGTCTCACAATGCTGTGTTTGTGAACCAGCTTTTAAATCATTTATTCTCTTCTAACACGGGAATGGATCCCAGTTCAGAGAGGATTCGTACAGGGATGGTGGTAATGTAATCCATGAAGGACTATGGGCAGATATCTATATACAAATGTAGTGTAAGATGGAGTTGTCATATCATCATGTAGTAGTTATTTATGAACCTGGTACCTACAGTTTTAGTGATGTCGAATTCTGTTTAGGTGACAGAGACATGAATGAGCTTTATGGAAAATTAATCTAGGAGCAACATATTCAGCTACCAACTCCGAGGAAAAACATGCATGTTAACGTGCGTGGTCTAAAATATATTTTTTTTTATCAGTAGGTAAACCTTGCAGAATGCTGTAAAATAAAACTAATAATAATACTCAGCTTAACGACCCCCACTACTCCCATTGCAGATCTCCTATTAGTCTGTGTATTTCCTGCTTTAAACATGCTATGGCTACAGTCAATTAATGTCCTACTCAGTTACTGTCCTTATGAAAGCATATGACTGCTACACGTTATATCATGACATATGTTTCCCCTTATTATCTCCAGTAATTTATTACTTGAAATTCTTTATGATTTTTCATTAGGTCATCTTTTCCCCATTCAGGTCCCTACAATACCGGATTCTCTTAGTGGAGATCTTCTATATAAGAGAATTTTTCATTATTGATCTGTCAAGGATGGATAGGGACAGAGACAAGATGGCGGAGAGGATATTACACCTTACCCTAGAGATCCTATTCCAACTTACTGGAGAGGTGAGAGATTCTGGTGTCATCACATTACATCATTCTTATCTATGGGAATAACAGATGGACAGAACTGGAGAGGTGAGGACTCTGGTAATGTCTGTAGTGAGATTTATTAATGTGTCTCTCTATAACCAGGATTACACAGTAGTGAAGAAGACCTCTAGGGAGCGCTGTCAGGCCCCTGTGTCTGAGGGATGGGGAAGACCCCTGAGCCCAATCACAGGGCCTCCACCTCACCCCCTGATACATGAGGACATCAATGACCAGAAGATCCTAGAACTCACCTATAAGATGATTGAGCTGCTGACTGGAGAGGTGACACTGCTGGGAATGCTGGGACATTATACAGTAACACTATGGAGGGATCCGGGGTATGACAGTATCAGTTTGTGTCAGGTTCCTATAAGGTGTCAGGATGTCACCGTCTATTTCTCCATGGAGGAGTGGGAGTATTTAGAAGGACACAAAGATCTGTACAAGGACGTCATGATGGAGATTCCACGGCCCCTCACATCACCAGGTAATAGACAGGACTATATACACATGGGCTATAATTATCTGTATGTAAAGAATGAATTCAGTCCCTGTATGTGTTTCCTCTAGTTCTATCCAGCAAGCGGACAACACCAGAGAGATGTCCCCGTTCTCTCCTTCCAGGGGACTGTAAACAAGAAAATCTCAATGTTCCTCAGGATCAACAGGTAGATGGAAAGAAGGTGTCATTAAATCTTGTGTAGAAGGCTGTAAAGGTCTTGTGTTCAGTCTTGTTTTATACGCTAATATTTGACACTGAATGGCCAATTTATTAGAGACACCGGCCTGTTTATAATTGGAGCTACAATTTATGGAATTTAGGTCTATGTCTCTGGAGTACAGCATAAAATCAATTGAGAACATTTCCCTTCGACCCGTTTTAGTGTAAATCAACAAGGAATAAATTAAAAAATGAGGTAATCGTTGAAAGAGGAGCCAGGACCAGTATTTCAAATACTGCCCATCTTGTTTGAAAATGCTTGTTACTCACCTGTGCTGTGTCCAAAACACTGTGTTCTAAATTAGAAGCACAGTAGATGCGTTTTATAGATATGCCATGCCCTCTGTGCTCCTGTTTAACGCAGCGTAAACTTACCTGCGGTGCGGGTTTACTAGTCGCAGAATATTAATTATCTGCAGCGGAGACGTTGGTCTCCGTTGCATAGTTTCACACCATAGCCATTCACTAGATGCAGTAAATCCATCACTCCACAGGGGTCATATGGTGACAAATGGTTTACAGGAACATGACAGTGAGTGTTTCTTGCTTGTCCTGCGTTCATACTCCCCAGATATTCATCCTATAGAACATCCCTTGGACGCAACTGCATGAAGCAGTCCTGTCCGCAAAGGCCAATATTCCTGCAGAACAATCTCAACAGCTGATGAAGTGTATGCAATGACAAATTGCTTTGGGTCTAGAGACCAAAGGCAGTGTAGTGTGGTAATAAATGGATTTCTCAAAAAAAAAAAAAAAGTGGACATTCAATGACTGTTTTTTGCTTGGTGCAGATGACGTGATAATGCCGATCATAGATATTAGATGCTGTCTGGATCTTCTCACAATTTTCTGGTTATGGAGAATGCTGGTTACAATTAGCCGACAGGTTGGATTTATACAGGAGACCTGCAACTATGTGATAATTACTGTCTGATCATTATGGAAAATGTATAACTGTTGTGACGTTTACAATATTTCTTTCAGGGTGAAAATCTGCCCAATATTAATACTACGGAGAGGGGTGATGAGTGGTGTAAGGAGGAGATTTCTACATATGATTACCCAGGTGAGTAGTACCCACTAAATGTAGAGAATTCGCAGATTTTAACCACTCATTTGCTGCTACAATTATGTGTTTAATCCTTTAGGGCAGAGATGCACAACTCCAGTCCTCAAGGGACAACAACAGTGCATTTTTTTAGGATTTCCTTAGTATTGCACAGGTGATAATTTAATCACCTGCACAGGTGATGATTCTATAGTAGAGCCAGCCTTTGTCTCCAGGCCAAAATTGAGAAACTCATCGTAAATTCAGGTTTATAGGCCGAAAAGAAATTTGAAGTTGACCTGCAGTAATCCGCAGATGGAACCTGGATGCCAATTGTACCCCTCTGTAAAAGACAGCAGGCAACATTAGTCCGAATGTACTCAGAGCTAGAGGGACTTGTGTCAAGTGACAACTAAGTAATAGGGACCTTACTTACAGGTCACATGCAAAGCACATAGTGACTCAACTTGGCTTAAAATAAGTATAGTGGGGTGAGACTAGCTACCTATGACCTAAAATCCCACAAGATTGGCGCAGTGCAAAGCATTTTGCTATCATTAGATGCAGTGTCACAAGCAATATCACAGTCTTCTTGTCAAGGCATGTGTAGCCCAGGCTTTAGGACAAAGAGACAGTAGTAGAATCTAAGCAGGTAAAAGAAGAACGTGCTCTGTTTTGGAGAATTGAGCTACAATCCCCCAAATAATTGTACAAATCAGATTAGCTGAGTAAATCTGTTAAAAAGTCTGTAGACATGTCGGTCTGTGGAGATTTCATGAAATGGAAAGGAATTACCAGGCTTGGAGGGGATTCTGGAATGAAGTAGCACAACCGGATGTCCTGATATCAAAAGAATGAAACAAGTCAAGCAATTGGATTCCAGCTATGAGCAGATCTGGTCACCGGGTGACAACAAACCCCCTCCAATAGGTGTCTCCACTTCTCTCAAGCAATTCTGATAACAAGAGGATCTATGTCAACAATTCTGTTTTGTTTGTTTTTTCTCTTCGTAGAGGAAAAGGCTTTGTTGAAATTTTTACAATCTAGCATCAACAGAAGTGTTCATTTCCTGTTAGAAAACTTAAAAGGATCAGACCAATCAAAAGGCAGAAAAGATGGTCTTTCTTAACTAGGCCCTAAATTGACAACTTTTTTACATATTTCTTTAATATGGGACCATGAGAGATGGTTTATAAATTGACATTAATAATTAGGAGACCACTAAAAAATTTTGAATTTCCCATAAATCTTCCTGTGAACCAGGATCATTTGGACAAAGATTCAGAAGATACGTATTTTTCGGACTATAAGATGCACCAGACCTTTAAGGTACTGCCACACTAAACAATCCCGCTAGCGATCACGATAACGACGCATACTAATGCGATCGCTAGCGGGATTGTTTCTATATCGCTAAATGCGGCCACATTTAGCGATATAGTTAACGACGCTATCGCCGTTAGCGATCTTCTTAACGACTTTAGCGGTACAAAAGTACCGCTAAATCGCTAAGAAAAGGTGCCACACAGCGATTAGATACTCACCCAGCGGGAGCGCCAGCGATGAAATAGGGTCCGGAGCGATTCCAGCGACGAGCGAGATCACAGCAGGAAGCTCGTCGCTGGAAGCTGCCGCACTGAACAATATCGCTAACGGGATCGCTAAATAGTGACGTTTTTTAGCGATCTCGTTAGCGATATTGTTTAGTGTGGCATACCCTTAAGACTTACCCGAAATTTTCAGAAAGAAAATAGGGGAAAAAAAGTTAATGCGTCAAATAAGGGTCCGTCTTACAGTCCGAACTCGGCTTACCCGAGGGGAACGGCAGTACTGGTCGAGTGGGTAACATGGGGTGTTCGGAGGTCCGGTGATGATATAACTCCCGTCCCAGACTGGTGCAGCAAGTTTGGCAGTGCTCTGTGGTGGGGGCTCAGCCGACATTTTTTGAAAGCCTGGAGCCCCCGCACATCCATTGCTGCAATGCGGTGGTCTACGGGAAATCCCATCCCAGGCTGGTGCGGCAGGTTCGGTGGTGAGGGGGCTCTGTCGACATTTTGTGAAAGCCTGGAGCCCCCTCACATCCATTGCTGCCATGCGGTGGCCTCCGGGAATTCCCATCCCTGGCTGGTACGGCAGGTTCGGTGATGAGAGGGCTCCGCCGACATTCGACATTTTGTGAAAGCCCGAAGCACATCCATTGCTGTAATGTGGTGGCCTCTGGGAAAATGGTTGCCGGGGGCGGCGCATGCACAGATTGAGATATCGCACCTAGATCTTGTTGCCGAGATCTCAATCTGCGCATGCACCACCTCCGGCAGCCATTTTCTCGAAGGTCACAGAATCGCAGCAATGGAAGTGCGGGGCTCCGGGCTTTCAAAAAATGTCGGCGGGGCCCAATCACTGCCGAATACTGCTGCACAAGCATGGGATAGGAGTGAGATCATCGCCCTGCGGTGTCAGACCACCGCAGAATCGCCCGACTCCTGCTGCCACCACACTACTGTTAAGTACATTCTGACTATACGATGCAGCCCCATTTTTCCCAAAAAATTTTTGGAAAAAAATGCATTTTATAGTCCAAAAATACAGTATTTAGAATCAATCCTTTTTTAATTACAGAATCCGGGATCTGTCCTCTGGTCCACACCCTGTCATATAAATTAAATACTGGTGGGAACCTTTTTCTTTTCTAGAATCAATACTGTGTTGAATGTCAAATTCTTGTAACAAAAGGTGGAGTAATAGCTTTAGCTGGATTTACAGAGGATTGATACAGTCTGAGCAAGGAGTTGTGCAATACAGGAAAAATCTTGAAACAATCATGAAGTTGAACATTCATTAATAATTTCAAAAATCTTATATAAAAACATATACATACGGCCAAGTCTATTGGAGGGTACCTTCACCCTATTATCTTTGGTAGACAACCAAGACCCACGGATTGCCTCATCAGCTGCTTTCTTCTGTTTATTACGGAACTCTTCCATTTAGTCCTCCTAAAATAAATTCTTTATTGAAGTTTACTGTGCAAAAATGACTTTAAAAAGGATACAAACCATTTGACACGTTTCAGAAAACAATTCCTTAATCATAGACTGTGATTATCTTCTTTGATTAAGGAATTATATTTCATAATGTATTAGATAGTTTGTATTTTTAATGTAATTTTTTCACATGGAACTTCAATAAAGAATTGCTTCTAGGAGGACTGAGTGCCAACTTTTCTTCAGTTTAAATATTGGCTTAGTTCATAGAAAATGTGTGTGAAAATTGTATTGTTTAATGATTGAGGTCTTGTCCATGATTGTGATGCCCTCATGAGGTCTAAGAACAACATTTCTTCATTGATGTAGAAAGACATAAATCCATGCTACACATTCATTCCTGCTGTGAATGTGTCAAAGGTTGTCATAAGTTTCTGCTCACTGGCTCTTCTTTATCTCTGAGATTTAATGCTGATTTAATGCTGTGATCAGGCCTACAAAAATGTTTGTCAACACTCAACAGATAAATCTTTTCTTTCTTTTTTATTGTGTGGCAATGAGAATTCATCCTTATTCTAAGCTTTTGTCCGGTCTCCACCACATGTAGACCTCCAGTGGGATATTTGGTACATATAATTAATTACGCTACTTTAGATGTGGTGAAGCTTAAGATACCTGGTTTATCTTGTTCATGGTCATTGGTGTCCATCAACAATGTGCATGCATCATACAGTATCTTTACGAGACCGACCATGGACTCTATTGTGGTGGCTGGTGTAAAGTGACAAAGAAGGAGCAACATCTGAACATTATAGCATAATCTGTTATGTTTTGGTAGCTGAGGAGAGCAGGCAAAAACGGCAATACACCAGAGAGGTTGGAATCTATTGGATTGCAGTACCCTGACTAACCACCACAACTAAAGGCAGCCGTGGAGCGTTCCTACGTTGGTCCTAGACGCCTCGTCACAGCCTGAGAGATTAACTACACCTAAAGATAGAAAGAGGAAAGCTATCTGCCCCGGAGCAGATCCCCAAAGAACATAGGAAGCCCCCAAACATGTAATGGCGGTTAGACAAGAGGAAATACAGACACAGACAGAAAATAGTATGAGCAAACGCTGGGGCCCAATCTGCCTAGACAGAAAAGGATAGAAAGGATACTCAATGCAATCCAAAAAAAAACCTAAAAAAATGCCAACGCTACTAATTGCAAAAACACCTGAGATCACACGACCTCTACCACCTAAATCAGTTCTCTGGTGTAACAAAACTAAGCCGCAGCCACTGAAAAAACTGGAAAAGGCAAATGAACAAACAAGAGTGGCTCCAGCAGAACCGAGAGGAGCCTAAGCCCCCAGGAGGGGGGAACCTGGCCAACCTCACAGAAATGCAGAGAAATATGCAAATGGCAAGCACAAAAACAAAAACAGAAAATATCTTATCTGAAAGCAGAAGAAGAGGCAAGACTCAGCAAGCTTCCAAGTGAACCAGGAACCACAGTTGAGACAAGAACAATTGATCACCGGCAACCATGATGGGAGGGAACCTCCCTTATATCAAGCCAGTCTGTGAATCCTGATTGCCAATCCTCATTGAATGGTTCAGTACTGTTAGTAACCACCAGAGGGAGCTTCTGCTCAGAATTCATTTCCAAAACATTCACAACAGTACCCCCCCCTTGAGGAGGGGTCACCGAACCCTCATTTGTGCAACCAGGTCGGTCAGGATGAGCTCTGTGATACGCACGGATCAGTCTCCTAGCATGGATGTCCGAAGCAAACACCCAAGAATTGTCCTCCTGACCATAACCTCTCCACTTAACCAAATACTGGAGTTTCCGTCTAGAAAAACGAGAATCCAATATTTTCTCAACCACATACTCCAGATTGCCCTCAACCAAAACAGGGTCAGGAGGCACAGCCATAGGAACCACTGGCTCGACAAACCTCTTCAATAAGGACTTGTGGAACACGTTATGGATCTTAAATGTCCCTGGAAGAAGTAAACGAAAGGAAACAGGATTAAGAATCTCCATGATCTTATAAGGTCCAATGAACCTAGGCTTAAACTTAGGAGATGCAACTCTCATAGGGATATTTCTTGAGGACAACTTGACCAAGTCCCCCACTTTAAACCGAGGACCATCAGTCCTATGCCGGTTGGCAAACCGCTGGGCCTTCTCCTGAGAGAGGGACAACCTCTCCACTACCTGGTCCCAAATCTGCTGCATACGCTCCACAACAGAGTCAACACCCGGACAGACAGAAGCCTCCGTCTGTCCCAAAGAAAATCGAGGGTGAAACCCAAAATTGCAGAAAAATGGAGACATCAAAGTGGCAGAGCTAGCCCTATTATTAAGAGCAAACTCAGCCAAAGGCAAAAAAGAGACCCAGTCATCTTGATCAGCAGACACAAAGCATCTCAGATAAGTCTCCAATGTCTGGTTTGTTCTCTCAGTTTGTCCATTGGTCTGAGGATGAAAAGCAGAGGAGAAAGACAATTGAACACCAAGTTTAGAACAAAAAGTCCTCCAAAATCTGGAAACAAACTGGACTCCTCTGTCAGACACAATGTTCTCAGGAATGCCATGTAACCGAACCACGTGCTGAAGGAACAAAGGCACCAATTCGGAGGAGGAAGGCAACTTAGGTAATGGCACAAGATGTATCATCTTGGAAAACCTATCACAAATCACCCAGATAACGGTCATTCTCTGAGAAACAGGGAGGTCGGAAATAAAATCCATAGAGATATGGGTCCATGGTCTCTTGGGCACAGGCAATGGCATCAACAAACCACTCTAGGAGAGCAAGGCTTGGAGCGAGAGCAAGTCCCGCAGGACTGCACAAATTCCCTGACGTCACGAGACAAAGTAGGCCACCAAAAGGACCGACTAACCAAGTCTCTGGTACCAAAAATTCCGGGATGACCGGCCAACGCGGAACAATGAATCTCAGACATCACACTCTTTTTCCACCGGTCTGGGACAAACAATTTCCCAATAGGGCAGCGCTCGGGTTTATCCTCCTGACACCCTTCCAGAGCCAGTCTCAAATTAAGCGAGATGGCGGAAAGAGCTACACCCTCTTTCAAAATAACAGCAGGATCAGGTAACTCAGGAGAGTCCGCAAGGAAACTCCTCGAGAGGGCATCCGCCTTAACATTCTTAGTGCCAGGAAGAAAGGAAACCACAAAATTAAAACGTGTGAAAAACAAGGCCCACCTGGCCTGTCTAGGATTAAGTCGCTTGGCTGATTCCAGATAAACCAGATTCTTATTGTCCGTGAGGACCACCACCTGATGTTTGGCTCCCTCCAGCCAATGTCTCCACTCTTCAAAAGCCCACTTCATGGCCAATAACTCCCGATTACCCACGTCATAATTACATTCAGTTGGAGAAAATTTTTGAGAGAAAAAGGCACAAGGGTTACTTTTAGAGGTCTCAGGATCTCTTTGGGACAAAACGGCACCTGCCCCAATTTCAGAGGCATCAACGTCCACCTGAAATGGCAGAGAAATATCAGGCTGCCGTAGAACAGGAGCAGAAGTGAATCTCTGCTTAAGTTCCCGAAACGCAGAGACTGCCTCAGGAGGCCAATTCACCACATCAGAACCCTTTTTGGTCAAATCAGTCAATGGTTTAACAATAACAGAGAAATTAGCAATAAATTTACGATAAAAATTGGCAAAACCCAAGAATCTCTGAAGAGCCTTTAATGAAGTAGGTTGGACCCAATCACAGATGGCCTGAACCTTGACCCGGTCCATTTCAATAACAGATGGAGACAAAATGAATCCCAGAAATGAGATCCTCTGTACGCCAAAAAGACACTTTGATCCCTTCACATACAGAGCATTCTCTCTCAAAATCTGGAACACAGTCCGAACATGTTTCACATGAGAGTCCCAGTCATTGAAAAAATCAAGATATCATCCAAATAAACAATCAGAAATTATCCACAAAATCCCTGAAAATGTCATTCATGAAGGACTGGAAGACGGAAGGAGCATTAGTGAGCCAAAGGGCATCACAAAGGTACTCAAAATGCCCTCTGGGGTATTAAACGCCGTCTTCTATTCATCCCCGTGCTTAATGCGAATAAGGTTATACGCCCCCCTAAGGTCAAGCTTGGTAAACCAAGTAGCATTTTCACCCTGGAAAACAGGTCAGAAATCAAGGGTAACGGATATTGATATTTCACAGTGATCTTGTTCAAGAGACGATAATCAATACACGGCCTTAATGAACCATCCTTTTTGGCCACAAAGAGAAAACCGGCACCCAAGGGTGAAGAGGATGGTCTGATATGACCCTTCTCCAATGACTCCTTGATATAAGACCGCATAACGTCATGTTCAGGTACAGACAAGTTAAAAAGGCGACCTTTAGGGAATTTACTACCAGGCACTAATTCAATAGCGCAGTCATAGCTCCTATGGGGGGGGGCAAGGATGCAGATTTACTTTCGCTAAACACATCAGAAAAATCAGTCAAAAAGTCAGGAACTTCCTGAGACTGGGGAGAGGCAGAAAAAACAGGAGTGTTGGCATTAACACATTGGCAGCCCCAACTGGTCACAGACACAGATCTCTAATCCAAAACAGGATTATGAGACTGTAACCAAGGGAAACCTAGTACAATAATGTCATGCAGATTATACAGTACCAAAAATTTGCAAACTCTCCTGATGATCAGGTTCAACCCTCATTATCACCTGAGTAGAAAACTGGGGTTTATTCTCAGCCAAAGGGGTAGAATCAATCCCCAGTAGGGGAATAGATTTCCGTAGGGGTATCAAGGGAAACCCACAACATTTGGCAAAATCAAAATCCATCAGGTTAATTGCTGCGCCTGAATCAACAAAAGCCTGAGCAGAAAATGTGGACAGGGAGCAAATCAGGGTAACGGTCAACAGAAATTTAGTCTGAACACTACCCAAGACAACTGAGCGTGCAAAACGTCTTCCCCGCTTAGGGCAGACTGAAATAGCATGAGAGGCGTCACCACAATAGAAACATAACCCATTGCGTTTTCGAAACTCATGATGCTGTGTCCCAGAAGCCACTCTATCACACTGCATGGGTTCAGAAGCTGGCTCACAAGGCAACACTATTCCACGCATACCTCTACGCTCACGCAAACGTCTGTCAATTTGAATCGCTAATGACATAGAATCATTGAGACCAGAGGGAGCAGGGAAACCCACCATAACATCTTTTACATTCTCTGACAGCCCCTTCCGAAAAAGGGCTGCCAAAGCATCATCATTCCATTTGGTTAGGACTGCCCATTTTCGGAATTTCTGACAGTATAACTCAGCGTCCTCAAGCCCCTGATTTAATGCCAACAAGGTTCTTTCAGCTTGATTAGTGACATTAGGGTCATCGCACAATAACCCCAGAGCCAGAAAAAATGCATCAACATCACTCAAAACAGGGTCCCCAGGTGTCAGGGAAAAAGCCCAATCCTGAAGATCGCCGCGCAGGAGAGAGATGACAATTTGAACCTGCTGTGCTGCGTTCCCTGAGGACTTAGGTTTTAAGGCAAAAAACAACTTACAGTTATTTTTGAAATTCAGAAATTTGGCCCGATCTCCCAAAAACAAATCTGGCATGGGAATCCTAGGTTCCACAACCGGCAACCCAGCAAGATAGGTAGCAATACTCCGAACCTCAGTAGCAAGCTGATCCACACGGCCAGACAGCTGTGCAAGCTCCATTGAGAGAACAAAAAATTCCTCCTCAGCACCTAGAGAAAAAGAGGGAAAAAATGTAAGAAACAGAAAAAAAAAAAAAATCTCTTACAACTCTGACACTTTTTTTTTTTCTTTCCACACTATTTTTCCCTTCTGTGAGTACCATACAATTTTCAGTTTGACCGGTGATACTGTTATGTTTTGGTAGCTGAGGAGAGCAGGCAAAAACGGCAATACACCAGAGAGGTTGGAATCTATTGGATTGCAGTACCCTGACTAACCACAACTAAAGGCAGCCGTGGAGCATTCCTACGTTCCTACGTGGAGCATTCCTAGACACTTTGTCACGGCCTGAGAGATTAACTACACCTAAATATAGAAAGGGGAAAGCTATCTGCCCCGGAGCAGATCCCCAAAGAACATAGGAAGCCCCCAAACATGTAATGGCGGTTAGACAAGAGGAAATACAGACACAGACAGAAAATAGTATAGCAAACGCTGGGGCCCAATCTGCCTAGACAGAAAAGGATAGAAAGGATACTCGCTGCAATCCAAAAAAATGCCAATGCTACTAATTGCAAAAACACCTGAGATCACACGACCTCTACCACCTAAATCAGTTCTCTGGTGTAACAAAACTAAGCCGCAGCCACTGAAAAAACTGGAGAAGGCAAATGAAAAACAACAGTGGCTCCAGTGGAACCGAGAGGAGCCCAAGCTCCCCAGGAGGGTGGGAACCTGGCCAACCTCACAGAAATGCAGAAAAATATGCAAATGGCAAGCACAAAAACAAAAACAGAAAATATCTTATCTGAAAGCAGAAGAAGAGGCAAGACTCAGCAAGCTTCCAAGTGAACCAGGAACCACAGTTGAGACAAGAACAATTGATCACCGGCAATCATGACGGGAGGTAACCTCCCTTATATCAAGCCAGTCTGTGAATCCTGATTGACAATCCTCATTGAATGGTTCAGTACTGTTAGTAACCACCTGAGGGAGCTTCTGCTCAGAATTCATTTCCAAAACATTCACAACAATAATCAGTGTTTGACTTGCAAATGTGTTATTTCTCAATGAGCAGCTCTTTATTTGCTGTACACCAGTTATTAATGAAATCCTGTTTCATATGATATTTTGTATAAACTACTTTGGGCAAAAAAAAGAAACTTGATACAGAAATAGCCAAACTTTTCTGTATGTAACATACATTGTATTTATTTTAAGCTAGGTGATCTACCCAAGAACCAGGGAATAGCAACCATGATTAGCAAAGGACACTGCAGAAAAGTATTTTATAGGTCCACCATGTATATTTGTAATTGAGATCCAAAGCTTCCATCAGTCTTTATCACGTATAAATAAAGTATACATACCTCCTTTTTTTAATTCCCTTCCACAAAAAAATAAATATAAAACTGAATGTTCTAATTCATCACTACACCTGTTTAAAGCCAGGATTTGTACATGACCTTACTGCTTTTTTCCTTTGCCCTGCTCAGTGTTAAAGTATACTTGGTAGTTAAGGAGACAATAAGATGTGACCCCATCTAATAACCCTGACTATTTAGCCACTTTATGATTCACTCAACATTTTCACTAGAAAACCTTGCTGACGAAAGAGTGAAGTGAATTTTTTTTTAACACAACCTCATGGCTTCACATAATCTATTAGTTTATTTGGTGTCTGTTGTTGCCATCACTCTTTTTCTCACTTGATATTTGAATTTTATTACAATTTGTACAGAAATGATAAGTTATATAGTACACTATAATTACCATTTCAGGGCAACGTTATTGAAAGTAATAAAATCAAGTTTTATTCTTGGCAGATGACTGTACCTGGAGCGCTGAAGGACTTCTGCTATCAGTTATCAAAGTAGATGATCATGACCTCACACCAGATACATGTGAAGTTTATGCCACTATTCCAGATATAACTCCAGCCCTTCACAGCAAAACTCCATCATTTGGTCATTTTCAACAATTGTTATCTAATGATGCCTCACAGACAGTTATGCAAAATGAAGATAACAGAAGGGACAACGAATATCAAACAGCTCACACAATGGAGAAGCGATTTTCATGTTCAGAATGTGGAAAATGTTTTACATCTAAATGCTATCTTGATAAACACAAGAGAGTTCACACAGGGGAGAAGCCATTTTCATGTTCAGAATGTGGGAAATGTTTTACCTATAAATCCGGCTTATTTAGCCATCATAAAATTCATACAGGTGAGAAACTATTTTTATGTTCAGAATGTGGGAAATCTTTTAGTGTGAAATCAAAACTTGTCACACATCAAAGAATTCATACAGGGGAAAAGCCATATTCATGTTCTGAATGTGGGAAATGTTTTTGTCAGAAAGTTGATCTTGCTAAGCATCAGAGAACTCACACAGGGGAGAAGCCATTTTCATGTTCAGAATGTAGGAAATGTTTTAACCAGACATCAGAACTTGTTGCACATCTGAGAACTCACACAGGAGAGAAGCCATATTCATGTTCGGTGTGTGGGAAACATTTTACAGAGAAATCAAATCTAATTACACATCAGAGAATTCACAGAGAGGAGAAGCCATTTTCATGCTCGGAATGTGGGAAATATTTTAAAGTGAAATCCTATCTTGTTAGCCATCAGAGAACTCACACAGGTGAGAAGCCATTTTCATGCTCAGAATGTGAGAAATGTTTTAGGCAGAAATCAGATTTAGTTATACATCAGAGAACTCACAATGGACAGAAGCCATTTTCTTGTCTAGAATGTGGCAAATATTTCATAAAAAAATCAAATCTTGTTGCACATCAGAGAATTCACACAGGGCAAAAGCCATATTCATGTTCAGAATGTGGGAAATGTTTTAACCAGAAATCACATCTTGTTGTGCATGAGAGAAGTCACACAGCAAAGTAGCCATTGTCTTTTTTTATATAAGTTTATTGACAAATTTAAGGATTAAAAAATACAACAGTTACTGTCAAAGTAACTGTAAGCAAAAAATCTCAATAAACATCTATTATCAAAAAGGAAATAGAATCAAAATAATTTGCCTAAATATCAGTCACGTGTATACAATATTTTACGTATATATACAGTATTACCACATCTTAAAGGGGTTGTTTGGCGCTTAAGAAAAAATATCATGGATAGATGCTGCTATAGTTAATCAGAACGCTTGCCGAAGCACCATCCGCTGCCTCACTTTTATCTATGGTAATTAATAGGGTAAAGTTAATTCAATGAGACCAGTTGTGAATCAGATGGTTGCTTCTGCCACTGTCCAAATCTAATGTCTGCTGACAGATCAGATTGAAGAAAAAGATATCAGAACAGGTCTAAAACTTGTTACGAATCGGGGCGTGGCTGGCCTATGGAGGGATAGGAAGCAGACCTTCTGAGCTCCTGCAATCCCTGCTATAAATCTGCATTCTTGAGCGTCCCTATGCATCGTCTACCGGCCATGGGCAGAAAGAAAGGCTCTCTGAGATCAGCTGTGACTGCTGCTGCCGCTGACGGCACTTTACACAAATACCTCTGGGAATCCGGGGATTCAGGCCTACGGGCCTCACAGAAGCCTGTGGAGAATCCAGACTGCCCTGAAGCAGAGAGCCCGAAGCTTCCTACAACGGGGGGAGAAGGTGGGGGCTGAGAACAGACTCTCCATCTCAGTGATCCCAGCGGGGGAGGCCCTGCAGAAGTCTCCTGTGATGGAGCATTCCCACAGCGACAGCGACGAGCTCACAGGTGACTCCAGGCAGGATAGGAGTGTGGAGGCCCTGTCTGGACAGACCCCCACTGGAGTTTTTACTGCAGACCCCCTCCTCTCTTGAGCTACCGAAGCAGAGGTTCAGAAAGAATGCTCCTCAGTCCTGCTCATCGGCTGGCTCTGCTTCCCCTGACTCTGAGGGAGGTGAGGGATCAAGCTGGGACTGGCAGGCACACCTAAAAGCCCTACCTACTAATGCGGATCTGGACCGGCGCTTCCAGAAGCTGGAGCAATTATACACCCGCAATATGGCGGAGTTACAGAAGGACTTACATCATGTGGGCCAGAGGGTCTCTGAGGTGGAGGATGCGCATTCTTCATTGAGCTCCACTGTTGATACTCATGGCGGGGTGCTGCAGGCTCACGCTTTACAGATCTCTAACTTATGGTTCCATCTGGACGACGTGGAGAATCGTCATCGTCGTAACAATATCCGCATTAGGGGCCTGACAGAGGACATTGGCGCGGCTCAGCTGGACGGTTGGGCGCAATCGTTTTTTGTCTCTCTTCTTAACCAGGACCCTGCGACCGCCATTGAAATTGATCGCATCCATCGATCCCTGGGACCTAAACCAACTGACCCGTCTCGGCCCCGCGATGTCATTTGCAGGATCCATTTCTTCAAAATCAAGGACCGGATCCTTAATAAAGCCAGAGAGCAAGCCCAGTTACAGTTTCGTGATCGACCCATCCAGCTGCTTCCAGACCTGGCGAGACGTACGCTTCTTCAGCGCAAGGCGCTTCGGCCGTTGTTGGAGGCTCTCCGTTCCAAAGAGATCGTTTATCGCTGGAGCTATCCCTTTCAGCTCTTGGCCCGTAAAGATGGACGGTTGGCCACCTTTCGCTCTCTGGGCGATTTACCGAATTTCCTGAGCACCTTTGAACTGCCGATGATCTCTCTTCCGGATTGGCCTAAGGTGGAGTCTCCCCCGATTATGGCTCCGGGTGGCGACTGGTCGGTGGTTCGTCCGCGGGAGCACCGTGAGAGTAGAAATCGCAGGGATCCGGCTATATGATATGCATTACTGCTTATTTTCTTGAGTACTTTGTTTCCTCATGTTCAGCTTTGGAAGCCTTTGGTTGGTGGATGTACATTAGGGGGGAGCGGGCTGCTGGGCTCACACGGCCTTCTCCCTTGTTGATCTTTCGCTTTATTGCGGATTAATGTAAAACGCCTGAGGACATGCTCGGGTGGGGGGGGTCGTGGGGGCTTGGGGCCGGTTCTCCGGTAAATTTACAGTGTTACTGTTTGCGGGATTGCTTGGGAATGCGGGTTATGGGGGACTGCGCTACGCAGTGCCTCACAGTTATAAAGTTATTTTTTACATTGCGGGGAGGGGGTTTGGGACAGGTTCTGTCTGTTCTGGGTAGGTTATCATGCTTGCTCTTAGGGCGATCCGGCGGGGTTGGGGGCCTCGGTGGGACACCGCTTTCCTGGTGGCGCTCCGGGGTCCTGAATTTCGTGGAGTCATTGTCTCCCGATTGGGATTCAGCTTTAGTTTGAGGAATTTCGGTTCCTGTGTACATTCGGGGTGGGTATGGGTTTTGTTCATGTTCTGTTTTTCTGCTAGGTTCTTTTCTTCTTCTTCTTTCTGCTCTTTTTCTACTCTTTGTGTCCGGCCTTCCTCTCGTTGGTCCTCCCGCCCGGCTCCTAATTTGTTCCTCCTCTGCGTGGTCCCATGGCTGATCTCACTTTTTGTTCTTATAATGTCCGTGGCCTTAATAGTCCTGGAAAACGGGGACAGATCTTGTACCATTTGCATAAAAAGAGGGTAATGGTGGCCATGCTGCAGGAGACACATTTTAAGGCAGATCAGCTTCCCAGATGCTCAACCCGCTTCTATTCTTCATGGCACCACGCTCCGAATCCGGAGGCTAAAGTAGGTGGAGTGTCCATAGCCCTTCATAAAAGCTTCCAGCATTCGGTGGTGGAGGTAGAGGCGGGTTCAGATGGTCGCTACCTTTTTCTGAAATTGTTGATTGGAATGCATCGGTATACCTTCGCTAATCTGTATTTTCCTAACTCAGCTCAGGTGTCTTTTGGACTGGAGGTGATAGACAAGCTGACCAGGTTTGCCGAGGGTTCTACTATTATCTTGGGGGGTGACTTTAACCTATTCTTCAATGCGGAGATGGATTCGTCAACAGGTAGGTCCTCTGTCTCTCTTGCAGCCTTGAGGCGTTTGAAGAAGGGTCTCATTGCCTTACGGGTGGTGGACTTATGGCGTACACTTCACCCTACTACAATGGATTATAGTTACCACTCATTGGCACATAATTCATATAGTAGACTGGACCACGTTTTTGTATCACACTCACTATTGGATGACAATCCCATGTGTTCCATGGGGGCGTTCTTGTGGTCTGATCATGCACCTGTTTATAGCTCATGTAAGCAGTCCTCGGCGTGTGAACGGGAGTTTTCCTGGCGCCTAAATGACAATTTATTGCAGGATGCTATGTGTTGCGGATGTGCGCAGGGCTGTTGAGGACTTTGTCAAGGTGCATGAGTCGGATGACACGGGCGCCCCTATACAATGGGAGTCCCTTAAGTGCGTATTGCGGGGCATATTTATCTCCCATGGTTCGCGTCTGAAAAGGGATAGGGTTAGTACGTTACGAGCTCTGCTGGCAGATCTGGGTGCTCTGGAGATGGCAATAAAAGGAGACCCTCGGACGCACGACTGGCAGAACTCTCAAATGCTCGTCATAAGATCTTGAAAATTCTAGACCAAAAATCGCTGTGTTACCGAGATAAATGGCGCAAGAATTATTATGAGTATGGCAACAAGGCAGGCACTTTGCTCGCCAGAACCTTGCGTCCGAGAGCTCCCAACTCTTATTTATTTTCCATTAATGATCAGCGTGGCCGAACAGTTCATTCCAATGGAGAAATCTTGGAGGCCTTCCGGTCATATTATGAGACCTTGTACAATATTGACCCCTCTCCGACTGGGGACCCGTTTCTGCCATCACAGCGTATTTTGGACTACTTGGAGACCTTTGCCCCGCGACGCTTAGACCCCGGGACGATTAATGCTTTGGAGGGTGACATGACGTTGGAGGAGGTGGCCCTAGTCATCAAGGACTTAAAGGCGGGCAAAAGCCCGGACCTGACTGGTTTCACGCCCAGATTCTAGTCGCACATTTGGGGACATTTTGGGGCCGGTAATGCTTCGGGCTTTTAATGCTGTGGCCAGGGGAGATCAGTTTCCTTCACAGACCCTACAAGCTGTCATAACGGTGTTGCCGAAGCCTGGGAAGGATCTTTCAAGTTGTGGTAACTTTCGCCCTATCTCGCTCATTAATGTAGACATAAAGGTCTACGCTAAGGTCATGGCGTGGCGGCTTCGCCCACACTTGCCTGGCCTCATACACAGGGATCAGGTGGGCTTTGTTCAGGGCAGGGAGGCGGGAGATATACCCTAAAGACATTGGCTCTTATGGATCCTGCACGAGCTTTGGGGTCACCTCTCTGCCTCCTTTCCATTGACGCTGAGAAGGCGTTTGACAGGGTGCATTGGGGCTTTTTGGCAGCAACTCTCTCACGGATTGGTCTGGGGCCCCGTATGCGCTCTTGGATTTTGGCTCTATATAGATCGCCTACGGCTAGGGTGAGAGTCAATGGGTCGCTTTCCATGCCTTTTCGTATCGGGAATGGAACGCGCCAGGGGTGCCCCTGTCACCGACCTTATATGTGCTGGTCATGGAGGCGTTGGCTAATGCCTTACGCAAGGATGCCACTCTCCAGGGGTTCTGTAGGGGTGGTTTTCATCAGAAAGTGTCCTTGTTTGCTGATGATCTCCTCATATATATGTCCTCGCCACATATAGGGATTCCTACGGTGATGAAACATTTCCAAACCTTTGGCGAGCTTAGCAATTTTAAAGTTAACCATAAGAAATCGGAGCTGCTCAATGTGTCCCTGTTGGGAGAGGAGGCAGAGAGGATAAGGCTCATGTGGGTTTTTGCGTGGCAGCCTTTAGCCATCACATATCTGGGGGTGAAAATAGCATCGGACGCTTCCAAATTATTTGACCTTAATTATGGCGCTCTGTTGCGTCAGATTGAGGAGGATCTCAAGAAGTGGAAAGTACTGCAATTGTCTTGGTTCGGCAGAGTCAATGCTTTGAAGATGAATATCCTTCCCAGGCTCCTCTACCTGTTTCAGACCATACCTTTGGTTGTGCCTAGACCCTTTTTTGATAGATTACGGCGCGCAGCTTCGAGGTTCGTGTGGGGGTCCTCCCGTCCGCGCATACGGCATTCTATTTTGATCCGCCCAAAACTGAATGGGGGGGGTCGGATTACCGGACTTTCTGTTGTATTATAGAGCCACTGTTTGCAAGAAAGTCCTAGACCTGACTTACCGAGGGAAGGAAAAACTATGGTAGAAATAGAGAGACATAACGGCCCAGTAACGGCACAGGGCATATTTTGGCTGCCAAAATTGGCACGCTATCGCGATGGGGACTTGTCCCTGATCTTGAGGACACTGCTGACTATATGGGACGGCTTCGCGCCCGGGGTCGGTTTAGTGTCGGTTCCTGGTCCCCTGACGCCCCTTGTTGGTAATGCTGCCTGCCCATCTTTAACGAGGGGGCTCCCTGCTCTGCCGGTTTTTGACACCTGGGTTTTTTCCCTGCGCAATTTTTACACGCAATCAGGCTACGTTGGCCTTGGGGACATTCTAGGGACGGGAGCTGGTACAGCAGGCGCGTGGTTGATATACTTTCAGATGCGTAGTTATGCCTCCTCATTGGAGGCACTGGTCCACCCACATTTGCGACTTACAGACTTTGAACAGCTATGTACAGGTGGGACTGCTCCTGTCCATGATGTTTCTTTGGTGTATCGCCTCTTGGTTGCGGGAGAGACAGGGGACTCTTTGCCCCCATTTGTGAGTGGTTGGGAACGGGAGTTGGGTAGAACATTCTCGCCAGACTTATGGTTTAAAGCTTTCCACATGACTCACAAGGGCACGATAGCTGGCCGTGCTCAGGAGGCGAATTACAAACTGTTGTCTCGCTGGTACAGAACCCCTTCTAGACTTGCGAAGATGTACTCCACTTGTACTGATGAGTGCTGGCGCTGCGGCAGTGGCTATGGCTCCTTCGTCCACATTTGGTGGGAATGCCCCAAGATAGTCCCAATTTGGAGGGAGGTGGGGTTATTGTTTTCCAAATTTAGTGGGAGATCCGTCTCAATCACATTACAAATGGCCCTTCTATCAATGATCCCGGGAAGGGTGCAGCTCATTAAATAAGGGCTCCTGCATTTCTTTCTGCAGGCGGTCCGTCAATTAATCCCCAGGTGTTGGAGATCTATCCATCCACCCTCGAGAATCCAATGGGTGGAACTCATGGACGATATACGTTACATGGAGGAGCTTAGGGTAGCCGATGCAGGGAGGTCTGAGTCCTATCTGCGAATGTGGAGTGAGTGGGTGACATTTAGGGGCTCTCCGGAGTTCCGGGATTGGCTTTCTCGGGCTGTTGAGGCTTCCAGGGTAGAAGTGGGTGGCGGTGAATAGACTTTCTGATGGATATGGGCAATGAGTGGCTGGGTGGACAGGCGAGAGTCGGACCTTTCTCTATCTTTGTTCTTCTATTGTCTTTTCTTCCTCTTCTCTTCTTTTTCCTTTTCTTTGGCTTTTGCTTTTCTTTACTCTTTTCAGTTTCTTCTTATATTTTCCTTTTATGGTGGATGCTGCCTCTCTCATTCTGTTCTTGAAGTTTATTAAAGCAAAGTGCCTGGGTATTGTGAACAATGTTCCTATGAGTTTACCAGAGCCCGGAATACTACTGAATGCTATGTTTCTAAACATTACTGTATAATTCGGTGCTGGAGGTTGTCTGTGTTTCTAGATGTACTTGCTCTGTTTCATTGCCGAGAGAGGCGCTGCACTATAACTGTTTACGCAACTTGTTTGTTGCCTTTTGTATTACATAAATGCTATAATAAAAACTATTTGAACCATAAAACTTGTTACGAATCATTAGTAAACATTTGCCTTTAAAGGGAAGGTACCATGAAAGTTTTTCAACAATTGAAAAAAAGTATTAATGTTTTAATTTTTTTAATAAACATTATAATTTGTTGTTAATGAAGTAAAATATGAAAAATAGTTTTAAAAAGTTTGGTGTTTCCACTTTTTAACACTAGGGGGAGCAGCTGTTGAAATTTGCCAATGAAAACCAAATGTACAACTAACTCACATTAAGACTGCAGTAAGTGTGGGCGTGGTCTACTCACATGTGTGTGATGTCACTTCTCTCCTCCACTTCTGGGTGTTTTCAAAAGGATAAGAAAGAACAAAGGTTAGGATCACAGTGAGGAGTCATTTTGTTAGTGACTGCAAAGTGATAATGACAAGTAGACAGGGGTCACACATTACACCACTGCTCCCATAGAAGTAGACAGAGCGGGGGTTACACATTACACCACTGCTTCCATAGAAATAGAAGGAGCAGGGTCATGCATTGCAACACTGCTCCTATAGAAGTGGATAGAGCAGTGTCATACAGTTCTTAGGGAGCAGTGGTGTAATGTGTGACCCCACTCTCTCTACTTCTATGGGAGTAGTAATATATTGGACTGAGTGGGGTCACACATTACACCACTGCTCCCATAGAAGTGGATGGAGTCTGCTCGCATAGAAGCTGATAGAGCAGGGTCACAAATTTCTAAGGGAGCAGTGGTGTAATGCATGACTACTGCTCCATCCACTTCTATGGGAGCAGTGGTGTAATGCGTGACCCTGCTCCTTCCACTACATCACTACTCCTATAGAAGTAGACAGCAGGGTCACACATCAATTGCTCCCTCCCCTCCAGCACCAAAGAAAAAAAAAATTAACGGGATCACGGAAGAACATATGTCATAACTTTGCAGCCCTTACAAAATAATTTTTGTCCTATTGATCCCTCTAGATTCCCCATATAGTCCAATGGGCCCCACATAATACTCCACAGTGTAATGGCCCCACATAGATACATAAAATAGATAAATAGAATAGATGGCTATCCTGTAAACATATAATGTCACAAGCCCCTACATATAATAATCTTGTACCCCTTAGTGCCTTTCATATGGCACTAAAGGGTGTTAGCCTTGTTTACCCTAATAAATAAAGAAATAAATTAAAGCAATGTGGGTCCCCACTGTTATTGGTAACTAGCCAAGGTAAAGCAGACAGCTGCAGGCTTATATTATCAGGCTGGGAAGGTCCCAGGTTATTGAACCCATCCCAACCTAAAAATACCAGCCAGATACAACCCCAGAATTGGCGCATCACATTAAATGCTCCAAATCTGGTGCTTTGCCCGGCTCATCCCGATTGCCCTGGTGCGCTGTCAGTTGGATTATTGGTAGGGTTTTAACTTTCCTGACAGACTTCAATTTTTCAAATCTTTTCTGCCTTTTTATTTTTGTTTTACAAACTTTTACTTATCTCAGTGATTCTGAAACAGTTTTTTGTGACACATATTACTTTGTTAGTGTTAAATTTACGTTGATATGATTTGTGATTATTATAATAAACATCTGTAATTTGTTAAACATTTTGAAGAACTAGCAATTTTTTCAAAGGTTGACTATTTATGCTCTTAAAATAATTTGTAATCACACAATGTATTAATAAATTACATTCACCAAATGCTTACTTTGCGTTAGCATCATTTTTCAAACACACTTGTATTTTGCTGAGATGTTAGAAGATTTAAACATTTTGCAGCAAATTGCACAAAGCCTTTGGAGACTCCTCTCTCCTGGCTAGATGAACCCCGACTGCTCGTAGAGCTTGGTTATTTAAACCTAAGCCTGGATTCCCATCATGTGATTGATCACATGATCATAACCTCACGCAGGTTCTGGCAGGGGAGAAAAGTGGACCCTCTCCCACCCGCTCTATGAAGGTCCACCTAAAACTAGCCCTTTTATGCAAGTTAACCCTCATAACATGTAGTGTGCTGGATAAAAAATGCTCTGGTTTCATATCACTGGCGTAATGACACATATCTTCCTTCTACCACCCTGCCAGTGACTCTGTCACATATTACCCCCCTCTGCCCAAAGCCGAGGGTTTTGGCACTTTCACTCACTAGGCAGGGGAGTCTGGACAGGGCATCTGCATTCCCATGCAACTTTCCTGGCCTATATTCTACGTGAAAGGTGAACTCTTGGAGGCCCAAGAATCATCTAGTCACCAGAGCATTCTTCTTTTCCCTTAACCACCTCAAAGGGCATGGTCAGACATCAGCTTAAACCTATGGCCTAGCAGGTAGTACCTTATGGTATCCACTGCCCATTTTATGGCCAAGCATTCCTTTTCGACTATGGCATAGTTTCTTTCACCTGAAGAGAGCTTCCTGCTCAGATACATGATGGGATGCTCCTCCCCATTCACCTCCTGAAACAGCACGGATCCCAAGCCGACTTCTGAAGCATCTGTCTGGACAATGAACTCCTTGGTGAAGTCTGGTGCGAACAGAACTGGATGCCTACACAGAGCCTGCTTCAGCTCCTGGAACTCCATCTCAGTCTCTTCAGACCACTTAACTAGCGTCGACCTTGTGCTTTGAAGGAGGTCCGACAATGGCGCGGCAATCATGGTGAACCTTGGGATAAACCACCGGTAGTAACCCACAATTCCAAGAAATGCTTTCACTTGCTTCTTAGTGGTTGTGGCCATTTCTGGATCACCTCAATCTTGTTTATCTGGGGCTTGATCTCTCCCCTCCTGACGACATAGCCTAGGTATTTGGCCTCTTCCTTAAACATTGGCACATTTCTTTGGATCGATGGTGAACTCCGCATTCCTCAACGCATCCAGAAAAGCTTGTACCTTTGGCAGATGACTACCCCAGTCCGAGCTGAAGACCACAATGTCATCCAGGTAGGCGGTCACATACTTCTTATGCGGAGCCAGCACTCAATTCATAGCCCTCTGAAAGGTTGCTGGGGCCCTTTGTAGACCAAAAGGCATCCTGGTGTATTGGAAACACCCATCAGGCGTTTAGGAAGCCATCTTCTCCTTAGCACTCTGGGACATGGGGATCTGCCAATAGCCCTTCATCAGGTCGAGGGTGGTAATGTACCTCGCGGTCCCCAGTCTCTCAATGAGTTCATCCTCCCGGGGCATCGGATACGCATCCGATTTGGAGACCTCATTCAGTTTGCGGTAATCGTTGCAGAACCGCCACTCTCTGTTGGGTTTCGGCCTGAAGACTATGGGACTCGACCATCCGCTTTTCGCCTCCTCGATCACCCCAACGTCCAGCATCCTCTTCACCTCATTGGCTATTACCTCCCGACGTGCTTTGGGAATTCGATATGCCCTGAGGTTCACCCTTACATGTGGTTCCGTCAACACATCATGTTCTGTCACCTGCGTATGCCCAGTCAACTCGAAGAAAGGTCACTGTTCTGCTGCAACAGCTCCCGACGCTGTTGTCTCTGGGCTAGTGTGAGAGTCTCTGCAACCGTGAGGTCGTCCACTGTGGCTTGGTGACTGGTACTTAGGCAAGGGGTTATCAGCGATTCCTGCTCTTGCCATGGCTTGAGCAAGTTCACGTGGTATATTTGGTGCGGCTTCCTTTGGCCTGGCTGGTGTACCTTGTAATTCACTCAGCTTCTCCACAACCTTGTATGGGCCTTGCCACTTGGCTAGGAACTTGCTCTGTACTGTGGGGATAAGCATTAGCATGCGGTCGCCGGGCTGGAACTGCATCACTCTTGCATAGGCTTCCTGCTCCTGCAGAAGATGCTCCTTCATGATTGGCATCACCTTCGCGATCCTCTCCTGTAGCTGGGAGACATGTTGAAAGATGCTCCGGTATGGCGTAATCTCAGCTTCCCAGGTTTCCTTGGCAATGTCCAGGAGCCCTCTCGGATGTCGACCATACAGGAGCTTGAACGGTGAGAAGCCAGTAGAGGCTTGTGGCACTTCTCTGATTGAGAACAGCAGGAACGGTAGCAAATAGTCCCAATCTCGGGCATCCTTCTCCATGACATTCTTGAGCATGGCTTTCAAGGTCTTACTGAAGCGCTCTACTAGGCCGTCTGTCTGCAGAGGTTCACAGCTGGGCAATTTTATTAATGGGGTTTCTTGGTCAGTCAAGATCTCCTTGGGTAGACCCATCCATGCAAAAATATGAACAAGTTCCCTGGCTATACTTTTGGCCGAGGCATTTCTGAGGGGCACAGCTTCCGGGTACCAGGTCGCATAGTCCATGACCACTAAGATGTACTGGTGTCCTTGTGCAGACTTAACTAGAGGCCCAACTAGATCCATGGCAATCCTCTCAAATGGGACCTCTATCACCGGCAACGGAACTAGGGACTTCGGAAATGAGTATAGTGAGCGGTTATCTGGCAGGTGGGGCAGGATCTACAAAGGTTTAAGATCTCCTGGTAACAACCCGGCCAATATAACCTCTGCATTATTCGCTCTTGTGTTTTCTCAACCCCCATATGTCCCCCAAAATATGTGAGTAGGCCATGTCTAACACCCTCCACCAGAGGGTACCTGGAACCAAAAGCTGCTTCCTTATTTCCCCTCCCCTCATTGTGGTTACGCGATATAGTAGCTCACCATTCACGGTGAAATGTGGGAACCTGGTGTCAACCCCCAGCTCTGGAGCAACCCCATCAATTACAGATATATTTTCATATGCATGCTTTAAGGTAACATCCTCCATCTGAGCAGAGCCAACATTTCCCCAAACACCTCCAGATCAGGAACCTCAGTCTCACTGACCTCCGCCTCATCCTCGTCACCCACCATGACACATAAGGGGAACTCCTCCACCTTGGGCTGTGGCGGGGATTGAGCAGAGTTGGGCTGGCCTCTGTCTGAGGCATTTACCATGGCAGTCTTCCCCAAGTCCCAAAACAGACTGAAGTCCCGACCGATTATCACAGGGTGTAGCAAGTCTTTCACAACCCCGACCTCGTGGGACTCAGTGCCACAGTTAGTTTTTATACAGACACTGGCAACAGGTTAGTCCTTGGCATAGTCATGGATACAGCGAACACCCACATGCTTCCCTGGAATCAGCTGGTGGGGAAGTGTAGACCTGATCAGGGTCACCAAACTCCCCAAGTCCAATAGTCCGGATACCAGCGCTCTGTTTATGGTCACAGGATATGACTGAGGCCCATCCCCGAGCTCATGGTCCACACTGCAAGCAGGGTAAGTGAAGTATGAGCAGCGCCGGCCTAGACTGCAGTCCATCTGCTCAGAAGACAAAGGACAATGGGCAGCAAAGTGTTCAGGACTGTGGCAACTCCAACAGATCAAGTCCTTACCAGCAGTCTTTTGCACCAATTCAACAGGACCTTGGAGCGTCGGACCTCCCCCAGTGGTGGCTCTACCCCTCTTTTGGGACTCAGGCTCCCACTGGGTACCCCAGTTTGGGGATGCACCACCCCCTGGCTTCTTTAGGGCCCTATCGACCACCTAGTATCTTTCTACTATGCCGAACAGGTCATCCTCATTCCAAGGATCCCCCTGGACCACCCATGTCTGTACAAACCTAGGAAGTGAATGGACAAACCTGTCCATTACAACCCGCTCCACCATCTGAGCTGGGGTGGAGGACTCCGGCGGTAATCATTTCTGCACTAGGTAAGTCCAACATCTGGGAGCGAGGTGGCTTACCACCGCAATACGCCCAATGATGAACCCTTTGGGCCCGGACAGACATCATGACCCCTGAGCGAGTATCTCAATTTTCAGTTTCCCATATTCCTGGGCATTCTGCAAGGCCAGGTCATAATAAGCCTTCTGGGTTAGATAGGGGGCCAGCACCTCCGTCCACTGGTCTCGCGGCAGTCTCTCTCACTCTGCCACCCGCTCAAGAACAGTCAGAAATGCCTCCATATCATCACTAGAGGTCATTTTCTGCATCTCTCGTCTTACCGCCTTCCGGACATGTGTGTCGTCACCTGGACTTCTGGGCTGGGTTTGCAACCTTCCCCGAACTGCATCGGCCAGCAACTCGATCTGCTGCTGTCTGAATTGGTCCTGATGCTGCAGCTGCTGAAGTTGCTGGATGAGCACCTTACTCGTCTCCTGATGGGCTAGCTGTTGTTGCTGCTGCACGCTCACCAGATGCTTGAGGAGGTCCTCCATTTTGCCTGACGCCATCCGCTGGCTGGTGGCCTCCTTTACCCAGGACATACGGTTTTGACCACGACTGCTACTGGCGTTCCTGGAATGATGCCCGCATTCGAACTTGTGGTAGTTCACTCACGTGACGACACAGAGAGGTAGGAAACATGGGTACACGAGCCACATAGCCTCTGGAGACTCCTCTCTCCTGGCTAGCTGAACCCTGACTGCCTGTAGAGGTCGCTTATTTAAATGTTAAGCCTGTGATTCCCATCATGTGATTGATCACATGATCATGACCTTACGCAGGTCCTGGCAGGGGAGATAAAGTGGACCCTCTCCCACCCACTCTGAAGGTCCACAAAAAAAAGACCTTTTATGCAACTAACACGTTATTGGAGAAAAAATGCTCTGGTTTCATATTACTGATGCCGTTAAGCGCAGTGACACATATCTCCCTTCTACCACCCTGCCAGTGACTTTGTCACAGTACGTTTGCTGTATTAAATAGGTAATCATCCACTCGTATATTACCTCATGTTACTGTGCATTGCAGATGTGAGCAGGTGGCTAGATGCAGTGACAGACAGGAGCCATAGCAAGGGTTAACAGTTTTACTTAATGGGAATACTCCACGCAGGGAGGAAAACAGTTAAAGGGAGGACAAAAACAGTTCAGATGCAAAAAGATGTGCAGAGTCCATGAAAAACAGGAGTCAAGGTAATGGCAGTTCGTGTGAGATAAACTTAGCCTGTCAGAAGTCTTCCAAGACGTGACAGTTACGGTGCAGGTGATGGCGCCAACAACAGCTGGTGCGGTGCTTGTCCGATGAGGTCCTGAAAATAACGATGGTACGTCTTTTGGTGGCAGCGATTGGTCTCCGGTACGTTCTGCTGAGCCCCTAGTCCATATGCTGCAGTGGCTGACAAGGGTGTGGGCCACAGTCCTGTACGAACTCAACGTGGCTCGGCAAATATAAACTGGCAAAGTCAGGGCGTAAGTGTCTGTCCCGTGCCTGGTCACTCTTGTGTGGCACGTGCACTGTACTCATGGATACCGAGCATACAGCGCCTTTCTCTCTGGTAGTCACCAGTCACATACTGCACGTCTCTCTCTCTGGTCACCGCTGTTGGCGGCGGATGACGGTGGACGCTGACCTGCACGATGCTCATGCTCCCAGGATGGAGCACTCCTCTCTGGCTGCTGCTGAACGCACGGCTTCCCTGAGCACAGCAGTCCCTCTCTCTGGATTGCTGCAGCATGGCCGGCTTCTCTCCTGGCAGCGGTTCCTCTGCAGGTGGTGAGGCCCTATCGCAGCGCTGGTACTCATTGGGGAGGGGGACCAAAGACTCTTGTACAACCTGCAAGACAAGTGGGTTACATATGGTTCTAGGTATAAACAGACTTACAATGTTCCATTTCCACCATTCAATGTGTTTGTAGATTTTGTCTCAGAACAAGCAAAAATTAGAAGTGATCTTAGCTTTGATTTCACGCTGTCATGTACCAATACCTCTGTTAGTAAACCTCATAGAACTGTAGAGGTCCACAAAACTAACATTTCCTACACAGGTTCAGTTCACAGAGTTCAGCTCCCATCAAGGAGAAGACATTCCTTACGTAAGTGCAGAGCTTTCAGAGAAAAGTCATTGGAAGAGCGAAAAGCCTTCCTTAAAGAGAACCACATCTGTTACAAATGCTGCTCTTCAACATCCCACTTCACCAGGGACTGTGAGGTTAGTGCCAAGTGTGCCGAATGTGACAGCACTGAACATATCTCAGCTTTACACCCTGGACCACCATTGGAGATTCTGCCCCAAGTCCAGGAACAGAGCGGGGAGCTGAAGGACTCAAATACTGACACCACCAATTACTTCTAAGTGTACAAAAGTTTGTGGAAACATCATAGGGGGCAAGTCCTGCTCTAAAATTTCCCTAATGAGAGTCTACCCAGCAGACGAAGAGGACAAAGCCATCAAAGTATACGTGATTTTAGATGATCAGAGTAACAAGTCATTAGCCAAGTCTGCCTTCTTTGATAGCTTTAACATCAGAGGA
>JARQOD010000003.1:50279545-50331930 GCA_033576555.1 Oophaga sylvatica
ACTAACTGATGCAAACTTGCATTACTTGTTACGACTAGCAGTGACAAATATGGAATCGAACATTGACCATCTCATTAGCCAGAAGCAGGCCCATAGTTCCCATTGAAATATTGGTAAGTTTGTTGATTTAACACTTTACTTGTTCTTCATTGTAAATATTGTATTTGCTCCGGTTTTGTTGTTTTTTTTTACTTCTAAATAAGATATGTGGAGTGTGCATAGAAATTTGTTCATAGTTTTTTTTAACTATATTCCGGCCCTCCAATGGTTTGAGGGACCGGGAACTGGCCCCCTGTTTAAAAAGTTTGAAGACCCTTGGTCTACAGAGTGTTCTTGTGTTTCTGATGAAAGGAACTTCAGAATCGATCCTTTCTGTTTAGAATGGGCAGCCTCCCTGGCTTTCCTCATTTTTTTGTATGCTGCTCCAGAAAGTCATTTCCGTCCATCAGACATTATTGAATTGATATCAGCTGTAAGTATGTGCTCAGCAGATTGTGTAACTGATTATGGTATCGTAATATCAACTGATCACAGGTGGCTTTCCCCTTTGACTGGAGTCTTTCAATTTTCTTGTCTTTTCCATCTGGATTAGACTGCCATGATGACTTCTCGTGGCCACATCTTGTCTCTGCAGAATTTGACATACAGACAATTTTTTTTTACTAGCTTGGCCCGTGCAAAATGTTTGCACATTGGTCGTTGGGGGCGCAAACAATTTCAGAAAAAGCAAGCTGGTCAAATGTAAATGTATTTCATGAATGATGAACACAGACAGGTATTTATATATGTAGCTTGGTAATACAATAAATTGGTTTGATAAGTAGAGGCCAAAAAATATCTTTCGGTTGAGGTGTCACCTGCAGGTCATTATGTCTTTCTGTAGGCTTATGAAAATAAATGTTTAAACTGTATTTAGTGATAAAATCGTGAATGTGTGGCTTGTTTGGCTCTTTTCTTGCTGAAGGGAGCAAGTTTACCTTTCAAATGATGTATCATTTGTGTGTGTGGGGTGAAGTAATCAGCGAAAAAGCAGTGCATGTATACAACTGTGTTTGCATATGTGACTCACCTGCAGTGAAGTGTACAATCCTCCAATGTGCCTGAAATAGGCTGGGCAAGCACTTGAGCAAGCTGGAAAGCCCCCAAGGCAAATGTTTGGAATTGTTTGTGTAAGCAGCTTTGTGGTAGTGTGCTTTGGGGTAGTGTGCTGCACCCTGCAGGTAATTTGACCTTTCAAATGGTGTATCGTTTGTGTGGGTGGAGTATGAACGGAGCAAGTGTGCAATTCAATAGGCATTGCATGTTTACAAATGTGTTTGCATATGTGACTCACCTGCAGTGAAGTGTGCAATCCTCCAATTTGGCTGAAATAGGCTGGGCAAGCAGTTCGGCAAGCTGGAAAGCCCCAAGGCAATTGTTTGGATTTGTTTTTGATGTCTGTAAGCAGCTTTGTGGTAGTGTGCTTTGGGGTACTGTGGTGCCACTGGCAGGTCATTTTTCCTTACTGCAGGTTTATGAAAATTAATGTTTAAACTGTATTTTGTGATCAAATCGTGGATGTGTGGTTTGTTTGGCTATTTTCTTGCTGAAGGGGGCAAGTTTACCTTTCAAATGGTGTATCATTTGTGTGTGTAGTAATCACACGAAAAACAGTGTTTAGAAATAACAGAATAGATTGATTGATTTTCCATCTTCTTCCCTACGTTATCCAAACCTCTTCACAATCTTCCCATCTATAGTTCCCCATATAGTAATAATACCACCAATAGTGGCCCAAACAATAATAGCTTTACTCTTTTCTGCCCCTGTAGGCCACACACAATAAGTACTAGAGTGACCTTCACATAGTACAAATGCCCCACTTAGCAATAATGCATACTTTATGCCCCTACTCAGTAATAATGCAGCTTTTGTCCCCATTCACTAACTGTGCCTCCTTCTATCCTTCTACCCCCTTTTCCATACATATACCACTGCCAACAAAGGACATTCATAGTATAACACAGCTTATGCATGTCTGTGAAACATTCAGGGAAGCTTGCGAATGGCAAGGACTGGAAAATGGCGCACACTGGTACATGACTGTCACAAACCCCAAAGCGACTAAAACATCTCTTTGCTATTCTAACAACCTGCTGCACACAGCTCCCAATATACAGCAGGAGGCAACACACAGCCCCAGTATACAGCAGGAGGCTGCACACAGCCCCCAGTATACAGCAGGAGGCTGCACACAGCCCCCAGTAGTATTACAACAGGAGGCTGCACATAGCCTCTATTACACCAGGAGCTCACACTCACATTGCCCCCTGTATTACACCAGGAGCCCACATACTGTATAGCCCTTGTATTACACCAGGAGCCCACACATAGCCCTTGTATTACACCAGAAGTCCACACATAGCACTTATATTACACCAGGAGTCTACACAGATCCCTTCCATTATATCAGTAGCTCAGACATAACCCCTGTATTACACCAGAAGCCCATACATAGCCCCTGTATTACACCAGAAGCTCACACATTGCCACTGTATTACACTTGCAGCCTGTGTATCTCAGCAGAGAGAAGCAAAATTTTGTTAACCCATTCTATTTTGTTATAGCTAAGAATAGTTAGTTACTATCCTGAGCAACCCCCATCCCCACTCCCCACTCCAAATCTCCCCACACGCATTAAATGCCCCCATCCACACTCCAAATCTCCCCACACACATTAAATGACCCCATCCCCACTCCAAATCTCCCCACACGCATAAAATGCCCCATCCTCACTCTAAATCTCCCCTCATGCATTAAATGCCCCATCCCCACTCCAAATCTCCCCACACACATTAAATCTCCCCATCCCCACACACATTAAATGCCCCATCCCCAGTCCAAATTTCTCCACACGCATTAAATGCCCCATCCCAATTCCAAATCTCCCCACACGCACTAAATGCCCCATACCCACTCCAAATCTAACCACACACATTAAATGCCCCATCCCCACTCCAAATCTCCCCACACACATTAAATCTCCCCATCCCCACACACATTAAATGCCCCATCCCCAGTCCAAATTTCTCCACACGCATTAAATGCCCCATCCCAATTCCAAATCTCCCCACACGCACTAAATGCCCCATACCCACTCCAAATCTAACCACACACATTAAATGCCCATCCCCACTCCAAATCTCCCCACACACAGTAAATCCCCATCCCCACTCCAAATCTCCCCACACACATTAATTGCCCCATCCCCACTCCAAATCTCCCCACATGCATTAAATTCCCCATCCCACTCCCCACTTCAAATCTCTCCACACGCATTAAATGCCCCCATCCCCACTCCAAATCTCCCCTCATGCATTAAATGCACCCATCCCCACTCCCAATCTCCCCAAACACATTAAGTGCCCCATCCCCACTCCAAATCTCCCACACACATCAAATGCCCCCATCCCCACTCCAAATCTCCCCACACGCATTAAATGCCCCATCCCCACTCCAAATATCCCCACATGCATTAGATGCCCCCATCCCCACTCCAATCCAAATTTCTCTACATGCAGTAAATGCCCCCATCCCCACTTAAATTCTCCCCACACACATTAAATGCCCCCATCCCCACTCCCAATCTCCACACACATTAAATGCCCCATCCCCACTCCAAATCTCCAAACACGCATTAAATGCCCCATCCCCACTCCAAATCACTCCACACGCATTAAATGCCCCATCCCCACTCCAAATCTCCCCACATGCATTAAATGCCCCCATCCTCACTCCCCTCTCCAAATCTCTCCACACACATTAAATTCCCCCATCCCCACACATATTACATGCCCCTTAATATTCGGTGTCTTCAGCTCCACTGGAGGACTTACCACCAATGTGCGCCTCTGCAGGGCGGCGAGTGACGTCAGCAGCGTGATCACATGATCTGATGATGATGCTGGCGTGGGTCAGAGCTTTAGTTGTACTTGCGTCTTTGTACGCGAGTATAATTGATCCCTGAGAGCCGGTGTGCTGCAGCTTCTCTGTGCAGGCTGTCAGCTTGACAGCCAACACAGAGAACAGCCTACTCACAGTCTGGGGCGGCAGAATGCCTCCGCCAGGGGAGACATTATGGACCGCCACATTAGGCGGCTCGACTGCGCCCCCCTGCCAGCTGCGCCCAGGGCACATGCCCCGGCTGCCCCCCTAGATACGCCTCTGTGCAGGAGCACGGCACCACGTTATCTGACTGCAAGGGGCGGCGCAGCGCTGCCACTCCCTGTCTTCAGGGACTCAATGCTGCCTGAGGCAAAGTGGTCAACTCATTATAGTTGTGCTCCTGCCTTCACCCATGACAGTCCCACTGATAGATTACCACCAGAGAAACACACCAATAGGGAAGGACAAGCGCTTGTGATAATTTTCTCAACAAAAATAACTGAGATACCACATGATATTTTACAAAAAAAAAACCCAGAAGGTGATCAAGAAGAAGGGAGAACACTTCACTCGAAAATGAGAAAATTTCTTAAAAGAAAACAGCCAACGTTTTGGTGGTAGATTCCGGAAAAACCTTATTTACTGGAATATAAGCTAGGACATAGGGATCCTCCTGGCAACAAGAATTCAACTTTCTCACCTTTATGAGAGAAGTACACATATACATACTGTACATTTCGACACATGTATATGTATATACATACACTTAAAGACATCAGACATTCAGCAAAACAAACAAGCTTTTCTTCTGGCAAGATAAGTATCACTATAAGGCTGGAGTCACACTTAACTTATAAAAATATGGTTCGTTTTCTACAGACGATAATCGCAGAAATGTTCCCTGAACAGTGATCCGTATGTCATCCTTCTGCAATGCGAGGATGCGATTTTCTCGCATCTAAGGCCTCTTTTACACTTCAATCGTCTGGTGTCAGTCCCAGTCCGCCAAAGTTTGAAAACAACGGATCCGTTTTATTTTGTTGAAAACTGATGCAGCGGAACAGAGAGAGAGAGAGAGAGAGACCCCAGAACGGGTTTCTGGCCATGTTCTGCACAATTCCGTCAAGAACGGACAACAACGGATCCGCCACCCATAGGCGTCCATTATAGAAAACGGCGGACGTGGCGGATCCGCCATGGTCCGCCATTTCGACGCAGACAAAAAACGTTCAAGTGTACGTTTTCAAAACACAGCGGATGCCAAATTTTTGACGGATCCGTCAGATGACAGATCAAACGGACAACCATCCGTCAGAATCCGTCACTAATGCAACTGAATGGGGAAAAAAATGGATCCGTTAAAAAAAGGCGGATCCGTTTTTTTCACACTTTGGCGGATTTTGACTGACGCCGAACGACTGAAGTGTGAAAGAGGCCTAAGCATCTGTGTGACATCCGTATGGCGAGATTTTCTCGCCGGCTTGCAAAATGGACATATAATGGATCCATGGCCTCAAATATTCGTGAAAACATATATACAGTCTATATTAGTCTATCTGATGTCACTTAGGCTGCGCTGACTCCTCGCCTGACCCGCGGTGAACTGACAGCGTGGGAACATGTTCAGAAACTTTCCCACGCTAATCAGTTCATCTCCGGTCTGGCGGGGAGGCTGCGCAGGAAGCTTTTCCTTCATTCCTCCGTCGTTTACAGCCAGGCCGTTCGCATTAGCTCCGCTCCCGGTTGTAAACTATTTAACCCCTTCAGATGGATTGCAGTGTGGGACTTGACTGTATGGTGGACAGGTATGGGTATATTGTTACTTTTTTATTTTGGATTTTTTACAGGAGAATGATGGCTTTAAATGGATTGGGAGTTAAATAAAGATGGAAAAAATGTGTCTTTATTTATTTCATTAAAACTCTTTATTCTTAATGTGTGTGTTTTTTTAACCCTTTCAGACTAGTGGATTAATTTGGATAGGTGTCTTATTGACACCTCTGCATTATTAATCAGGCTTAATGTCACCTTACAATAGCAAGTTGACATTAACCACTTATTACCCCATATGCCATCCGCTACAGGGCAATGGGAAGAGAGAGGGTAAGTGCCAGAATTGGCGCATCTTACAGATGCACCTTTTCTGGCGTGGCTGGGGCAGATTTTTTTTAGCAGGGCGGCCAAAAACAATGGTCCCTCTCTAGGCTATTAATTTCTGCCCTCAGTCACTTGCTTGCCCTTTCTGGCGGAGAAAATGGCGGGAGCCACGCAAGTTTTTTCAGTGAATTAATAATGCTTTAATTTAACATCTACAGCTCCAAGATTTTACACACACACACACACACACAACACACAACTAACATAATTAGTGAGGGACATATATAAATCTAACAGATATGCAATGGTTTACTGTATGTAAACCATGTCTCATTTCCTGTCGGGTTCTGTAATGATTTTACAGATGCCGACAATTGAATTTTCACCTATTCTGCTATCTATATCTCTATGAAATATAAATATATGTGTGTCAATGGCATATATATATATTATATATATATATATAAACCTATACTATGTGTATACATGTATTCTATCTATTCTATTTTAACCTGTCAGTGTGATTTTACAGTATAGCGCACTGAATTGCCGGCTTTTCTAAAGGACACCGGTGCGTATTTCTCGCAAGTCACACGCATGGTCCGTGTGTAATCCATTTTTTTCTCGCACCCATAGACTTGCATTGGCGAGTCTCGGCCGTAACACGGTGCAAATCGCAGCATGCATAATACGGGCGAGAAAAAAGAGCATGATGGGAGCTGCCCCATAGATTAACATTGGTTCGAGTGCTATGCGATTTTTTATCGCATAGCACTCGTCCATATTTCTCTCTAGTGTGACTCCGGCCTAACCACAACCCTTGAAGTTTCCCTAAGAGAGAATGCCAAATTTGGTGATTTTCATTTATTAGATTCACGTTCTTAATGTTGATCAAGTCTGATCGACTTGTGGGAATAGAAAAGAAAATTTTGTTCATGCGTTACCTATCATCTTACCTATACCCCTTCACTCCATTTGTTTCCCTTCCCATGCCGAAGATGAATTTGATGAGAAAACTGTTTTACTCAGTCGTATAATGTAATTTTCCCTTCACGGACTATAAAATGCCTAACAGCTCCTCCTTAACCCCTTCACCCCCAAGGGTGGTTTGCACGTTAATGACCGGGCCAATTTTTACAATTCTGACCACTGTCTCTTTATGAGGTTATAACTCTGGAACGCTTCAACGGATCTTCGCGATTCTGAGATTGTTTTCTCGTGACATATTGTACCTCACGTTAGAAGTATAATTTCTGCGATATAACTTGCGTTTATTTTTGAAAAAAACAAAAATATGCCGAAAATTTTGAAAATTTTGCAATTTTCAAACTTTGAATTTTTTTCCCTTAAAACAGAGAAATATGTCACACAAAATAGTTAAGAAATAACATTTCCCACATGTCTACTTTCATCAGCACAATTTTGGAACCAAAATTTTTTTTGTTAGGAAATTATAAGGGTTAAAAATTGACCAGTGATTTCTCATTTTTACAACAAAATTTACAAAGCCATTTTTTTAGGGACCACCTCACATTTGAAGTCACTTTGACGGGTCTATATAGCAGAAAATACCAAAAAGTGACACCATTCTAAAAACTGCACCCCTCAAGGTACTCAAAACCACATTCAAGAAGTTTCATAACCCTTCAGGTGCTTCACAGGAGCTGAAGCAACGTGGAAGGAAAAAAATTAATATTTAACTTTTTAGCCACAAAAATGACCTTTTACAAACTTTTTTTTATTTTGACAAGGGTAAAAGGAGAAAATAGGCAGATAAAGTTGTTGTGCAATTTCTCCTGAGTACGCCAATACCCTATATGTGGGGGAAAACCATTGTTTGGGCACACGGCAGAGCTCGTAAGGGAAGGAGCGCCGTTTGACTTTTTCAAACTAAAATTGGCTGGAGTTGAGATTGGACGCCATGTCGTGTTTGGAGAGCCCCTGATGCGCCTAAACAGTGGAAACCCCCCACAAGTGACACCATTTTGGAAACTAGACCCCCTAAGGAACTTATCTAGATCTGTTGTGAGCACTTTGAACCCCAAAGTGTTTCACAAAAGTTTATAATGCCTGGGTGTGAAAAAAAAACAAAACAATTTTCCACAAAAATGATATTTTAGTCCCAAATTTTTGATTTTTCCCAAGGAAATTGGATCCCAAAAGTTGTTGTCCAATTTGTCCTGAGTACGCTGATACCCCATATGTGGGGGGGAGGAATGTTTGGGTGCACGGCAGGGCTTGGAAAGGAAGCAGTAACGTTTTGGAATGCAAACATTGATGGGGGTCATGTTCCGTTTGTAGTGCCCCAGATGAGCCTAAACAGTGGAAACCCCCCACAAGTGACCCCATTTTGGAAGCGAGACCCCTAAGGAACTTATCTAGATCTTTGGTGAGCACTTTGAACCCCCAAGTGCTTCACACAAGTTTATAATGCCCGGGCATGAAAATAAAAAATCCTATTTTTTTCCCACAAAAATTATCTCTTAGTCACTAATTTTTTATTTTCCCATAGGTAACAGGAGAAATTGGACCTCAAAAGTTGTTGTACAATTTGTCCTGAGTACGCTGATACCCCATATGTGGGGGGTGTTAAAAATGCTTACTGTATATTCCGGCGTATAAGACGACTTTTTAACCCCTGAAAATCGTCTTCAAAGTCGGGGGTCGTCTTATACGCCGGGTATGGCGTTTCAGAGGTGTTTACCTAGGGTCTAGGCGCTGGGGGACGTCGGCGGCTCCTCTTGTGCAGCCCCAGCAGGCTCTGTGCTGGGGGGCGGCGGCGGCGGCTCCTCTTGTGCAGCCCCCGCATGCTCTGTGCTGGGGGATGGCGGCGGTGATTCTTTTCTTAATCCCCGGAGGCCCCGGCAGCTCCATTGCTGCGATGCGATGCGATGGCCTCCGGGAAAATGGCCGCTGCATGCTCAGCTTCAGATCTCGTCTCAAGATCTCGGGAGACGAGATCTGAACTGAGCATGCGCCGCCCTCAGCGGCCATTTTCCCGAGGCCACCGCATCGCATCAATGGAGCTGCCGGGGTATCCGGGGATTGAGAAAAGAATCACCGCCGCCGTCCCCCAGCTCAGAGCCTGCGGGGGCTGCACGAGTAGCCGCCGCTGTCCCCCAGCACAGAGCCTGGGGGGCTGCACGAGAGGAGCCGCCGCCGTCCCCCAGCACAGAGCCTGGGGGGCTGCACGAGAGGAGCCGCCGCCGTCCCCCAGCACAGAGCCTGGGGGCTGCACGAGAGGAGCCTCCGACGCCGTCCCCCAGCACAGAGCCCCCCCCAGGCTGCACAAAAGGAGCCGCCGCCGTCGCCCAGCGCCTAGACCCTAGGTAAACACCTCTGAAAAGCCCACTCCCCCCACCATATGTTCCGTACCCGGCGTATAAGATGACACCCGGCGTATAAGAAGACCCCCCCACACTTTTAAGACAAATTCATATTTTGACTGTAAAAGTTGGAGGGTCGTCTTATACGCCTGCATGTCATAAGAATTTAAATTAAAAAATGACCATGTTAAATTCAAATCTGTTTTTTTAAATTTTTACCGGTGTTTGGTAAGCGTTGGAAAAGGGGTAGTCTTATACGGTGAATATATCCTAAACTCTATATTTTAACAGGAAAAGTAGGGGGGTCGTCTTATACACCAGGTCGTCTTATACGCCGTAATATACGGCATATAAGTATATTAAGTATATTTAAGTATATTTTTCCAGGACTTGTTACCAGATGCGATACTTTAAAGAAAATGTCACGTTTCTTATAAAAAAATGTAGTGGTTTATTGGACTGTCCTCAAAAAAAACATCATTACAGGAAAACATAAAATGAGTGAAATAGTTACGAAGAGATTGTCCATTTGTCCATAGCAAAGCTTATACACTTCTTTCCTTGGTGTCCTGAATGGTAAAATGACATTCTGGCCTTGTCAGCAGCATAGCAGGGAAGCAACACGTGGTTACATGGCAGCTGGCTGTTCATTCATCAGAGTAAAGTGTCCCATGTGTCTGTGGAGAGAGTGAGCGAGCAAGAGCCACCCCCTCCCTTCATGTAGCCATTATATATGTCCCTTAGATCATGTGATCTCTGTATATGGAGTTGCCACTTTACCATACAGAAATAGCATCTGTAATGTCAGCTGAAAGTCAGTACAGAATTGAGTGTATAACGAATAAATCCATAACCAATAATTAATATTTACCAGGGGGGAACCACTGTTTGGGCGCATGACAGAGCTCGGAATGGAAGGAGCACCATTTGACTTTTTCCAACCAAAATTGGCTGGAATTGAGATTGGACGCAATGTTGCATTTGGAGAGTCCCTGATGTGCCTAAACAGTGGAAACCCCCCACAAGTGACCCAATTTGGGAAACTAGACCCCCTAAGGAACTTATCTAGATCTTTGGTGAGCAATTTGAACCCCCAAGTGCTTCACACAAGTTTATAACGTAGAGCCGTAAAAATTAAAAAATCATATTTTTTCCACAAAATTGATCTTTTCACCACAATTTTTATTTTCCCAAGGGTAACAAGACTCCAAAAGTTATTGTGCAATTTGTCCTGAGCACGCTGATACCCCATATGTGGGGGTAAACCACTGTTTGGGTGCATGGCAGAGTTTGGAAGGGAAGGAGCGCCGTTTGACTTTTTCAACGCAGAATTGGCTGGATGCCATGTCGTGTTTGGAGAGCTCCTGATCTGCCTAAACAGTGTAAACCCCCCACAAATGACACCATTTTGGAAACTAGACCCCTCAAGGAACTTATCTAGATGTGTGGTGAGCACTTTGAACCCCAAAGTGCTTCACAGAAGTTTATAACGTACAGCCGTAAAATAAAAAAATATATTTTTTTTTTTTTTACAAAAATGATTTTTTCGCCCCCAATATTTTATTTTCACAAGGGTAACAGGAGAAATTGGACCCCAAAAGTTGTTGTACAATTTTTCCTGAGTACGCTGATACCCAATATGTGGGAGTAAACTACTGTATGGGCGCACGTCGGGGCTCGGAAGGGAAGTAGTGACGTTTTGGATTGCAGACTTTGATGGAATGGTCTGAGGGCGTCATGTCGCATTTGGAGAGCCCCTGATGTGCCTAAACAGTGGAAACCCCCGACAAGTGACCCCATTTTGGAAAATAGACCCCACAAGAAACTTATCTAGATGTGTGGTGAGCACTTTGAACCCCGAAGTGCTTCCCAGAAGTTTATAACGTACAGCCGTAAAAATAAAAAATCCTTTTTTTTTTTTTACAAAAATGATTTTTTTGCCCCCAATATTTTATTTTCACAAGGGTAACAGGAGAAATTGGACCCCAAAATTTGTTGTCCAATTTGTCCTGAGTACGCTGATACCCAATATGTGGGAGAAAACTACTGTATGGGTGCACGTCTGGGCTCGGAAGTGAAGTAGTGACGTTTTGGATTGCAGACTTTGATGGAATGGTCTAGGGGCGTCATGTCGCATTTGGAGAGCCCCTGATGCGCCTAAACAGTGGAAACCCCCCACAAGTGACCCCATTTTGGAAAATAGACCCCACAAGGAACTTATCTAGAAGTGTGGTGAGCGCTATGAAGCCCCAAGTGCTTCACAGAAAATTTATAACATACAGCCGTAAAAACAAAAAAAATCTTTTTTTTTTTTTTTACAAAAATGATTTTGTCGCCCCCAGTTTTTTATTTTCCCAAGGGTAACAGAAGAAATAGGACAAATTGCACAATAACTCTTGTGGTCCAGAGTACGCTGATACCCCATATGCGGGGGTAAACTACTGTTTGGGCGCATGGCAGAGCTCAGAAGTGAAGGAGCACCGTTTGACTTTTTCAACGCAGAATTGGCTGGAATTGAGATCAGACGCCATGTCACATTTGGAGAGCCCCTGATGTGCCTAAACAGCAGAAACCCCCCAATTCTAACTCCAACCCTAACCCCAACACACCCCTAACCCTAGTCCCAACCCTAACCACAAACCTAACTCTAACACACCCCTAACCCTAATCCCAACCCTAATCCTAACGTTAGCGCCAACTCTAACCCTAACTTTAGCCGCAACCCTAACCCTAATGGGAAAATGGAAATAAATACATTTTTTTAATTTTATTATTTTTGCCTAACTAAGGGGGTGATAAAGGGGGGTTTGATTTACTATTTATAGCGGGTTTTTGTGATTGGCAGCTGTCACGCTAAAAGACACTTTTTATTGCAAAAAGTTTTTTGCATCACCACATTTTGAGAGCTATAATTTTTGCATATTTTGGCCCACAGAGTCATGTGAGGTCTTATTTTTTGCGGGACAAGGTGACGTTTTTATTGGTACCATTTTTGAGCACGTGACATTTTTTGATCGCTTTTTATTTCGATTTTTGGGAGGTTAGAATGAACAAAAATCAGCAATTCATGAATTTCTTTTGGGGGAGGCGTTTATACCGTTCCGCGTGTGGTAAAATTGATAAAGCAGTTTTATTCTTTGGGTCAGTACGATTATGGCGATACCTCATTTATATAATTTTTTTATGTTTTGGCGCTTTTATAGAATAAAAACAATTTTATATAAAAAATCATTATTTTTGCATCGCTTTATTCTGCGAGCTATAACTTTTTTATTTTTTCGCTGATGATGCTGTATGATGGCTCGTTTTTTGCGGGACAAGATGACGTTTTCAGCAGTACCATGTTTATTTATCTCGGTCTTTTTGATCGCGTGTTATTCCACTTTTTGTTCGGCAGTATGATGATAAAGCATTGATTTTTTGCTTTTTTTTTTTTTTTTAAGGGGTTCACTAAAGGGGTTAACTAGTGGGACAGTTTTATAGGGGGGGTCGTTACGGACGCGGCAATACCAAATATGTTTACTTTTATTGTTTGTTTTTTTTATTTACAGGAAGAAATTAATTTATTGGGGAATATTTTTTTTTTTTTATGATTTTTTTTACCACTTTTTATTTTTTATTTTTTTTACTTTGTCCCAGGGTGGGATATCACAGTATTTTATCAGATCGCTGGTGTGACAGTGTGCACAGCACTCTGTCACACCAGCGATCGCTCTGGCATCGCTGCAGGCTTCCTCAGCGCCTGCTCTCAGCAGGCGCTGAGGAAGCCGCCTCCCTGCAGGACCCCGGCGCCATACTGGATCTGGGGACCTGGAGGGAGGACGGACCCTCGGAACAGCGCGACACATCGCCCTGCTCTGAGGGTCACAGGGGAGCGCTCAGGGAGCCCCCACCCACACACCCGCGATGTGCCAGGGGTTAATGTGCCGGGAGCGGTCCGTGACCGCTCCTGACACATAGTGCTGGGTGTCAGCTGTGATATACAGCTGACACCCGGCCGCGATCAGCTACGCTGCCCCCGGGAACGCAGCTGATCGCCCATGACGTACTATTCCGTCCATGGGAATTAGGTCCAGGGTCACATGGACGGAATAGTACGTCTGATGGCAGAGAGGGGTTGAATCAATTGTTATAAGGTAACATCTTAGCATCTAGTGCAGGGGTCTCAAACACACGGCCCACGGGCCACATGTGGCCTCTGAGGCTGCTTCATATAGCCTGCAGGCACTGTAGATCCCTTGACGATCACTACCCGGTCCAGGAGACCGCCAACGGCAGCACTTTATTTCAGCTGAATGTGCGTCCTTGGATGCACATTCAATTAAAATGTATTGCCGCGCATAGACTGGCTCTCTGCATACCAATACCAGCCAGAGGCCAGCAACTGACATTGTAGTGGCGTATGACGTCATTGCCATGCGCAGGCACGCAGATGTCAGCTGCTGGCCTCTGAATGGCCGGCGGCTTGCATTGGCATTGCTGTGCAGAGAGCCGGTCTCTGCACTTAAATACCGTTTTTTTTGGACTATAAGATGTACTTTTTTTCCCAAAATATTTTGGGGGGAAAATAAGGGTGGGTGTTTTATAGTCGGAATGTACTTACCAGTAGCGTGTCAACAGGAGAAGTCAGACGATTCTGCCGGCCCAGGGCTGGGAAGAGGGGGTGTTCCTTGGTCCAATGCTGCATGGTGATGATACGACTCCCATCCCAGTATTCGGTGGTGTGGGGCCTGCCCCGACATTTTGTGAAAGCCCGGAACCCTGCACTTCCATTGCTGCAATGCTGTGGCCTCTGGAAAAATGGCTGCCCGAGGCAAGGCATGCACAGATTGAGATCTCAGTAACAAGATCTCGGTGCCGAGATCTCAGTTTGCTCATGCGCCGCCTCCAGCAGCCATTTTCCCAGAGGCCACTGCATTGCAGCAATGGATGTGTGGGGACTCTGGGATTTCCCAAAATGTCGGCGGAGCCCCCGCACCACCCAGCACCGCCGAATACTGCCGCACCATTCTGGGATGGAAGTCAAGTCATCGCCGGACCACCCAACATCCCGCTCCACCAGCGCTACCGATTACCCCGGTTAAGCTAGAATTCAGACTGTAAGACTGACCCCCATTTGACGCATTAATTTTTTTACTTATTTTCCTTCTGAAAATTTGAGGTGCGTTTTATAGTCTATAAAATATGGTACATTTCAATTGAATGTGCTTTTGTTGGTGGCTCCTGGACTGGGATGCAATAGTTAAGGGATCTGCAGCCACATGTGCAGAAAGGATGCCGAGGCAATGAAGGACAGGTGCAAATAATCTTTATTTTTTTTCTTTTATGTGTATGTGAAAAACAGCAAAATAGAGGACATATCTAAAATATGAGGACCTGGATAGGGACATAACTACAATATGGAGACATAACTACAATATGGGAACCTGGATGGGGACTTAATTACAATATGGGGACATAACTTCAATATGGGGACTTGGATGGGGATATAACTACAATATGGAAACCTGGATAGGGACATTACTACAATATGGGGACCTGGATTGGGTCATAACTACAACATGAGAGTAAGAATGGCGCATCATTACAAGATGAAGACAAGGTCACATTATTACAAGTTGGGGACCGGAATGGGTCATTAGTACAAGAAGGGGATCAGGATGGGGCATTACTACAAGATGGGGACAAGGATGGGCACATTACTACAGTACATTATATTTCCCAGAAGTACTATATGGTGCCAATTGCAAGACAATATTAACCCATTTGCCCCCCAAGGTGGTTTGTACGTTCATGACGAGGCCAATTTTTACAATTATGACCAGTGTCACTTTATGAGGTCAGATCTCACGGATTCTGATCTTTTTTCGTGGCATATTGTACTTCATGATTGGGGTAAAATTTCTTAAATATAACTTGTGTTTATTTGTGAAAAAAATAAAATTTGAAAAATGTAGCAATTTTCAAACTTTGAATTCCTATGCCCTTAAATCAGAGATATATGTCACACAAAATAGTTAATAAATAACATTTGCCACAAGTCTACTTTACTTTAGTACAATTTTTGAAACATTTTTTTGTTAGGAAGTTATAAGGGTTAAAAGTTGAACAGCGATTTTTCCTTTTGCAACAAAATTTACAAAACCTTTTTTTTTAGGGACCACCTCACATTTGAAGTGACTTAACTGCACCCCTCAAGGTGCTCAAAACCACATTTAAGACGTTTATTAACACTTAAGGTGCGTTACAGGAATTTCTGGAATGTGGAAAAAAAATGAACATTTAACTTTTTTTTCCCAAAGAATTTACATTATATCCAATTTTTTTTTTATTTTCAAAAGGGTAACAGGAAAATGGTTCCCAAAATTAATTGCGCAATTGCTCCTGAACATGCTGGTACCCCATATGTGGGGGAAAACTACTGTTTGGGTGCATGACTTTCTGAACGCATAATTTGCTGGAACAATTGGCGGATGCCATGTCACATTTGGAGAGCCCCGATGTGCCTAAACAGTGACACCATTTTAGAAACTATACCCCTCAGGGAATTGATCTAGATGCGTGGAGAGCACATTGAACCCCCAGGTGCTTCACAGAAGTTTATAACGTTGAGCCGTGAAAATAAAAAAAATCACACTTCCCCCGAAAAATGTTTTTTTAGTCCCAAATTTTGCATTTTCATAAGGGTAACAGAAGAAATTGCACCATACAATTTGTTGTGCAATTTCTCCTGAGTACTCCGATACCCCATATGTGGGAATACTACTTTTGAGGTTTATTTCTGCTTATGTTGATGATTATGGATTACAGCCAAAGAAAACCCAAAAGTCATTATCTCAGTAAATTAGAATACTTTATAACACCAGCTTGAAAAATTATTTTAAAATCTGAAATGTTGGCCTACTGGAATGTATGTTCAATAAATGCTCACAATACAGTGTCAGGGCTCCTTTTTCATCAATTACTGCATCAATGCGGCGTGGCATGGAGGAGATCAGTCTGTGGCACTGTGTAGCCCTGGTGTGAAGGCACACGCAGTACCCTGGAGAATGTGTGGAGAGATAGCAGTTTAATGCTCAATGAACATTCATTCCAACACACTTAGACACGCCCACAGGTAAAAGTCTAGTCACAGGGAGTGTTCAGTAGTCAGAGTTCAGTTCAGTCAGTGACTCGAGGGAGTCAGGATGTGCAGTCTACGTGCAGTTCAGAGAAGTGGAGGCCAGTAAAGGGGAGCCAGATCACCTCAGCCTGGTCAGAGCTGTGCCCGACTGATAGACAGACTGAGACATCTATTGAGAAGAGAGAGTGAGTTGCAGATATACTTCAGTCTCCTGTCCCAAGGACAGTGAAGGTTCAGAGACGTGCTCCTGCCTAGAGGATTACTGAGATTCTGGCAACAAGCTCAAGAAAGAAGTTAAGAAAGGGACTGACTTTTATAACCTTTGAAGTGAGGAATGCTTATGCTACAAGCGCGGACAAGGCGAAAGGCACAGTGGAAGGAATTAGAAGTGCTTTAGGATTGGAGAAGTCCTGCACATTGTCACCGGTCACTGGGGACCGAAGCACCACTATAGCTTCACGCATAGTGGTAGGAAAACCAGAGGCTTACCGGACCTTAGGTCGCGGCAAGCAGCCCTTGGAGTGTCAGTACGTAACTGGGGTCAGGGGGAGTGAGAACCTTGAGCCTGATCAGCAAGAATAGGAACTCAGCTCTCTCACAGGAAGGCTCCGACCACAAAACTGACCGGGCAGTACAGCTTTGGAATAGCTGGAGTTTATAGAGGGAACTACGCTTTATGCTGGTTGAACTCATCATTGTGAAAGTAAAGGAGGCCCCTAACTTGTCCAGCTGCTACCTCAAAACACATTCTCCATTGGATCAGCCTCCTGGGACCTGCCTTACCATCTTACAAGTAAAAGGTATGGAAAGACGCTGATGTGTGAGACTGTGTTATTCAATTGCACCCCGCACAACCCTATTATAACTATCGATCTGAGGGAAGAGTCCCACCTGTAGGGGACCCGACATCTAGCTGCCTCACCATCCCCTCAGAGATCTACAGCAGCGCTGGTACAAATTACCAGAGATACAGGTGGCGTCACGAACTGTAAATATATCTATCCCTGTAAATATTCCCCCCCCAACATACGCCAGACCGCCAGGGCCACAGACCGAGCCACCGCTACCCGTGACAACCCCATAGACTTCCATGGGCTCGGCTCTGAGTACCCCATTGCCCTGGTAATCCACAATTGTGGTGGCGGGTCGATACAGCACTGCTGAGGTGTTATGGAAGCCAAGGTTGCTTTAGTAGCAGCTTTCAGCTTGTCTGCATTGTTGGGTCTGGTGTCTGTCATCTTCCTCTTGACAATACCCCATAGATTCTCTTTGGGGATAATGTCAGTCGAGTTTGCTGACCAATCAAGCACAGTGAAACTTGTTTTTTAACCAGGAATTTGTACTTTTGGCAGTGTGGACAGGTGCCAAGTCCTGCTGGAGAATGAAATTTCCATCTCCAAAAAGCTTGTCAGCAGAGGAAAGCATGAAGTGCTCTAAAATCTGTTAGATGGCTGCACTGACTTTGGTCTTGATAAAACACAGTGGACCTACACCAGCAGATGATATGGCTCCCCAAACCATCACTGATTGTGGAAACTTCACACTAGACCTCAAGCAGCTTGGATTGTGGCCCCCACTCTTCCTCCAGACTCTGGGACCTTGATTTCCAAATGAAATGCAAAATTTACTATCATCTGAAAACAACTCCTTGGACCACTGAGCAGCAGCCCAGTTCTTTTTCTCCTTGGCCCAGGCAAGAGGCTTCTGGCATTGTCTATTGGTCATGAGTGGCTTGACACAAGGAATGTGACACTTGTAGCCCATGTCCTGGATATGTCTGTGTGTGGTGTCTCTTGAAGCAATATGACTCCAGCAGCAGTCCACTCCTTGTGAATCTCCTACAAATTTTTGAATGGCTTTTTCTTAATCCTTTCAAGGCTGCGGTTATCCCGATTGTGCACCTTTTTCTACCACACTTTTTCCTTCCATTCAACTTTCCATTAATATGCTTGGATATAGCATTCTGTGAACAGCCAGCTTCTTTAGCAATGACCTTTTGTGGCTTACACTCCTTGTGGAGTGTGTCAATGACTGCTTTCTGGACATGTCAAGCCAGCAGTCTTCTCCATAATTGTGGGGCCTACTGAAACAGCCAAAGGGACCTTTTTTCCTAATTATTCTAATTTACTGAGATAATGACTTTTGGGTTTTCATTGGCTGTAAGCCATAATCATCAACATAAACAGAAATAAACACTTGAAATAGATCACTCTTTTTGTAATGACCCTATATATGAGTTTCACTTTTTGTATTGAAGAACTGAAATAAATTAACTTTTTGATGATATTCTAATTTAGTGAGAAACACATGTAGTTTGCGGAATCCATATACAGAGCCCTAATTACTAGGAGAGCAGAATCCCCCTTCAATTGACCCCAATTTGGAAATTATACCCCTTTGGGAATTTATCTACAGGTAGTCATGATTTTGACTCCATGGGTGTTTTCCAGAAACAGGCAGCAGTGGATGTTGAGGAGCTAAAATTGCAAACTGCCATTGTAGTGACAAATACGTTATGCCCAGCTGATGCTTCTGGAGACACGCATCCATAAATTAGGCAGGCTCTCATTACTACAGAAATGCCAAATGTGGACGCTATATGTGGTTTAGGTACACGGGGGGGGGGCTCAGATACATGACATTTTTAGATTGCTTTCTATTCCGATTTTTGTGAGGCAGAATGAACAAAAACCAGCAATTCAGGAATTTTTTTAATGTCGTTCTGCGTTTTGTAAAATTGATAAGGCAGTTCAGGTCAGTACGATTACGGCGATACCACAGTTATATCTTTTATTCATGCTTTGGCACTTTTACACAATAAAAACTATTTTATAGAGAAAACTATTATTTTGCATCATTCTATTCTGAGACCTATTTTTATTTTTCCACTGATAGAGCTGTATGATGGCTTGTTTTTTTGCGGGAAAAGATGATGTTTTCAGTGGTGGCATGTTTATTTATATCTTTATTTTTTATCACGTTTTATTCCACTTTTTGTTCGGCGGTATGATGATAAAGCATTGTTTTTTGCCTTGTTTTTCATTTATTTTTTATGGTGTTTACTAAAGGGGTTAACTAAATGGGCAGTTTAATAGGTCAGTTCGTTGCAGCCGTGGTGATAACAAATATGTGTCCTTTTATTGTTTATATATATATTTTTTCATAAAAATATTTATTTATGGGTGCAGTATATTTTTTAAATTATTAATTTTTATATAGTTTTAAAAACTTTTTTTTTACTTTGTCCCACTATGGGGCTATCATTTTTTTTTTGCAGACTGATCATTTTTACAGCATGGGGATGCAGTAGCATCCTTATGCTAAGCAAACTGTCAGCGCTGCACTGACAGAGATAGTTGCTGATCGTGCTCTTTGCATGCTTTGCTAGCTCTGGTGACCCAGATGTCGCGTGACGGCGTGGGATCTCCAATCCAAGGGCAGAGGGGCTGTGATCCCTCTGCTGGCATCTGAAATGCTGCGATCGAGTTTGATCGCAGCATTCAGGGTGTTAAAGTGCTGGGAGCAGTGCGGAACTGCTCCTGGCACTTAGTGCTGGGTGTCAGCTGTCAGAATCAGCTGACAGCAATCGCTCTCGCATAGCCCGTGTGTGCGCAAAATTGCCGTGATGTATCCATACGTCCCAGGTCAATGAGACCCAGGTCACAGGGACTTATGGATACATCTAAGGTGGGAAAGGGGTTAATGTACAGTACAGACCAAAAGTTTGGACACACCTTCTCATTCAAAGATTTTTCTGTATTTTCATGACTATGAAAATTGTAGAATCACACTGAAGGCATCAAAACTATGAAGTAACACATGTGGAATTATACATTACACTTTACAAAAAAGTGTGAAACAACTGAAAATATGTCTTATATTCTAGGTTCTTCAAAGTAGCCACCTTTTGCTTTGATTACTGCTTTACACACAGAAAAGGTGAACGGATGGATTCTACATGCCTGGTTCCCACCGTGAAGTATGGAGGAGGTGGTGTGATGGTGTGGGGGTGCTTTGCTGGTGACACTGTTGGGAATTATTCAAAATTGAAGCGGTGAGCGGTCCAGCTCACCCCAAACCATCTCGATTGGGTTCAGGTCTGGTGACTGTGGAGGTCAGGTCATCTGGTGTAGCACCCAAACTCTCCTTCTTGGTAAAATAGCCCTTACACAGCCTGGAGGTATGTTTGGGGACATTGTCCTGTTGAAAAATAAATGATGGTCCAACTAAACGCAAACCGGATGGGATAGCATGCTGCTGCAAGATGCTGTGGTAGCCATGCTGCTTCAGTATGCCTTCAATTTTGAATAAATCCCCAACAGTGTCACCAGCAAAGCACCCCCACACCATCACACCATCTCCTCCATGCTTCACGGTGGGAACCAGGCATGTAGAGTCCATCCGTTCACCTTTTCTGCGTGCAAAGCAGTAATCAAAGCAAAAGGTGGCTACTTTGAAGAACCTAGAATATAAGACATATTTTCAGTTGTTTCACACTTTTTTGTAAAGTGTATTGTATAATTCCACATGTGTTAATTTATAGTTTTGATGCCTTCAGTGTGATTCTACAATTTTCATAGCCATGAAAATACAGAAAAATCTTTGAATGAGAGATGTGTCCAAACTTTGGTCTGTACTGTATGTGGCTTACTGTGGGAAACAAAATTGTAAAAATAAACCATGAGAAAATATTTTGCCACTAAAAATGCTGTTTTAAATATAAACTAAAGTAAACAAAAAAAAATGCAAGTTTGCTATCGCCACATCCATAATGACTTAAGCTATAAAAAAATAAAATTAACATGGTAAAAATGTTCAAACGGTGTATGGAAAAAAAAATTAAAAATTTTTCTGTGCAACCCATATACCCACCAAGTTTGAGACTCCTGATCTAGAGAATAAAGGGTACTTCACACATAGCGAGATTGCTAGTAGAGATCGCTGAAAAGTCACCGATTTTGTGACGCAACAGCGATCTGCCAGTGATCTCTCTACGTGTGATACGCAGCGGTGACCAGGCCCCCGCTGCGATGTCGCTGATCGTGCTCAAATGTCCTGGGCCATTTTTTGATCGTTGGCGTCCCGCTGGCCAGCATGCATCGCTGTGTTTGACGCCCTTATTCAACGACGAGCGACCTCGTTGGCGACTCAGAACTCTGAAAAGGCAACGCTGAAGCACGCCTATGGAGGTCTGAGTCGTCGCAATAGCTGCTGTGTGACAAGGTCCCAACGACCGACCGAGGTTGTTATACAGATCGCTGTATCGTTACTGCATCGTTGAGTAGATCTACTTGTTTGGCAGCTTACTAGCGACCATCTAGCGAAGCAACGATCCTTACCAGGTCGCATCGTTGTCGGGATCGCTGGAGAGTCGCTATGTGTAACAGGACCCTAAAGCAACAGAGATCCAACCAAGACAGGACAACTGCTTTAATTAGATAAGATAAGCTAGGCAGCAGATAGTGCCTTTGCAAACATTCTAATTTAACGATACTATATGCTAGCAATCTTCTCCATTAGCATTTTCTCACTTCTAGTTAGGGAGAATCCAAAATCACACACAGACAACCCCTCGAAAATATAAGATTCATAACTCGTGTGGCTGGTGTTCTGTGCAAATATGATTTTAATGTTGTTATTTTTTGTGTCCTATTCATTTGCTTTTCGTGAGTATAAACATATAGTTTATGTGTTTTTTGGGATGTTTTTCTTTGATAATTGTTAGGATTTCTTAGTTAAGTAACTGATGTATTAATTTTATTCGTCAATAAAATTGTTAAAAAAAACATAGAGGCTACTTTCCTTTATGACTTCTCTCATGTACAACAAGATTTGATTTCTGGTTAAAACACTTCCCACATCTAAACATGAATATGGCTTCTCACCTGTGTGAATTCTCTGATGTGTAACAAGATTAGATTTCTTTATAAAATATTTCCCACATTCTGAACATGAATATGGCTTCTCCCCTGTGTGCGTTCTCTGATGTATAACTAATACTGATCTCTGCTTAAAACATTTCCCACATTCTGAACATGCAAATGGTTTCTCCCCTGTGTGAGTTCTCAGATGTCTAACAAGATAGGATTTCACTTTAAAATATTTCCCACATTCTGGACATGAAAATGTTTTCTCCTGTTTGTGAATTCTTTGATGTGTAACAAGATTTGATTTCTCTGTAAAATGTTTCAAACATTCTGGACATGAAAATGGCTTCTCTCCTGTGTGAATTCTTTGATGTTTAAGAAAATCATGCTTCCTTTTAAAACCTTTTTTGCATTCAGTACATGAAAATGGCTTCTCCCCTGAGTCACTCCTATTTTGCTGAACAAGTCTTGAATTAATACCATAACATATTCCAAATTCTGAACATGAAATTGGCTTCTCCTCTGTGTGACCTCCTTCATCTTCACCATACCTTCTATTATTTTTATTTAGCTTAAAAGTTTGTGATGAATCAGAAGATAAGACACATTGAGGAATATCTGGGATAATGGCATAGTCTTCATATGTATCCGGTATAATTCCATAATCATCTGAAAATATTAAATATGTCTTGGAGCTCCTGGTACAGTCATCTGCCAGAAATAAAAACATGTTTAATATTTCTCAATAACACTGCACTGGAAGTATATTTATTCAATTATGTTATTACTTAGAGTATTGTCTATGCAATTTGTAGGATAGGAAAATATGATTTACAACTGATTAGGATATACACAACAACATTAGGCAATGTAATATGGCTAGAATTGACAACGACTTACTGCTGACCTCCATCATACCTCGCCTACTGCTTAGATACCACATGCCAAACTTTTGGATATTACCCAAATGAATCTTTTCACCATGGTGTACTCATAACCTGTAAACTTGGTCTTCAAATGCCAACAACTTTGTCTTCAAAGGAAAACCTGTTTTAAGTTGAAAAATGATACTTACTGGTGATTTGATTTTCCCCAAACCCATGACAGCACCTGAGAAGAATCTGTTCTATCTATAGACAGTGAGCCAAGATACACAAAAAGGTAACTCCCACTTCCTCGTTCAATGTAGTTTCCGAGAAGTCAAGTAGGAGTCACCCACATTTCCGGACCAATTTTTCTAATATTGCCTTGGCCAAAAAACATCATAGACAAGGAAAGATCCTTTCTACGGTGGCTGCACACTATATGCAGCACCATCAATGCAAAATTGGTGGTACTAGGATTGCGAGTTAGGATATGATTTCTAATAACATCGGGGGATATCACCCCGGTGTTATTACATCATTAAAGTCATTGGATTTATCAATTAGACTGTGTCTCTCCAAAGGGCATTAATGAAGATCTCCAATTCATGGGGTTTTATAAACGTTAAGTCACATTGTAATTGTAGCATTTCCAGGGGATATAGCTCTAGGATCGCTGTCTGGGTAGACAGAGTGACACGAAAACAGTTCATTCAGACAGCAGTTCTGATGAAAACTGGCCGCAACCAGCTTTATTAAAGTCCACAGCAAACAGATAAAAATAAAGCATAAACAGAAAACCTGGGCTTGTCTAGCCACTAATTACACATAGATCGATTGCTCTGTCTATCCGGGTCCCGGCTCTACCAGCCTGACCCAAAACAACACATATGATATATGTTACCAGTATGGAGTTTCACAGATACTCCTCCTTGTGTCTGAAGGCACCTTCAATGTCCAGACTTGAGAGAGATCCACTCCTATTCAGCCGCTATTCGCACGGATTCTCACGGAGACTACTCCTGTGTCCGGGGTACTTCCCGCACCCAGACTGAGATAGCTCAAACTCCTGGAGACTGCTTCTTGTGCCGGGACACCTTCCTGTGTCCAGACTGAGCCAGCTCCCACTCCTGGAGACTGCTTCTTGTGCCGGGACACCTTCCTGTGTCCAGACTAAGCCAGCTCTACTCCTGGAGACTGCTTCTTGTGCCGGGACACCTTCCTGTGTCCAGACTAAGCCAGCTCTAACACTTTGAGACTGCTTCTTGTGCCGGGACACCTTCCTGTGTGTCCAGACTAAGCCAGCTCTAACACTCTTGGAGACTGTTTCTTGTGCCGGGACACCTTCCTGTGTCCAGACTAAACTAGCTCCCCCTGACTGTGTTTCCCAGACACCTACTTCTGGTTTCCTAATTATCACCTGAGTGGCCACAGGTTTGAGCTGCAAACGTGTACTTGAATGGATGGTGTAATGACCTTTCTCCACCACTAGTTTTACAAAGGCACACATTTCCCCTATACAAGTCAGCAAAGTACCTGTGAAATGTACACCCCATTCAATACATACGCTCTCACTGTCTCACATAATATATATCAGTTTCACTGGTTGACCTTTTCCTCTCATGCTATGGAAATTTTGTCTTTGTCTCCTGCATTAATTTCTGGTAATCATCCATAATTTGATATATATCCTCTTCATACATATTCCCATTATGCATGTGTGTGTTTTTCTATGTTCCTTCTTCTGTGTTTTACATATTGCACTTGTCCCATTGTAGTTATGTGGAGCCCAGCTGTGACTGGATCCATATCTTCCAGAAGGGCGCACTGAAAGAATATACCACTAGAGGTCATTATACACATTCACACACGTTCACTCATTCCAAAGACCACCAGAGGGAGCTGTTTAGACATATAAAAGAGAGTGAACACAGGAAACACCAAGTCAGTCAGCCAGTCACCTCAGAGAGCTCAGTCAGTCTGCAGTAAGGTGAAGTGCAGAGCTGAGATTAGAGAGGCTGCAGAGCTATTCAGTTCAAGAGAGAGTGGAGGCCAGTACAAGTGGGACAGAAGCCACTCCAGCCTGGTCAGAACTGAGTGTAGCTCAGTGAGAGAAGCGTGCCGACGCTTAAAGAGCGGCGAAGAGGCAGCCCACCAACTGCCAGTGTGTGATCGTGTGAGGGTCCGGGTAGGCCGAAGGCGAGTGGAAAGTTAATGAGACAGAGGAGCCTCCATAGCTCATCTCAGCAAGTATTACCGGACACCGGGGTCCGAGCCTATAGGGATCTCCACACCCATTAGGAGAACACCGGACTTCCTGGAGGACTACAAGTCCCAGGAGTACCACAGAGCTGATACGTAACCGGGCCAGGAGGACAGAGTCCGGCAAGCAGGACGCTGCAAGCAGGGACTGTGTACTTTAAGAGAGAAGGTCCAACCACAAGGTCAGCCAGGTGCAAGATGGAGACCAAGTTAGGCCTAGCTACAAGCAGGTCAAGACTCTATTACGCAGAGAACAGGAGGCCACACACCTACTCAGTGGAGGAATCTGGATGTGCACCCTTCACCCTACAGTGCTCCGGGGAGTGCCTGCAACATCTTCAGTAAAGGTACCAAAGTGACTTATGTGTGTGTCTCCCTTATTACTCCTAACTGCCGGGTCCCCGTCTGTCCTGCACCCCTGCACATCTATCTGCTCTGGAGGACTTAGCCTTTCCTGTGGAAGGCCTAACATCTTGCTGCACAATATTAACCCTTCAGTGGATCTGCATAGCAGCGCTGGTCACCCTGACCAGGTACCACAGGTGGCGTCACGAATCCCCATTCTAATATTCAATTCACCTGTAAATATCCCACATTAAAAGGTGAGCCCCAGAGCCACGGACTGAGTTGTGTTGCCGTGACATCCCCCATTGTAGTCTATAGGCTCAGATCCGAGTTCCCATTGCTCTGGAGGGCGACTCATCTCTGCCCCTATTAATGTCCTCCATCTAATTATAACTTTCCATGTGTTCCAATTTAAAAAGCATGTAAAAAACATATGACAACTTCTGGCATGTATTCTTTTCATTCCTGTGGAGCGCATTATGCGTTCCAGGGCAGCTATTGAGCGTCAATTCTGGTGTGCATTGACAATTTGCGGTATGACGGTTTCCGCCGCCGTGGAGCGCACTATATATTCCAATACAACAGCGGTGTATTGATGCCGGGAGTGGGCGCCTATTCAGGTACCCATGGACCTATACCCTCGACATCAGATATGGTCACATATTGGATCAATTTAGGTATACCTGTGATGGAAATATATATGTATTTCATGTAGATTTCACTTGCATGTATATTCCTATATACTCATATATACTCACTGCTAATATATACTGTAATCAATTGCTTGGAATGACCCGAAAACCAGACAAGTGCAAACCAGACAGATCCTTGATATGTTCCAGACATCAAAAACAGGAACCAACACCAGATGTCCCAAACTGATGTCTCGATTTTTGCTGAATAGCAGGAAAAAGGCAACAGTTACTCATAAATTGCTAAATCAGCTTTTTTGTTATGCCTTAACCAGAAACCTTCATGTATTCAGACAACCAATAACATAGAAGCTTGATTATATGTTAATTAACTAACCACCCCTTTCCTATATGCAACTATAAAACTATGTATGACCAATAAACCATCAGTATTGATGGAATGTTATTCTGTCACCGTGTGTGTACAGTGTCATTCTGGAGCACTCAAATACTCAGTCTAATTGGGAACGGCCGCAGCACACACAGGGATAGATTTATCCTAACCAAATTTCCATTACATCTGGCGCCTGCACGCGGGGCAGTGGAAGAAACGCACAGGGACCCTGTTCACCGGAGAGATGGGGGGGTGTCGTCCATGGCCTCGGCTCACGGAACGGAGACTGCGCAGCTCCATAACTAAGGTAAGAAAATTTTGTCATCTACCTGAATGACCCCTGTGCCCAGTCCGGGTCTATACCTCTTGCCGGTCAGGTGTGGTCACCACAGCATTCCCAAGTAGTGTAAACAGTCCACGCACTTATCCAAACCCTGGGATGTAAGCCAAGGTGTCTGCTGCGTGCTGTGTATGTGTTTCATGTCTGTGTAGATCTGGGAGATAGTTGAAACAGTGACTGATTTTGATTGTGGTTGCTGGGAAACTGATAGCAGGAAGCTAAATCACTGGATAAGTTCTCACAGATTCTCATGCACCGGAGGGAGAGGCACTCCCAGATTTCCAGGCACGGATGGTGATAACTTTGAGGGATATCACAGATTCCTGTAAACGGCGGGCCAGGCAGGACGACCGGAGCAGAGGGTGATAATTTTCCTGAGCATTTGAGTTCTCTGTGCGATTAGCAGCTGTCAGTTACCAGAACGGCTTGTACGTGTCACAGATTAATAAAGAGGGCATCGATTTCTCCGGGACGTCTGTTCATTTGTTCTTGTCTTATGTCACATAGTGTCGCTTTCAATTTAGAGTTGTAACAGAAAGCATTTTAGCAGGGAAAGATCTCTGTGAATCACACTGTCACATCTGTTTTTGGTCTACTTCCAGTTTTTGTATTCTGAGATAATTTCTAGCTGTAGTGTTATGATTTGGTAGCTGAGGAGGACAGGAGCAAAATACTGCCAAAGCAGCAAGACACCAGAGAGGCTGGAACCTAATGGTTTGCAGATCCCTAAACTAACCGCACAACTAGAAGTAGCTGTGGAGCGTACCTTCGTTGATCCTAGACGCCTCGACACAGCCGGAGAGTTAGCTACACCTGAAGATAGAAAGGAAAGCTAACTGCCCCGGAGTAAAGCCCCAAAATAGGAAGCCCCCAAACATGTAATGGCGGTTAGACAAGAGGAAAACACGAACACAGACGGAAAATAGAATGAGCAAATGCTGGGGCCCAAATCTGTCTAGAAAGTAAAGTACAGGAGAGAAATTCTGTCTGCAACCCAGAAAAACCCTAATAAAAATAACAGCACTTCTGATTGCAAAAAACCTGAGACCACACGATCTCGACCACCTATATCAGATCTCTGATGTGACACACAGTTACCCAGCAAATAAAATATCAATGGAACAGAGAACAAGTGCAAATACAAAATGAGAACAGAGGGCAGCACAAGCCCCCAAAGGGGACTCGGCTGAAGTCCAAGGCAAGACTGCAAGAAGCAAGGGAAATTCAACCACAGAAAAAAAAAAAAACAGAAAGTCACTTATCTGAATGATAGCAGGAAAGCAAGCTGAAATTCCAACAAAGACCTGCAAGCAACAATTGATTACCGGCGAGGATCGTGGGAGTTCAGCTCACTTATATCAAGCCAGTCATCTCCACCTGACACCCATTCCATATTTGGTTCAATACCCTCAGCAACCACCGGAGGGAGCCTCAGCTCCGAAGTCGTCTCCAAGACATTCACAACACTCTCCTCTTCTCTCCTCCTCCACTCCTTCGTTACCAGCTGTGTTTCTGTATTCAGTGCTAACAGCACAAGGCACTTTCTATGTCCCAGGCACAGTAACCAGTTATGACATCGGGAGAAGGTGAAAAATCTCCCTACACATAGTGTTGCAGGTAGCCCCCAAACACAGCAGAGAGCACAGCCCGGGGTGCAAGGGGGGATGCAGCAGCTGCAGCAGCTGAAAATGAGGAACCTCAGTACCGATTAGAGCAGCCAACATTCACACCAAAATGGAACTATGGAACTATAATCCTAATCCACCGCAGCTTCAGCAATGGGGGGGAACATCACCATGCAAAAAGGCCACTTCTAAGTCCAAATATCAGCCAGTGCAAGACCCCCGCACACAATATCACAACTACTCCTCTGATGAAGATGAACATCATACATGCTGCCCAGTACTAGGAAAATAAACCCACAGGCACCAAGAAGGCAGGGGCAGATAGAGGCACTGCCCTTACACTATGTGCACTTCACCCCAAGTCAGGTGACCAGTATTCTGAATAAAGCCCAAGGACTTCAATTACTGATTGCTGTTCCTTGCTCTTGCTACTTCGGCCACAGGGCTACACCAGTATCATAACAAATCTTGACCCCGCTCTAAACATGAGGAACTTGACGTAATATGTACCTGTAAATTTACGACCTAAGTCGGGAAGAAATTAAAAAGTAAAAGTGGTAAAAGCTTTGGGGTTTTAGTACATGGTTTATAGATTTTTGTGCCATAACATACAGGATTGTACTAGACAGTGAGTGAGTAGAATTTATTGTTTATTACTCACCTGTGTGGTTATCTGTTGGAATCTCCTCTCTACACCACTCATCACCCCTCACATATGTCTCTGTAGTATTAATATGGGTCAGATCTTCACCCTGAAACAAATATTGGAAAAGTCACAGACAGATGGAGAAATCACATCTATGATCAGCTCTAATCCTACCATCTCCACCGTTCTCATTACATAAGTATAAAACATATAATACTGGTGGATAAAACAAGACTGAGCACAAGATCTTCACAGCCGTCTACACATCATAGGGGAGATCTCATGACACCTGCTCTCCATCTACCTGATGATCCTGAGGAACACTGGGATCGTCTTGTTTACAGTGCTGAGGAAGAAGAGGACGGGGACATCTCTCTGGTGTTGTCCGCTTACTGGATAGAACTGGAGGAAACACATACAGAGACTGAATTGATTCTTTACATACAGATAATTATAGGCCATGTGTATTTAGTCCTGTCTATTACCTGTCTATTGCAGTCTTATTTTGCTTTAATTACTGTATTGTTAACGTTGTTACTTATGACTTGTATTTTGAAACTGTTAAACTGTAAAGCGCTGCGGAATATGATGGCGCTATATAAATAAAGATTATTATTATTATTATTATTACCTGGTGATGTGAGGGGTTGGGGAATCTCCATCATGACGTCCTTGTACAGATCTTTGTGTCCTTCTAAATACTCCCACTCCTCCATGGAGAAATAGACGGTGACATCCTGAGACCTTATAGGAACCTGACACATACAATGATACCGTCATCCCCCCGTTCCCTTCATAGCGTTACTGTATAATGTCCCAGCATTCCAGCAGTGTCACCTCTTCAGTCAACAGCTCAATCATCTTGTAGGTGAGTTCTAGGATCTTCTGGTTATTGATGTCGTCATGTATCAGGGGGTGAGGTGGAGGCCCCGTGATTGGGGTCAGGGATCTTCCCCATCCTTTAGGCACAGGGGCCTGACCGCACTCACTAGAGATCTTCTTCACCACTGTGTAATCCTGGTTATGGAGAGACACATTATTAAACCTCACTACAGACATTTCCAGAGTCCTCACCTCTCCAGTTCTGTCCATCTGTTATTCCCGTAGATAAGAATGATGTAATGTGACATCATCAGAATTTCTCACCTCTCCAGTAAGCCGGAAGAGGATCTCTAGGGTGAGGTGTAATATCCTCTCCGCCATCTTGTACCTGTCCCTATCCATCCTTGTAGGGTCACTCAGGAGAATTCTCTTATATAGAAGATCTCCACTTAGTTAATAAGATATTGTAGGGACCTGAATGGGAAAAGGATGAGTCAATGTAATGTAATAAAGCATCCCATGTAATAATAGAAATACTGGCTATAATATAATTACAACTCAGCAGCTGATCTAGCAGTCACAGATGATGTCGAGCTGTGATTGGCAGCATCTGGAAGTGAGGGGAAATGCGAAGAATGACTACATGCACATACTGTGCTCCAAAAGCAACAAATGTGATTATCTGTGCAATGGAGCAATGCAGTATAAAATGAAAAAAGTGGTAGAATCAGGGGAGCTCTGGGATTTTACAAGGCATTTAACTCAATTTTTTTTACCAAGTTACAGATTCTCTTTAACAGCAAGAGCCGAGAATGGTGAAGATGCTAAGAGAGGGATATGTGTCATAAAGATGGAGCGCGGCCTAAACGCCATGTGCTTTATATCCGTTTCCCTAGAATCTGACATTTACACGGAAAGTGGTAATTATCACTACAGGAGCCACTCAAGTCACAGGGACTGCAGAAATATGGAGGAGACCAGTAGAAATGTAAAGAGTGATGACACTGGGCCTTGAGGGGATTTAGAAGAGTAATTAATTGTAACTGCAGCAATTATAAATGTCACCTGAAGAAACTGCGACAGAAGCAAGTCCGGTATATAGAACCGCAGAGAAGTTTCCCCGGAGATGTGTCCGCTACTCTATATTCATCGTCTATTGGACAGCGGAAAATTGAGCGCGTGTAACAAGGATGTCACATCCCCCTGGGAGTCCTGGAGTTAGAAGATCACAACAAGTAATGAATCACAGGTATTCTTTAGAGATGGTGTGATTCATGTCTTATTTTAAAAGGATTGCCTTTCCTTCAAGCTGAAGGGGTTAAGGACTCTTTCCATAACGGCTGGGAACATTTAGCTGTCCTGCACATAGCTGTTGCTGCCGTTAATCATCTCTACTCCCTAGATATACTAGATCTGGGTGTTTGTTCCTTGCTGGTGAAAGAATCTTCTTCCTGTGCTAAGCTGTGTAGTTGGAGTGGTAGTTGCAGTGATCTGTAGCTTGCTGCAGTATGTGAGTGTTTATATCTTTGTCTTTATTTATTTAGCTTATTCCTCCCTGTCCTCATTGTATTTAGCTTATTCCTCCCTGTCCTTATACTCATCCCTATTTTTGGTGAGTGCTTTTGTATGATAGTGGTCCGCTATCATCCCTGTTTTGTCTTTGTGTCTTGTTTACCTTACATTTCTGTCCCATGCCTCATGCTGTGGGGGAGGGGACAGATCAGGGTTAACCAGGCATAGTAAGGTCGGAGACTCAAGGCCTCTCTACCTTCAAGAGTTCCCCAGGACATTTTAGATCTCAGTTCCAGGGATGGTTTGAGGTCCCTCTCCCCTAATTTAAGTGTTGTGAACGTTTTGGAAATGAATTCTGAGCAGCTCCCTCTGGTGGTTACAAACAGTACTGAACCATTCAATGAGGATTGGCAATCAGGAGTCACAGACTGGCTTGATATAAGGGAGGTTCCCTCCCATCATGGTTGCCGGTGATCAATTGTTCTTGTCTCAACTGTGGTTCCTGGTTCACTTGGAAGCTTGCTGAGTCATGCCTCTTCTTCTGCTTTTGTGCTTACCATTTGCATATTTCTCTGCATTTCTGTGAAGTTAGCCAGGTTTCCCCCCGGGGGCTTGGGCTCCTCTCAGTTCCGCTGGAGCCACTGTTATTTGTTCATTTGCCTTTTCCAGTTTTTTCAGTGGCTGCGGCTTAGTTTTGTTACACCAGAGAACTGATTTAGGTGGTAGAGGTCGTGTGATCTCAGGTGTTTTTGCAATCAGTAGCGTTGGCATTTTTTAGGGTTTTTTTTGATTGCAGTGAGTATCCTTTCTATCCTTTTCTGTCTAGGCAGATTGGGCCCCAGCGTTTGCTCATACTATTTTCTGTCTGTGTCTGTATTTCCTCTTGTCTAACCGCCATTACATGTTTGGGGGCTTCCTATGTGCTCCGGGGCAGATAGCTTTCCTCTGTCTATCTGTAGGTGTAGTTAATCTCTCAGGCTTGAAGAGGCGTCTAGGACCAATGTAGGAGATCATCAGGAGAGTTGCAAATTTTTGGTACTGTATAATCTGCATGACATTATTGTACTAGGTTTCCCTTGGTTACAGTCTCATAATCCTGTTTTGGATTGGAACTTTGTGTCTGTAACCAGTTGGGGCTGCCAATGTGTTAATGCCAACACTCCTGTTTTTTCTGCCTCTCCCCAGTCTCAGGATGTTCCTGACTTTTTGACTGATTTTTCTGATGTGTTTAGCGAAAGTAAATCTGTATCCTTGCCCCCTCATAGGAGCTATGACTGAGCTATTGAATTAGTGCCTGGTAGTAAATTCCCAGAGGGGCATTTTGAGTACCAGTGATGCCCTTTGGGCTCACTAATGCTCCTTCCGTCTTCCAGTCCTTCATGAATGACATTTTCAGGGATTTTGTGGATAAATTTCTGATTGTTTATTTGGATGATATCTTGATTTTTTCCAATGACTGGGACTCTCATGTGAAACATGTTCGGACTGTGTTCCAGATTTTGAGAGAGAATGCTCTGTATGTGAAGGGATCAAAGTGTCTTTTTGGCGTACAGAGGATCTCATTTCTGGGATTCATTTTGACTCCATCTGTTATTGAAATGGACCCGGTCAAGGTTCAGGCCATCTGTGATTGGGTCCAACCTACTTCATTAAAGGCTCTTCAGAGATTCTTGGGTTTTGCCAATTTTTATCGTAAATTTATTGGTAATTTCTCTGTTATTGTTAAACCATTGACTGATTTGACCAAAAAGGGTTCTGATGTGGTGAATTGGCCTCCTGAGGCAGTCTCTGCGTTTCAGGAACTTAAGCAGAGATTCACTTCTGCTCCTGTTCTATGGCAGCCTGATGTTTCTCTACTGTTTCAGGTGGAGGTTGATGCCTCTGAAATTGGGGCAGGTGCCGTTTTGTCCCAAAGAGATCCTGAGACCTCTAGAAGTAACCCTTGTGCCTTTTTCTCTCGAAAATTTTCTCCAACTGAACGTAATTATGACGTGGGTAATCGGGAGTTATTGGCCATGAAGTGGGCTTTTGAAGAGTGGAGACATTGGCTGGAGGGAGCCAAACATCAGGTGGTGGTCCTCACGGACCATAAGAATCTGGTTTATCTGGAATCAGCCAAGCGACTTAATCCTAGACAGGCCAGGTGGGCCTTGTTTTTCACACGTTTTAATTTTGTGGTTTCCTTTCTTCCTGGCACTAAGAATATTAAGGCAGATGCCCTCTCGAGGAGTTTCCTTGCGGACTCTCCTGAGTTATCTAATCCTGCTGTTATTTTGAAAGAGGGTGTAGTTCTTTCCCCCATCTCGCCCAATTTGAGACTGGCTCTGGAACGGTGTTAGGAGGATAAACCCGAGCGCTGCCCTATTGGGAAATTGTTTGTCCCAGACCGGTGGAAAAAGAGTGTGATGTCTGAGATTCATTGTTCCGCGTTGGCCGGTCATCCCGGAATTTTTGGTACCAGAGACTTGGTGAGTCGGTCCTTTTGGTGGCCTACTTTGTCTCGTGACATCAGGGAATTTGTGCAGTCCTGTGGGACTTGCTCTCGCTCCAAGCCTTGCTCTCGCTCTAGTGGTTTGTTGATGCCATTGCCTGTATCCAAGAGACCATGGACCCATATCTCTATGGATTTTATTTCCGACCTCCCTGCTTCTCAGAGAATGACCGTTATCTGGGTGATTTGTGATAGGTTTTCCAATATGATACATCTTGTGCCATTACCTAAGTTGCCTTCCTCCTCCGAATTGGTGCCTTTGTTCCTTCAGGACGTGGTTCGGTTACACGGCATTCCTGAGAACATTGTGTCTGACAAAGGAGTCCAGTTTGTTTCCAGATTTTGGAGGACTTTTTGTTCTAAACTTGGTGTTCAATTGTCTTTCTCCTCTGCTTTTCATCCTCAGACCAATGGACAAACTGAGAGAACAAACCAGACATTGGAGACTTATCTGAGATGCTTTGTGTCTGCTGATCAAGATGACTGGGTCTCTTTTTTGCCTTTGGCTGAGTTTGCTCTTAATAATAGGGCTAGCTCTGCCACTTTGATGTCTCCATTTTTCTGCAATTTTGGGTTTCACCCTCGATTTTCTTCGGGACAGACGGAGGCTTCTGTCTGTCCGGGTGTTGACTCTGTTGTGGAGCGTATGCAGCAGATTTGGGACCAGGTAGTGGAGAGGTTGTCCCTCTCTCAGGAGAAGGCCCAGCGGTTTGCCAACCTGCATAGGACTGATGGTCCTAGGTTTAAAGTGGGGGCTTTGGTCTGGTTGTCCTCAAGAAATATCCCTATGAGAGTTGCATCTCCTAAGTTTAAGCCTAGGTTCATTGGACCTTATAAGATCATGGACATTCTTAATCCTGTTTCCTTTCATTTACTTCTTCCAGGGACATTTAAGATCCATAACGTAGTCCTTATTGAAGAGGTTTGTCGAGCCAGTGGTTCCTATGGCTGTGCCTCCTGACCCTGTTTTTGTTGAGGGCAATCTGGAGTATGTGGTTGAGAAAATATTGGATTCTCGTTTTTCTAGACGGAAACTCCAGTATTTGGTTAAGTGGAGAGGTTATGGTCAGGAGGACAATTCTTGGGTGTTTGCTTCGGACATCCATGCTAGGAGACTGATCCGTGCGTATCACCGAAATCCTGACTGACCTGGTTGCACAAATGAGGGTTCGGTGACCCCTCCTCAAGGGGAGGTTCTGTTGTGAATGTTTTGGAAATGTACTGGAATCCAATAGATTCCAACCTCTCTGGTGTATTGCCATTTTTGCCTGCTCTCCTCAGCTACCGAAACATAACATTTAAGTCTTTCACAATGGACACTTCAGCTTTAATTGGTGACAATACATGAGGTGACTTATAAGAAGGCGATAAGGAAATCACTCATGTTTTCTGCCCCAGAGAAGGAATAAACCTCATTAATAATTTATATGGACCCAGAACCTTCTATTAAATACGAATCATAAATATCCCACATACGGCGACATCAGAGGGAAATAACAGAAGCTCCAGAGAAGAAGAAACCGCCACCAGTAAGATATATGGGAGCGAGGAGAGAAATGTCACCAGCAATGAGGGGGTTACTCTACCCCCCCCCCCCCCCCCGCCCAGTAATGGGGAATCTCCAGCACCTACCTCCACCTGCAGAGACACACACCACATATATGGCTGTTCTGTGCACACAGGACCTGTGATGAGGTCACAGGAGGGGAGGAGTCAGGGGTCACATGATCAGGGGCCTCAGTGGATGCAGGACTCTGCTGTGCTGGTTGTCATGGTGCTCAGGGGTGAACCTAGCCTCTCTGCTGCCTGAGACGAACTGCAAAACGGCGCCCCCCATTGTAAAATCAGTACAAATAAATCTGGTTTACTCTTACTAGCCTAACGCATACCTCGAAACTTTTGAAGATGGGAAAGAGGGACAGAGACGCGGCAAATTTTAGGCCACGCCCCAACCACACCCATTTCACAACTAGTCACACCCATGTCCACGTCCTGACCAAACCCATTTAGCACTGGTGACACACTGATGGTACTGAGTAAAAGAAAAAACAGTAGAGAAAAAAGAAACAGAGAGAAAGGAGAGAAAAAAGAGGGAAAGCAAGAAAGAACAGAGAGAAAGTAAGAGAGAAAGAAATAAACAAGAAAGGGGAAAGAAAGAACAGAGATGGAAGAGAAAGAAAGAAGGGGAAAGAAGAACAGAGAGAGAAGAGGAAGAAAGAAAGACAGAGAAAGAAAGAACAGAAAAACAGAGAGAAAGAGAGGAGGAAAGAAAGAACAGAGAAAGAAAGAGGAAAAAAGAACAGAGAGAGAAAGAAAGAAAAGAGGGAAGAAAGAGGGGAAAGAGAAAGAGAAAAAGAAAGAAGAGCGGGAAAGAAAGAACAGAGAAGAAGAAGAAAAAAGAAGAGAAAGAAAGAAGGGGAAAGAAAGAACAGAGAAGAAAGAAAGGAGAAAGAAAGAACAGAGAGAAAGAAAAGAACAGAGAAGAAGAAAGAAAGAAAGAAAGAGAAGAGAAAGAAAGAGGGGAAAGAAAGAAAGAACAGAGAAGAAAGAAAGAAAAAAGAGAAGAAAGAAAGAGGGGAAAGAAAGAGAGAGAAAAAAGAAAGGGGAAAGAAAGAACAGAGAGAGAAAGAAAGAACAAGAGGAGAGAAGAAAGAAAGAAGAAAGAGAAAGAAAGAAAGAACAGAGGGAAAAAAAGAACAGAGAGAAAAGAAAGAAAGAAAGAGAGAGAAAAGAAAGAGGGGAAAGAAAGAACAGAGAGAGAAAGAAAGAAAGGGGAGAAGAAAGAAAGAACAGAGAAGAAAGAAAGAAGAAAGAGAGAAGAGGGAAAGAAAGAACAGAGAGATAAGAAAAAGAAAGAAACAGAGAGAAAGAAAGAGGGGCAGAAAAGAAAGAACAGAGAAAAAAAGAAAGAGGGGAAAGAAAGAAAAACAGAGGAGAGAGAGAAAGAAGGGAAAGAAAGAACAGAGAGAGAAAGAAAGAAACAGAAGAAAGAAAGAGGGGAAGAAAAAAAGAACAGAAGAAAAAAAGAAAGAGGAAGAAAGAAAACAGAGAGAAGAGAGAAAAAAAGATGGAAAGAAAGAACAAAGAGAGAGAAGAAAGAAGAAGAAGAAAGAAAAAGAACAGAGAAGAGAAGAAGAAGAACAGATGGAAAAGAAAAAAACGAAGAGAGAAGAAAAGAAAGAAAGAAGAAAGAGAAGAAAGAAAGAGAAAGAAAAGAAAAAAGAAAGAGAGAGAAAGAAAGATAAGAAAGAAAAAGAAAAGAAAGAAAGAAAGAATAGAGAGAAAGAAAGAGGGAAAGAAAGAACAGAGAGAAAGAGAAAGAAAGAGGGGAAAGAAAGAACAGAGAGAAAGAAAGAAAGAAAGAAAGAAAGAAAGAAAGAAAGAAAGAAAGAAAGAAAGAAAGAACAGAGAGAAAGAAAGAGGGGAAAGAAAGAAAGATCAGAGAGAGAAAGAAAGAAAGAAGGGAAAGAGAGAGAAAGAAAAAAGAACAGAGAGAAAGAAAGAAAGAGGGGAAAGAACAGAGAGAGAGAAAAAGAAATAGGGAAAAGAAAGAACAGAGAGATAGAGAAAAAGAAAGAAAGAAAGAAAGAAAGAAAGAACAGAGATAGAAAGAAAGAGGGGAAAGAAAGAACAGAGAGAAAGAAAGAAAAAGAACAGAGAGAAAGAAAGATGGGAAAGAAAGAACAGAGAGAAAGAAAGAACAGAAAGAGAAAGAAACAGAGAGAGAAAGAAATAAAGATTCTATAAAGATACTATAGCAGCCCAGCTCCCATTGTAGTGACCACCCGAGCCTCCTGGTGCAGGACATATCATGATCCGCTCACATGGCCGACATCCCTGATTCCAAGGCGAGGAAACGGTGATGGGTCTGAAGTATTCCCTGAAGTGCCTCCATGGTTCCGTTACAATCTCCTCCCAAAATTACCTCATTTCCGGTCATCTTCCAGCACGTCACTTCTGGTGGAACATCACGTACGAGTTTTAAAGTGCTCCTCGGGGCTCTGGCATGTACTCTTGTGTCCACGGGAAAAGCTCCCGGCCGGGACAGCGGGGCAGACTCCCAAAATCGGGAGTGTCCCGCTGAATTTAGGATGGTTGGGAGGTATGAATGCTCCCCACCATACACCTTGCACACGCACGGCTCTGCACACCTCATACACACACGGTTCCGCTTTGTATGTCTCGTACACACACGGCTCCGCTCCGTCCACCTCGCACACACAAGGCTCCACTCAGTATACACAAGGCTCCACTCCATACTGTTATGATCTGCTACAAGCACTAAGGAAAGGTGGGAATTCTGTCCCTACAATAGGACTGAGCTGGATCCCTACGATGTAACGGGGAACCTGATCCTGCGACCAGACCCGCTAAAGTCCTCAGCTAGTCTGAACGAAGACCTATAGTTGCGAGGGAGGAATCCCTACAAGATCTAGGGACTGGGTGAAAAGGTGGACACCTCCTAACAGAAAGTGTAGCAGGAAAAATAAAACAGAAAACAAATACTAAGAGATCCTCAGATCAAGCAAAACTGACAGAGTAAGGCACCTAAGCACCCGGCTAGCTTAAGAGTAGATAATACAATGAAGTCCAGCAAAGCCAGAAGGGCGGAGCCAGACTAAATAGGGTAAAAAGGTCATGTGACCAGCAAACTGAAACAAAACCTAACAAGAGAGTTCTAACAGTACCCTCCCTTCTAAGAGGATCCTCCGGATCCCCTAGGACTTAGGCTTATCCGGAAATCTCTTGTGAAACGCTCTGACAAGTCTAGACGCAGAAACATCATCCGCCCTCACCCATGAGTTATCCTCGGGTACATAACCCTTCCAAGCGATGAGGTACTGCAAACCTCCTCTATACCGTCTAGAATTTAGGATGCGGGAATTCTCATATTGCCCGTCCTCCACCACCAGGGGAACAGTGGCCAACACGTCTCCCTCTGAGACCTCAGCTTTTTTCAAGAGAGAAACATGAAACACCGGATTAATCTTCCAGGAGGTGGGAAGCTCCAACTTAACAGCAGATTGGTTAATAACCTGAAGCACCTTAAAGGGCCCTACAAACTTGGGACCCAATTTCTTAGACGGAATCCTCAAGCGCAGATTCTTACAGGACAACCAGACCATGTCACCAATAGCAAACAAAACCTCTTGTCGTTTTCTATCAAAATACACTTTGGATCTTTTGTTAGCCTCCTGAAGATTACCACGCACATCAGTCCAAACTCTCTCCAAAACACCAGAAAAATTCTCCTCTTCAGGTACAGCCGATCCCAACTTGGAAAATGACCCAAATGACGGATGTCTCCCAGTACAACAAAAAAAAGGCGAACAACCAGCAGAAGCGGATGTATGGTTGTTAAGAGCAAACTCAGCAAGTGGCAGAAACTCAGACCACCCCTCTTGATTATCAGTCACAAAACAACGCAAGAACTGCTCAACATCCTGGTTTTTCCTTTCTGTCTGGCCATTAGACTCAGGATGATATCCGGATGAAAACGACAAATGAACTCCCAACCTGTCACAAAAAGCGCGCCAAAAACGAGCCACAAACTGAGGTTCCCTATCAGAAACAATGTCAGTAGGAACACCATGCAGTCTGACTATTTCCTTGACAAAGGCCTTAGCGAGAGTCTTAGCGCAGGGCAGTTTGATGAAAGGAACCAAGTGACACATCTTGCTAAAACGGTCCACGACCACCCAGATGACAGTGAAACCCTCAGAGGGGTGAAGGTCAGTAATAAAGTCCATAGCCAAATGTGTCCAAGGTGCACTAGGGACCTCCAGAGGGCAAAGCAACCCCGCAGCAGGAGTATGAGAAGACTTAGATCTAGCACACACAGTGCATTGACGCACCCACTTAATGACTTCCTTCTGCCATCCTGGCCACCAAAAACTGCGACCCACAAGTCTCTTGGTCTCAGAGATTCCAGGATGACCTGCCAACTGAGAGTCATGACATTCAACAAACAAATCTCTCCTCAGGGTACCAGGCACAAACAACCTCCCATGCGGCGTGTTAGATGGGGCATTCTCCTGTGCTTTAAGAATCTCATCTTCCAACACGGAGTCCAAAACAGCAATAACAACCCCTCTTGCAAGATGTTTTCCTCCTCCTCCTCAGTACCCACCATAGGAGAAAAGCTGCGAGACAAAGCATCAGCTTTAACATTTTTAGTACCTGGGATGTAAGTAACGATAAAATTAAACCTTGAGAAAAACAGTGCCCACCTAGCCTGACGGGCATTCAAGCATTTGGCAGCATCAAGGTAGATCAGATTTTTATGATCGGTGAAGACTTGAATGGGAAATTCCGCTCCCTCCAAAAAATGATGCCAGTGTTCAAATGCGAGTTTAATTGCCAACAATTCCCGATTACCGATATCATAATTTAGTTCAGACTCAGAAAATTTTTTTGAAAAAAAAGCACAGGGATGTACTCCATCCGTCTTTGCCTGAGACAACACCGCGCCGACCCCCACAGAAGAAGCATCAACCTCAACCAAAAATGGTTTAGTCACATCAGGCTGCGTAAGGATGGGAGCAGAGCTGAACCTCTCCTTTAGCAACACAAAAGCCTCAATGGCCTCAGTAGTCCACTGAACCGCATCAGCACCTTTCCTGGTGAGATCGGTCAGAGGTTTGGCAATCACAGAAATTTTTTTTATGAATTTTCTATAATAATTGGCGAACCCCAAAAACCTCTGTATTGATTTCACACCAATAGGTCTAGGCCAATCCTGCACAGCTTGCACTTTCACCGGGTCCATCTCAAAACCTTCACTGGAGACAATGTAGCCCAAAAAACGAAGTCTCTGTACAGCGAACTCACATTTTTCTAGTTTGGCAAAAAGTGAATTATCACTCAGTAACTGTAATACTTCACGTACACTCCTCCAATGAGACTCCAAATCCAGTGAATAAATCAAAATGTCATCCAAATACACAACCACACTTCTGACGATCAAAGGTCTAAGGATGTCATTAATAAGATTCTGAAAAAATGCCGGAGCACTGGAAAGTCCAAAGGGCATGACCAGATTCTCAAAATGACCCAGTGGGAGTGTTAAACGCAGTCTTCCATTCATCCCCCTCCTTCATGCGCAACAAATTGTATGCCCCTCGAAGATCAATTTTCGAGAACCACTTGGCCCCCACTAACTGATTAAACAAATCAGGAATCAATGGCAGTGGGTAAGGATTGCGTACAGTAATCTTATTAATCTCACGAAAGTCTAGACAAGGCCGTAAACCGCCGTCCTTTTTTTTTAACAAAAAAAAATCCAACCGCCACAGGAGATTTGGAAGGCCTAATGTGACCGGCGGCCAAGCTTGTCTGTATGTATTCCTCCAAAGCCTTTCTCTCGGGAATAGTCAAATTAAATAAACGACTTTTAGGAAGAGTCGCTCCAGGACAAATTCAATTGCACAATCATAATCTCTATGAGGAGGCAATACCTGCGATTCCTTATCAGAAAAAACTTTCCAAAAATCCTGAATAGGTACAGGTAACTCCCCCTTAACTACAGCAGCAATACGCCCGTTACAACACTTGTCATAACAATTGGGACTCCAGGACTTAATTTCATTGGTAGACCAATCCAGTACCGGATTGTGCAATTTTAACCAGGGTAACCCCAAAATCACCGGTGAGGGCAAATTATTCAAAACTACCAAATCCAAATTCTCTTGATAAACACCATTAATAGTAAGAGGAAATTCACAGATATGGTGAGTAACATTTTTCAAGTGAGAACCATCCACAGACACCACATTAATAGGGGAAGACAGAAGTTTGGGTTTTAATTTTAGTTTTTCCAAAAATTTCCCATCAATCACATTGAGAGTTGAACCACAATCCACAAATACCCAAAACTCCATTAATTCCTCCTCAACAGCAGTGGTAGCAGAAAGAAAGACACCTTTATTGTTTAAACAAGCTATGCGGGCGAAACTGACCTCATTTTTTTCTCTCTTTATTCATTCGAAGCGCACAGTTCTTAATAAATGCTCAGATTTGCCACAATAGAAACACAAGCCCTTAGCAAATCTGCGTTCTTTTTCCCGAGAGTGAGGTGTCATTGCTCCAATTTCCATCGGCTCTCCAATGTCAGTACATCCTTCTCCAAACTTGGAGCTGAAAAGGGCAGATTTACTCTCATTAACCCTTGCACGCAGTCTCCTATCCACCCGTATGGCTAATTGCATAGCCCTTGCAAGTTACCAGGTATGGGATAAGCAATCAGCAAATCTTTAACCCTTTCACTACCCTGCAAGAAATAAACTTTTCAAAGCTGAATCGTTCCGCCCACCTGAGTGGACCACCTTCGGAAGTGAGTACAATATTTTTCCACATTACCTGATCCCTGTCTCAAACGTTCAATTCTGTCTCAGCTGAATATGAAATTGCTCTACAAAAAAGAGGACTTGTACTCTATAGCGCCACCTATTGGAAGTGGCGATCCTACAAGCACATCAACCCTTTAACGAGTCTTGTAATATGACTTAGGATAAAAGCCAAATCATTATCTCCATTTGCAGACACGGTGTTTCGGACTATTGGTCCTCGTCAGTGCAAAGTAGGAGAGATCTGATTTGGCTGATGAGAGGCTCTGGATGAGATCTAAGGGGTAAGGTCTCTCCTTGTGGAGAGTGACATAGCACTCTGGCGTGTCAAGGTAAGGAGGCTTATTCGCCGTGCAATGCTCCTCTGGGAAATTTAATATGCAAAATTGCCTCTACAAAAAAAGAGGACTTGTACTCTACAGCGCCACCTATTGGAAGTGGCGATCCTACAAGTCACAATCAACCCTTTAACGAGTCTTGTAAATATGACTTAGGATAAAAGCCAAATCAGTATCTCCATTTGCAGACACGTGTTTCGGACTATTGGTCCTCGTCGTGCTAAGTAGTGTAAGGTCTCTCCTTGTGGAGAGTGACACACGTCTCAGCTGAAAAACACGATTAGGATCGTCATATAATAAGCCCAAAGCAGAAAAAAAACTATCCACAGATCTAAAGCATGGATCACTAGGCTGCAGAGAAAAGGCCCAGTCCTGAGGTCTTTGCGCAAAAGTGACATTATGAACCTATGCGCTGTGATTATCACCAAAGGGTCTGGGTCTCAAACGGAAATACAACAAGCAAGCATTTTTAAAAGAAAAAAAATCTTGTTGTTCACCAAAAAATAAATCAGGCAACGTACCTTAGGCTCCACAAATGTGCTCCAGAACAACTACTCACGTTCGCTTTATCTCAGCCACCTCCAGAGAAAGTCCCTGCAGGCGTTGAACCAAATCCTGAACCGAGACCATGATGGAAACAGAAAATCTTCCTTAGAGATTTTTTTTTTTTTCTTCTTGGGTGGACTTACTGTTATGATCTGCTACAAGCACTAAGGAAAGGTGGAATTCTGTCCCTACAATAGGACTGAGCTGGATCCCTACGATGTAACGGGGAACCTGATCCTGCGACCAGACCCGCTAAAGTCCTCAGCTAGTCTGAACGAAGACCTATAGTTGCGAGGGAGGAATCCCTACAAGATCTAGGGACTGGGTGAAAAGGTGGACACCTCCTAACAGAAATGTAGCAGGGAAAATAAAACAGAAAACAAATACGAAGAGATACTCAGATCAAGCAAAACTGACAGAGTAAGGCACCTAAGCACCCGGCTAGCTTAAGAGTAGATAATACAATGAAGTCCAGCAAAACCAGAAGGGCGGGGCCAGACTAAATAGGGTAAAAAGGTCATGTGACCAGCAAACTGAAACAAAACCTAACAAGAGGGTTCTAACACATACACTTTGTACACACGCAGCCACGCTTTGTACACCTTGTACACACACGACTCCACTCCGTAAACCTTGTACACATGCGGCTTTGCAGCATACACCTCGTACACACGCAGTTCTGCTCCGTACATCTCGTACACCACGTGGCTCCGCTACATACACACAAGGCTCCACTCCATACACACACGGCTCTGCTCCGCACACACACGGCTCAAGCACGGAGCCCTTGTGTACGGAGCTGAGCGGCTCAGCTCCGTACACTTCACAACACACAGGCTCCGTTTCGTACACACACAGCACTGCTACATCCACCTCGTTTACACGGCTCCGCTCCGTAAACCTCGTACACCGCTGAGCGGCTCGCTCCGTAAACCTCGTACACGCGCGGCACGGCTCCGTACACCTTGTACACGTGGGCTCGGCTCCGTGCACCGCGTACAAACACACGGCTCCGCTCCATCCAACTCATACAGACACGGTTCTGCTACATCCAACTCGTACACACAAGGCTCCGCTCCGTACAACTCGTACACACAAGCTCCGCTCCGTACACCTCGTACACACTACAGCACTGCTACATCCACCTTATACACGGGCGGCTCCACTCCGTGCACCTCATACACACGCGGCTCCGTTCCGTGCACCTTGTACATGAGCAGTTCTGCACCGTGCACCTCGTAACACGCGCGGCTCCGCATCGTGCACCTCGTACACGCGGGGCTCCGCTCCGTGCACCTCGTACACGCGCAGCTCGGCTCCATACACCTTGTACAGACTCACGGCTCCGCTCCATCCAACTCGTACAGACACGGCTCTGCTATATCCAACTTATTCACACAAGGCTCCGCTCCGTACACCTCGTACATGCGCGCTCCGCTCCGTGCACCTCGTACACGCGTGGCTCCGCTCCGTGCACCTCGTACATGCGCGGCTCCGCTCCGTGCACCTCGTACATGCGCGGCTCCGCTCTGTGCACCTCATATATGTGCGGCTTAGCTCCATGCACCTCGTACACGCGCGGCTCCGCTCCATCCAACTCGTACACGCACGGCTCCGCTACATCCAACTCGTACACACATGGCTCTGCTCCGTACACCTCGTACACACTACAGCACTGCTACATCCACCTCGTACACACACGCTCTGCTCTGTACACCTCGTACACACGACATCACTGCTACATCCACCTCGTACACACACGCTCCGCTCCGTATACCTCGTATACACACGGCTCCGCTCCTTACACCTCGTACACACACGGCTCCGCTCCGTACACCTCGTACACACACGCTCCGCTCCGTACACCTCGTACACACAGGGCCCTCCGCTCCGTACACCTCATACAAACACGGCTCTGCTACATCCAACTGTACACACTACAGCACTGCTACATCCACACTGTAAACCCGAGTCCCGACCCCACACACACTTACCCTCATCCAGCACCATGACAACCATCACAGCAGAGTCCTGCACACAACGAGGACACTGATCATGTGACCCCTGACTCCTCCCCTCCTGTGACCTCATCACAGGTCCTGTGGGCACAGAAGAGTACAGCAATAGCAGCATCATTGCTAGCTGCTGTGAGGCTGAGCTGTAGAGACAGGACGGCAGGAAAGGGTGCATAGGGGCGTGGCGGTTCATCTCACTATGGGACACATAGTGTCCTCAGCGGGACAGCGGGACGGGGGGGGGAGTCAGAATCGGGACTGTCCCGCTCAATCCGGGATGGTTGGGAGGTATGCATCCATTAAAGCAGATGCACCCTACCAGCAGCCCATCCATTCTAGCATCTGACCCTCTTCCAGGAGCTCATCCATTTTAGCATCTGCCCCCTACCAGCAGCCCTCCATTCTAGCATCTGCCTCCTACCAGCAGCCCATCCATTCTAGCATCTGCCCCCTATCAGCAGCCCATCAATTCTACCATCTGCCCCCTAACAGGAGCCCATCCATTCTAGCATCTGCCCCCTACCAGGAGCCCATCCATTCTAGCATCATCACCCTACCAGAAGCCCTTCCATTCTAGCATTTGCCCCCTACCAGAAGCTCATCAAATCTAGCATCAGCCCCCTACCAGCAGCCCATTCAGCCTAGCATCTGCCCCCCTATCAGGAGCACATCAATTCTAGCATCTTCATCCTATCAACAGCCCAACCATTCTGGCATCTGCCCCCTACCAGGAGCCCATCCATTCTAGCATCAGCCTACTACCAGTAGCCCATCCATTCTAGCATCTGCCCCTCTTCCAGGAGACCATCCATTCTAGCATCTACCCCCTACCTGCAGCCCAATCCATTCTAGCATCTGCCCCCCCTAACATGAGCCATCCAGTCGGCATCTGGCCCCCCTACCAGAAGCCCCTCCGGTCTAGCATCTGGCCCCCCTACGAGAAGCCCCTCTGGTCTAGCATCGGGCCCCCTACCAGCAGCCCCTCTGGTCTAGCATCTGGCCCCCCTACCAGCAGCACCTCCGATCTAGCATCTGGCCCCCCTACCAGCAGCCCCTCCGGTCTAGAATCTGGCCCCCCCTACCAGCATCCACTCAGGTCTAGCATCTGGCCCCCTACCAGCAGCCCATCTGGTCTAGCATCTGGCCCCCTACCAGCACCCCTCCGGTCTAGCATCTGGCCCCCCTACCAGCAGCCACTCCTGTCTAGCATCTGGCCCCCTACTCATCAGCCCCTCCGGTCTAGCATCTGGCCCCCTACCAGCAGCCCTTCCGGTCTAGCATCTGGCCCCCCTACAAGCAGCCCCTCCGATCTAGCATCTGGCCCCCCTACCAGCAGCCCCTCCGGTTTTAGCATCTGGCCCCCCTACCAGCACACTCCGTCTAGCATCTGGCCCCCTACCAGCAGCCCATCCGGTCTAGCATTGGCCCCCCTACCAGCAGCCCATCCGGTCTAGCATCTGGCCCCCCTACCAACAGCCCATCCGTCTAGCATCTGGACCCCTACCAGCAGCCCATCCGGTCTAGCATCTGGCCCCCGAGACCAGCAGCCCCTCTGGTCTAGCATCTGGCCCCCCTACCAGCAGCCCCTCCGGTCTAACATCTGGCCCCCTTACGAGTAGCCCCTCTGGTCTAGTATCTGGCTCCCCTACCAGCAGCCCATCCGGTCTAGCATATGGCCCCCTACCAGCAGCTCCTCCGGTCTAGCATATGGCCCCCTACCAGCAGCCCCTCCGGTTTAGCATCTGGCCTCCCTACCAGCAGCCCCTCCGGTCCAGCATCTGGCCTGCCTATCAACAGCCCTCCGGTCTAGCATATGGCCCCCTAACAAGCAGCCCCTACGGTCAAGCATCTGGCCCCCCTACCAGCAGCCCATCCGGTCTAGCATCTGGCCCTCCTACCAGCAGCCCATCCGGTCTAGCATCTGGCTCCCCTAGCAGCAGCCATCCGGTCTAGCATCTGGCCCCCCTACCACAGCCCCTCCGGTCTAGCATCTGGACCCCCTACCAGCAGCCACTCCGGTCTAGCATCTGGCCCCCTACCAGCAGCCCATCCGGTCTAGCATCTGGCCGTTCTACCAGCAGCCCATCCGGTCTAGCATCTGGCCTCCCTACCAACAGCCCATCCGGTCTAGCATCTGGACCCCTACCAGCAGCCCATCCGGTCTAGCATCTGGCCCCCAGACCAGCAGCCCCTCCGGTCTAGCATCTGGCCCCCCTACCAGCAGGCCCTCCGGTCTAACATCTGGCCCCCTTACGAGCAGCCCCTCTGGTCTAGCATCTGGCTCCCCTACCAGCAGCCCATCCGGTCTAGCATATGGCCCCTACCACAGCTCCTCCGGTCTAGCATGTGGCCCCCCTACCAGCAGCCCCTCCGGTTTAGCATCTGGCCCCCCTACCAGCAGCCCATCCATTCTAGGAGGCAGATGCTAGACCGGATGGGCTGCTGGTAGGGGGGCCAGATGCTAGACGGAGGGGCTGCTGTTAGGGGGGCCAGATGCTAGACAGGAGGGGATGCTGGGAGGGGGACAGATGCTAGACCAAGGGGCTGCTGGTAGGGGGGCCAGATGGTAGACCGGAAGGGCTGCTGTAGGGGAGCCAGATGCTAGACCGGATGGCTGCTGGTAGGGGGCCAGATGCTAGAACGGAGGGGCTGCTGGTAGGGGGCCAGATACTAGACAGGATGGGCTGCTGGTAGAACGGCCAGATGCTAGACCGGATGGGTGCTGGGGGGGCCAGAGCCAACCGGATGGCTGCGGGAGGGGGGCCAGATGCTATACCGGATGGGCTGCTGGTAGGGGGGCCAGATGCTAGACCGGAGGGGCTGCTGGTAGTGGGGGCAAGATTCTAGACCGGATAGGCTGCTGGTAGGGGGGCCAGATGCTAGACCAGAGGGCTTCTGGTAGGGGGGCCAGATGCTAGACCGGATGGGCTGCTGGTAGGGGGGCCAGATGCTAGACCGGATGGCTGCTGGTAGGGGGCCAGATGCTAGACCGGATGGGCTGCTGGTAGGGGGCCAGATGCTAGACAGGAGGGGCTGCTGGTAGGGGGCCAGATGCTAGACAGGAGGGCTTCCGGTAGGGGGCCAGATGCTAGACCGGATGGGCTGCTGGTAGGGGGCCAGATGCTAGACCGGATAGGCTGCTGGTAGGGGGCCAGATGCTAGATCGGATGGGCTGCTGTTAGGGGGGCCAGATGCTAGACCGGAGGGGCTTCTGGTAGGGGGGCCAGATGCTAGACCGAGTGGCTGCTGGTAGGGGACCAAATGCTAGACAGGAGGGGGTGCTGGTAGGGGGGCCAGATGCTAGACCGAGGGGCTGTTGGTAGGGGGGCCAGATGCTAGACCGGATGGCTGCTGGTAGAACGGCCAGATGCTAGACCGGATGGGCTGCTGGTAGGGGGCCAGATGCCAGACCGGATGGGCTGCTGGTAGGGGGGCCAGATACTAGACTGGATGGGCTGCTGGTAGGGGGGCCAATGCTAGACCGGAGGGGCTTCTGGTAGGGGGCAAGATTCTAGACCGGATAGGCTGCTGGTAGGGGGGCCAGAAGCTAGACCGGAGGGGCTTCTGATAGGGGGGCCAGATGCTAGACCAGATGGGCTGCTGGTAGGGGGTCCAGATGCTAGGCTGGATAGGCTGCTGGTAGGGGGCCAGATGCTAGACAGGAGGGGCTGCTGGTAGGGGGCCAGATGCTAGACCGGATGGGCTGCTGGTAGGGGGGCCAGATGCTAGGCCGGATAGGCTGCTGGTAGGGGGCCAGATTGCTAGACAGGACGGGCTGCTGGTAGGGGGGCCAGATGCTAGACCGATGGGCTTCTGGTAGGGGGCCAGATGCTAGACCGGATGGGCTGCTGGAGGGGGCCAGATGCTAGACCGGATGGGTTGCTGGTAGTGGGGCCAGGGTGCTAGACCGGAGGGGCTTCTGGTAGGGGGGGCCAGATGCTAGACCGGAGTGGCTGCTGGTAGGGGGACCAGTGCTAGACAGCAGGGGCTGCTGGTAGGGGGCCAGATGCTAGACCGGAGGGGCTGTTGGTAGGGGGGCCAGATGCTAGACCGGATGGGTTGCTGGTAGGGGGCCAGATGCTAGACCGGAGGGGCTGCTGGTAGGGGGCCAGATGCTAGACCGGAGGGGCTTTGGTAGGGGGGCCAGATGCTAGACCGGAGGGTTGCTGGTAGGGGGGCCAGATGCTACACCGGAGGGGCTGCTGGTAGGGGGGCAGACGCTAGAGTGAATGGGCTGCTGGTAGTGGTGCATACGCTAGAATGGATGAGCTGCTGGTAGTGGGGGAAGACGGTAGAATGGATGGGCTGCTGGTAGGGAGGCAGATGCTAGAATGGATGGGGTGCTGGTAGGGGGAGCAGATGCTAGACTGGATGGGCTCTGGTGGGGGTGCAAATGCTAGAATATATGGGTTGCTGGTGGGGGGGCAGATGCTAGAATAGATAGGCTGCTGGTTAAGGGCACATGCTAGAATGGATGGGCTGCTGGTGGGGGGGCAGATGTTAGAATGGAGGGGCTGCTGCTAGGGGGGGCAGATGCTAGAATGGATGTGCTGCTGCTAGGGGGCAGATGCTAGAATGGATGGGCTGCTGGCAGAGGCGGCAGATGCTAGAATGGATGGGCTGCTGGTAGGGGGGGCAGATTCTAGAATGGATGGGGCACTGATAGGGGGGCAAATGCTAGAATGGATGGGCTGCTGTAGGGGGGCCGATACTAGAATGGATAGGGTGCTGGCAGGGGGGCAGATGCTAGAATGGATGGGTTGCTGGTAGGGGGGGCAGATGCTAGAATGGATGGGCTGCTGGTAGGGGGCCATCCATTTTAGCATCTGTGCCCTACCAGCAGCCCATACATTCTAGCATCTGAGCCCTAACAGCAGCCCATCCATTCTAGCATTTACCCCAACACGCAGCCCATCCATTCTAGCATCTGCCCCCTATCTGCAGCCCATCCATTCTATCATCTGCCATCCTACCTGAAGCCCATCCATTCAAGCATCATCCCCCTAACAGCAGCCCATCTATCATAGCATCTGCCCCCAATACCTGCATCCCATCCATCTTAGAATCTGCCTCCTACCGCAGCTCATTCATTTTAAAGCAGATGCCCCCTACCAGCAGCCCATCCATTCTAGCATCTGCCCCTCTACCAGGAGCCCATCCATTTTAGCATCTGCCCCCTACCAGCAGCCCATCCATTCTAGCATCTGCCCCCTACCAGCAGCCCATCCATTCTCGCATCTTCCCCTACCAGCAGCCCATCCATTCTAGCATCTGCCCCCTACCAGGAGCCCATCCATTCTACCATCTGCCCCCTACCAGGAGCCCATCCATTCTAGCATCATCCCCCTACCAGAAGCCCTTCCATTCTAGTATTTGTCCCCTATCAGGAGCTCATCCAATCTAGCATCAGCCTCCTACCAGCAGCCCATCCATCCTAGCATCTGCCCCCCTATCAGGAGCACATGAATTCTAGCATCTGCATCCCACCAACCGCCCAACCATTCTGGTATCTGCCCCATTACCAGGAGCCCATCCATTCTAGCATCAGCCCACTACCAGTAGCCATCCATTCTAGCATCTGCCCCTCTTCCAGGAGACCATCCATTCTAGCATCTACAACCTACATGCAGCCCATCCATTCTAGCATCTGCCCACCCTAACAGGAGCCCATCCGGTCTAGCATCTGGCCCCCTACCAGCAGCCCCTCCAGTCTAGCATCTGGCCCCCCTAGGAGCAGCCCTCTGGTATAGCATCTGGCCCCCCTACCAGCAGCCCATCCGGTCTAGCATCTGGCCCCCTACCAGCAGCCCATCCGGTCTAGTATTTGGCCCCCCTACCAGCAGCCCATCCGGTCTAGCATCTGGCCCCCCTACCAGCAGCCCATCCGTCTAGCATCTGGCCCCCCTACCAGCAGCCCATCAAGTCTAGCATCTGGCCCCCCTACCAGCAGCCCCTCCGGTCTAGCATCTGGCCCCCCTACCAGCAGCCCCTCGGCTAGCATCTGGCCCCCCTACCATCAGCCCCTACGGTCTAGCATCTGGCCTCCCTACCAGCAGCCGCTCCAGTCTAGCATCTGGCCCCCCTACCAGCAGCACCTCCGGTCTAGCATCTGGCCCCCTACCAGCAGGCCCCCGGTCTAGCATCTGGCACCCCTACCAGCAGCCCCTCCGGTCTAGCATCTGGCCCCCCTACCAGCAGCCACTCCGGTCTAGCATCTGGCCCCCCTACCAGCAGCCCATCCGGTCTAGCATCTGGCCCCCTTACCAGCAGCCCATCCGTCTAGCATCTGGCCCCCGGTACCAGCAGCCCCTCCGGTCTAGCATCTGGCCCCCCTACCAACAGCTCCTCCGGTCTAGCATCCGGCCCCCCTACCAGCAGCCCCTCCGGTTTAGCATCTGGCCCCTCTACCAGCAGCCCCTCGGTCTAGCATCTGGCCCCCCCTACCAGCAGCCCCTCCGGTCTAGCATCTGACCCCCCTACCAGCAGCCACTCCGGTCTAGCATCTGGCACCCCTACCAGCAGCCCATCCGGTCTAGCATCTGGCCCCCTACCAGCAGCCACTTCCGGTCTAGCATCTCGCCCCCCTACAAGCAGCTCCTCCGGTCTAGCAGCCCCTCCGTACTAGCATCTGGCCCCCTACCAGCAGCCCCTCGGTCTAGCATCTAGCCCCCTACCAGCAGCCCCTCCGGTCTAGCATCTGGCCCCCCTAACAGCGAACCTCCAGTTTAGCAACTGGTCCCCCTACCAGCAGCCACTCCGTCTAGCATCTGGCCCCCCTACCAGCAGCCACTCCGGTCTAGCATCTGGCCCCCCCCTACCAGCACCCTCCGGTCTAGCATCTGGCCCCCCTACCAGCAGCCCCTCCGGTCTAG
>JARQOD010000003.1:50332030-50448670 GCA_033576555.1 Oophaga sylvatica
ATGCGGCAGGAGGGTGTCCTTCTTCCATCTGCCAACAGAGATTATCGTAACTTGGTGCAAATTTGGCCCCCATCACAGTGCCCCATGTCTGCAGATGTATTTGATCTTTGTATTTAAAATAATTATAGTCTAAAATAAGCATTACAGCTTTTATTCTAAAATCAGATAAGATAAACAGAGACCCTGAGTCAATGCTAATAATAAAGATAAATAATTTTTATTGAATATACAGTACAGACCAAAAGTTTGGACACACCTTCTCATTCAAAGATTTTTCTGTATTTTCATGACTATGAAAATTGTAGAATCACACTGAAAGGCATCAAAACTATGAATTAACACATGTGGAATTATACATTACACTTTACAAAAAAGTGTGAAACAACTGAAATTATGTCTCATATTCTAGGTTCTTCAAAGTAGCCACCTTTTGCTTTGATTACTGCTTTGCACGCAGAAAAGGTGAATGGATGGACTCTACATGCCTGGTTCCCACCGTGAAGCATGGAGGAGGTGGTGCGATGGTGCGGGGGTGCTTTGCTGGTGACACTGTGGGGGATTTATTCAAAATTGAAGCGGTGAGCGGTCCAGCTCACCCCAAACCATCTCGATTGGGTTCAGGTCTGGTGACTGTGGAGGTCAGGTCATCTGGTCGTAGCACCCCAACACTCTCCTTCTTGGTCAAATAGCCCTTACACAGCTTGGAGGTGTGTTTGGGGTCAATGTCCTGTTGAAAAATAAATGATGGTCTAACTAAACGCAAACCGGATGGAATAGCATGCTGCTGCAAGATGCTGTAGTAGCCATTCTGGTTCACTATGCCTTCAATTTTGAATAAATCCCCAACAGTGTCACCAGCAAAGCACCCCAACACCATCACACCTCCTCCTCCATGCTTCACGGTGGGAACCAGGCATGTAGAGTCCATCCGTTCACCTTTTCTGCGTGCAAAGCAGTAATCAAAGCAAAAGGTGGCTACTTTGAAGAACCTAGAATATAAGACATATTTTCAGTTGTTTCACACTTTTTTGTAAAGTGTAATGTATAATTCCACATGTGTTAATTCATAGTTTTGATGCCTTCAGTGTGATTCTACAATTTTCATAGTCATGAAAATACAGAAAAATCTTTGAATGAGAAGGTGTGTCCAAACTTTTGGTCTGCACTGTATTTTAAAATGATTATGAAAGTCATTATCAAATACCCCCTGAAGGAGTACCGAAACGTACGTCGGGGATTTCGGTCTCCTGTGCCCGCTGTTTCCAGGCTATGATGGGTAACTATTGATGCGGTCATTCTCTATGATTTGTTAGCTACATGTGGAGTGGTGGTTTTTATCCACCGGGTTCCCTTACTACGGCTTGGACATGTATGTTTCTAATTGCTTTGACTCACTGAACTTTTTGGAATGTGCAAGTGGTAACCTCAATTGAGACCCTGCACTTAATAGCCTAATTTCGGTGGAAGCTATATCCATACTAATATACACCCATGCTCCATTGCCTTTAGTTACATAACCTTTCCAAATCACCCTAGTTAGCGTTGAGTTTGAGACCCTCACTACTTACTCCAGATGCCATAAAGTGGCCACAGGTTATCAATACTACTGTTTTTTGGATTTAATGGTTATTTCTGATCCTTTTACATAAATATTTCTATTGTGTCTGCTCACCTTACTTGTGACTTGTTTTTGCACAAATTTGATAATGACTTTCATACAAATCATTTTAAAATATATTCAATAAAAATTATTTATCTTTATTATTAGCATTGACTCAGGGTCTGTTTATCTTATCTGAAGTTTAAGAGTCGCAGTTGCTATGCATTAAATCTTTGGTGGAATATTTTCATACCACCTTAATCTTATCTATTATGATTTGGAGGTTTATTTTATTATCTTTATTCTAAAATCAATCTGTTCCGACGTTATTTTTCAATCTTTCTCTCCCAATTTTAACAAAAATTCAACTGTCTCACATCCTTTTTGGTTATTTATGACCATGTATAAGGACGAGATGTCAAGTGTCCCCATAATACAGTGAGGTTCTCATTTGATAGGTTTCAGAATTTGTAATATATATATATATTATATATATATATATATATATATATATATATATATATATATATATATATTTAGTGCCTTTAATATAAGCTGGTAAAATTGGGACATATTTGTGTAGAATATTTTGAGGTCAAACAGATAATTCCCAATATTAACAGTTTGCTTGGTGGATCTTGATCATCCTTATAGAGTTTTAGTATGTGATAGAACATGGATTTTGAATATTTGCATTCCTGTGGTGATAAAATGTTCCTCTTTCACCCTATATCAATCAGGACTTTTAGTTCTTTTTTTATATTTTATAGTAGGATCAAAAAATTATTTTTGTATGTTTTATTATAATTTAATAATCAAATCAATTTGATTTTGTTGAAGTTTTATTATATTAAACCAATCTATTTTCTTAAGGTTATTGTGATATTTTTTCATTTTAATCTTACAAACATCTTTAATTAATTTTATTAAAATCATCAGAATATTCATTTACTGGGTTGAATGTGGATTTAAATTTCAAGTTTGCATGTATGTACTGTGTGGTATGTTCATGACGAGCCTCTGTTTTGTTGTAATTTGAAATACTTTTTTTCAAAAAGTATTTTTTAGGGCTAAATTTTGCATGAATTTTATGAAATTCATTGAAGTGGCATGTAGGGGCAAATTTTAAGCCTTTCTGTAACAGGTTTCATTCAGCATTGGTTGGATTGCAAGGAGTTTGTATGTTCTTCCGTCTTTGCGTGGGTTTCCTCCGGGTTCTCCGGTTTCCTCCCACATTTCAAAGACATACTGATAGGGAATTTAGATTGTGAGCCCCATCGGGGACAGTGATGATAATGTGTGGAAACTGTAAAGCATTGTGGAATATGTTAGCGTTATATAAAAGTAAAGATTATTATTATTATTATTTAAGATTTGTGTTTGCTTAAATGAAATATTTTTTTACCTGTATCCTTGGGGAGGATGAAGTTTTTAATCTTTTTTTGGTAGATTTCCCCCATACATCCCCTTTTTGTCTTCTTTTGTTTGTCTTTAGGATTTTTTTTTAATTTCCCGCAATTCTCTTTTTTAATTATGATTATTGGATATTTATCCTTATTTAAAGTTTTCTTTGGAAGATGTTCTAATTGGCACGTTGGATCTAAGTGATCTATCTTATCGTGAGGTTTCTAAGACATCTAGATTTTCATCTTCCAACATTTCTAATCAATTGTGTGTGGTAATGGGATGTGGTTGAATAGGTGTGAGTGGTAAAGTGGAGATTGCTCCATTAAAAATCATCCAGTACATCATCTTTACTACATGCTATCGGTTCAGGAGGAAAGCCATCTAATAAGGTAGGTTTTCACTACATGAGAAATAAAAAAAACTAAAAGTGAGGAAAATCGATAACTTAATTGTAATTTTGTTTCCTCAAACCATGACAGAGGGTAGTTATAATGTGGTGTTAGCAAAAAGAAAAGTGACTTAAGAAAAAGAAGTCACTTAAGAAATAAATGTTTATTTAATTCCTACGTGACAATTTTTTTTTTGCATTTTCAATTTCAATTTATGTTTTTGTATTTTTTTTTCTTGTCCTTCTTCCAAAAGACACAACTTTTTTATTTTTCCATGTGAGGGCATGAATTTTCTTTTTGTGGGGTGAATTCTCATTTTGAATATTTATTGTATCATACAACAAACTGGAGAACAGTAAAAACAGTTTTTCCATTGCTGTTTTGGTTTTGAGTTCATTGTGCTGTAAAAATTGCCTCTAAGGCCGGGGTCACACTAGCGTATGGCATTCGATGTGAGAGCTAAGAGATGCTAATGACCCTTGACTCCTGCTCTGCTGCGATTGGGAGCCAAGTGTCATGCGAGTGTGCTCCGAGCCGCTCGCACAGAGAATCGGAGCACAGCAGCGGAGGAGGTGGACAAACAAATTTCTCCATCTCCTCCATTGCCGGGGTCGGCATATATCGCACCGGTATGATATCGAGTGCTGTGCGTTGTGTCACTTGCCGATTCGGCATGAGAAAATAATCACAGATATGATCTGCCCCATAAGATTAACACTGAGACGAGTGCTATGTGATGTTTTCTCGCATAGCACTCATCTGTGTTATACACTAGTGTGACCCCGGCCTAACATGATTCTCTAGGTCAAAACAATTAAAGAAATGCAAAAAAAATACCATATTTTTCGGATTATAAGACACACTTTTTTCCCTGTGGAACAGGGTCCCAGAGTCGCTGCTGGAGGAGGCAAGAGTGGAGCGTTGCTGCAGACCACAGGCTGGGAAGAGGGGGTGTTTGGATGTGTGGAGCTCCACTGTGGGTGTTCAGTGCTGCGGGGACTCTGCCGACATTTTGTGAAAGGCCACAGCCCCACAGTTCCACGGTTTTTCAGCACTGAGATCTCATCACCCGAGATCTTGGCGCTGAGATCTCCATCTGTGCATGTACCGCCCCCGGCAGCCATTTTCCCAGAGTGCACCACATAGGGAATCGTGGAACTTCAGGGGCTCTGGCCTTTTGTAAGAGTGTGAACTGTGATGGCATCAGGAGGGCATTAGGATCCTGCTGCTTTTGCATGTCTGAGCTGGGAGAAAAAGCCTGGGAAGTTGTGTGGACAGAGAAGCTGCTGGAAGGAGAAGGGAGGGGGAGCAGATAGACTGTTGTGTGAGACGCAGTGTGAGGCAGCTGAGGAGACTTCAAGAGTCTGGACTCTATAAAGACTGCTGTCAGTGTGTTTGTGAGGGTGTTAACCCCTTCCTCTTGTGAACCTGTGGTTCTGCTGTGAAACAAGTACAGAGCATTTTTGAGAGTTGTGTGACTCTGGAGCTCTGTGGAATTCCTGCTGAGCTAGAAAAGGGACAGAAGACATCCTTCCTGTGCAGATTCAGGCGATCTGCTCCCAGGGGAAACTGTGAGTGACTGTTAGAGGAGAGACGGTATAATGTACCATCCATATTGAGAGGGATCCTGACAAGCCCCGTTGAAGTGCTATTCCGGACCGTATCCTGAGGCTACAAAACTGTAAGTCCTCAGCGTGTGGTCTGGGCATCATCCCACAAGACGCGTATCTTTGTGTTTGTTGAAGTTTTGGCACCGAAGATTTTTGGGACTGGCTGCAGGCAATGCAAATCATAGTCTTGTGTGGGAATCTACCACAGGTTAACGGTACTGTAGCAATAGATACCAGGATATCACTAGATTAAGTATGTAAGAACGATTACATATATATTCATATTGCCGGTTTTTGATAAGGTTATCATCGATGTGCCATACCAGAGGCTCTCATACGACTTCTTCATTTGATTTACACCTGCTTCTCAGATAGTTTACTAAAGACCTTATTTAACTTAGTGTTTAGGTAAATTTCTTCGGTCACTTCAGTGTAATTCACACGAATCGGAGACTTTGGGATTGGCACATTGATTTCAGCCCTGGCTGATTGAGTGTAAATAATAGGGGAATCTCAGGCTGTTTCAGACAATCTTGAACTTCATTTCAATTTCTGCTCCAGTAAAGGAAATACTGTTATTTTTGTCTCTGTCGCAGTTTGTGACTCACTGGATCTTTTTCGGACGTCTGGTCATTACACTTTGACAAAATGTTGGCAGAGCCCCCGCAGCACCGGACACTCCCGCAGCAGCACGGGAAACTCCCGCAGCAGCATCGTACACTCCCGCAGCAGCACCGTACACTACCCCAGCAGCACCGGACACTCTTGCAGCAGCATCGGACACTCCCGCAGCAGGATCGGACACTCCCTCAGCAGCACCGGACACTCCCTCAGCAGCACCGGACACTCCCGCAGCAGCATGCCTCACATCCGATCACCCCCTCATCCCAGCCTGCGGCCTTCAGCAATACTCCACTCTTGCCTCCTCCAGCAGCGACCCTGGGACCCCGCTTCATCGCAGCCACCACCCCGGGACAGCAATAAGACGCATGGATTATAAGAAGCACCACCATTTTATTAAAAAAAGTTATTTCCTATTTTTCTCCTCAAAATTTGGGGTGCGTCTTATAATCCAAAATATATAGTAAGTTGGTATAACTTGCCATTTATTGAGACTCATAACTTTCTTTTCTGTCATGGTATCTGTATGACTGATTGTTTCAATAAAAATATGAGCTCAGCAAGCAAAAAACAATTTTATTGTTTTTACGTCATCTTTTTCAGGAGTGAAAGAATATTATCTAGCCCCTCAGGGGACCTAAACCTACAATCACACCTCTTCTTCTGTATACCTCAAATTATGTCGCCTATGAAGCCTGGCATTTTTGTGTGGAAAAGACACCATTTAATTTAATCAATAAAAAAGTTTGCTATCAAATTTTTCTGCCAGTCCAATAACATTATTATTATTCCGTGTTACAAATCCTAAAAAGATCAACACATATTTCTACAATCCGGTGACTGAGGAGAATCTGTGACTTCTTTTCATATAGTAGTTTTTACTCACCTGTGCTGTTATCTGTAGAAATCTCCTCTTTACACCGCTCATCACCCCTCACATATGTCTCTGTAGTATTAATATGGGGCAGATCTTCACCCTGAAAAAATATTGTAAGAGTCACAGACAGATGGAAAAGGTGTGTGAAATGATTTAGAAGAACAGAAAAGATGAAATAGCTGCAGGTCTCCTGTATAAATCTAACCTGTCGACTCTCTTAGTAACCACCAGTCTCCATAACCATAAAAAAAATTGTGTTAAGTTTCCAGACAAAATCTAATGTCTATGATCAGCTTTATTCCAGTATAAACATACACCAAATAGCCACATTATTAGAGACACCCATCTAGAAGCCCATTGGACCTCCTTTGGTCTTCAGATCCTCAACAAATTATTATTATGTAAGACCCAGTAAGTGGTAATCATTCTGTATGAGTATTGTCCCTTGAGAGCAGGATAGGTTTTCACAGTTGCCACAATGTAGGTGGAGGTGCTGACTTGCTCGGACAACCAGTTCTTACTTGTAATGCAGACGTTCATAGGACTAAGATCTGAACACTATAAGAGCCGGGTAAGCAAGAAAAAAAATGTACTGTCAGTTTCCTAGAAGCAATCCATGACAAAACGACCATTGTTGCATTGAGCATTGTGCTACCGTAAGTGTCCTTCTGCCAGAAAAGGATGAAATTAGTTGACCACTGGCCCCTAAGTCAGATAAGCTCCTGTGCTGTAGACTTGTTCATTCGTACACTATAGTTGTAGATCCAGCGTTGTATTCAGCTGCAGGACTGACTGTGCACCACCTGTTCTTAGAACGACTCTTGAGGAACGCCTCTTACTTCTTTAATTAATGAGTTCCTTGTATTCATAGGATCTATTTTTGCTGGAGGTTTTTCCTCAATCACAACATTCTCAGTATAATCTCACCACCACTGTATGTAATAAATGGTCAGAGTCGATTATATCACTTTATGTTCCCATTATAATGTAGATTCTCATTGCAAATGATCCACAGAAAAGTGATCACTGGATTTCCTGCTGCACTGTGGAGTCACTGATCACATTTCCATACACGAAAGTTTATATTAGAAAAGTTTTGATGTCTCTAATAAAATCGAGTGTATAATACTGATGGATAAAATAAGACTGAACACAAGACCTTCGTAGCCTTCTACATATCACTGTGAAGCATGGTCGCAGCCGGGCCCGTGCGGATGGGGGCCCAGCCGATACCAGCACAATGTTCAACTGGATGTGCTGCAGTGTATTGCAGCTAAGAAACCAGTACGGTCTGCAAGCGACAACATACACTGCTGACCAATCAGAGGCCAGTAGCTGACATCGGCGTGCACGTGACTGGTGGAGCATGGCAGGGTCGTGCACTCCCGTAGCTGAAACAGCTGGCAGCTTCTGAAGAGATCGCCGCGTGGCAGGGGAGCGGAGGGAAGGATGGAGGATATGTATACCAGGATGGGGGCCAGAATGAGGGATGTATACAGAGTGATTATGAAAGATTCATCTGCTTTTGCATTCATATTACTGCAAAGATATCAATTTCATCAGTTTGTAATAATAACTTATCGAAAGGTCACATCTCAGAGTTTGAGAATCGCTTGTGACTCACCAGGTGGCAGGGTTACATCAGATCCCAAAATGGCAACTGTGCAAGAGAATTGCCCCCCTGGTCTCCAGAATGTTGATTTCTTCCTTTGGGGGTACGAAAAGACATTGTTTATGGCTGTCCTTATCAGCAACACTGGATGAGCTCGAATCACATTACCGCCGCTCTAATGACCATCGACGGGGACATGCTGCAGTGTGTTGGGATCGAACTAGATTACTGCATTGATGTGTGTCATGTGACAAAAGGAGGACACATAAACATTTATAAACATTATGTGCTAAACTTGGAGAGTTTATGTTCATTATCATGTGCGATTCCCCATTGTGCATGTAATACATTTTAAAACATACCTCTTTGAAACCCGATGAATCTTTTATAATCACCGTGTATATAATATCAGGATGTGGCCAGGATGAGGGACATATACAGTAGAGACCAAAAGTTTGGACACATCTTCTCATTTAAAGATGTTTCTGTATTTTCATGACCATGAAAATTGTAATTCACACTGAAGGCATCAAAACTATGAATTAACACATGTGGAATTATATACTTAACAAAAAAGTGTGAAACAACTGAAAATATGTCTTATATTCCAGGTTCTTCAAAGTAGACACCTTTTGCTTTGATTACTGCTTTGCACACTCTTGGCATTCTCTTGATGAGCTTCAAGAGGTAGTCACCGGAAGTGAAAACCATTTCCGGTGACTAGCTCTAGAAGATCATCAAGAGAATGCCAAGAGTGTGCAAAGCAGTAATCAAAGCAAAAGGTGGCTACTTTGAAGAACCTGGAATATAAGACATATTTTCAGTTTTTCACACTTTTTTGTTAAGTATATAATTCCACATGTGTTAATTCATAGTTTTGATGCCTTCAGTGTGATTCTACACTTTTCATAGTGATGAAAATACAGAAACATCTTTAAATGAGCTGTGTCCAAACTTTTGGTCAGTACTGTATACCGGATAAGGAGGGAGACTAGTCCAAATCTTGCACTAGGGCCCATTAGACTGTAGTTACGCCACTGCTGGAAAGATCTCATCACACCTTCTCTTCATCTACCTGATGATCCTGAGGAACATTGGGATCCTCTTGTTTACAGTCCTGAGGAAGAAGAGGACGGGGACATCTCTCTGGTGTTGTCCTCTCACTGGATGAATCTGGAGGAAACACATACAGGGACTGAATTCATTCTTTACATACAGATAATTATAGGCCGTGTGTATTTAGTCCTGTCTATTACCTGGTGATGTGAGGGGCTGGGGAACCTCCATCATGACGTCATTGTACAGATCTTTGTGTCTTTCTAAATCACTCCCACTCCTCCATGGAGAAATAGACAGCGACGTCCTGACTCATTATAGGAACCTGACACATACAATGATACCGTCATCCCCCCGATCCCTTCAATCATTACTGTATAATATCCCAGCATTCCAGTAGTGTCACCTCTCCAGTCAGCGCTCATCATCTGTAGTATTCTAGATCTTCTAGATTCCCATGTATCAGGTGAGTGAAGCCCTGATGGCTCAGGTCTCCCATCCTCAGAAGGGCCTGACAAGGATCCTATAGGTCTTCTCACTACGTGTAATCTTTGGGAGACACTAAAATCTCCAGACATTCCAGAGTCCTCACCTCCAGTTCTGTCCATCTGTTATTCCCATAGATAACATGATTGTAATGTGACGTCATCAGAATCTCTCACCTCTCTAAGCCGAAGAGGATCTCTAGGGTGAGGTGTAATATCCTCTCCGCCATCTTGTCCCTGTCCCTCTCCATCTTGTAGGTCACTCAGGAGAATTCTCTTATGTAGAAGATCTCCACTGAGAGGATCGATATTGTAGGGACCTGAATGGGGAGAAGATGACGATGTAACATCATAAAGATCCGTGTAAGAAATCTCCGGAGCTGTTACCGGCGTCACATGATCACTACATCCAGTCATGGCCCCGTCCTGCCCCCGGTATAACACACAGCCCATTATAGTCACATACAGAGATTTATCCCAGGCTCAGCACTGAGGGGGTTAATGTCTCCTGTGCCCAGTAATGGGGAATCTCTAGCACCTACCTCCACCTGCAGAGCCGCACACCACATATATGGCTGTTCTGTGCCCAGTAATGGGGAATCTCCAGCACCTACCTCCACCTGCAGAGCCGCACACCACATATATGGCTGTTCTGTGCCCAGTAATGGGGAATCTCCAGCACCTACCTCCACCTGCAGAGCCGCACACCACATATATGGCTGTTCTGTGCCCAGTAATGGGGAATCTCCAGCACCTACCTCCACCTGCAGAGCCGCACACCACATATATGGCTGTTCTGTGCCAGTAATGGGGAATCTCTAGCACCTACCTCCACCTGCAGAGCCGCACTCCACATATATGGCTGTTCTGTGCCCAGTAATGGGGAATCTCCAGCACCTACCTCCACCTGCAGAGCCGCACACCACATATATGGCTGTTCTGTGCCCAGTAATGGGGAATCTCCAGCACCTACCTCCACCTGCAGAGCCGCACACCACATATATGGCTGTTCTGTGCCCAGTAATGGGGGATCTCCAGCACCTACCTCCACCTGCAGAGCCGCACACCACATATATGGCTGTTCTGTGCCCAGTAATGGGGATCTCCAGCACCTACCTCCACCTGCAGAGCCGCACACCACATATATGGCTGTTCTGTGCCCAGTAATGGGGAATCTCCAGCACCTACCTCCACCTGCAGAGCCGCACACCACATATATGGCTGTTCTGTGCCCAGTAATGGGGAATCTCTAGCACCTACCTCCACCTGCAGAGCCGCACACCACATATATGGCTGTTCTGTGCCAAGTAATGGAGAATCTCCAGCACCTACCTCCACCTGCAGAGCCCACACCACATATATGGCTGTTCTGTGCCCAGTAATGGGGAATCTCCAGCACCTACCTCCACCTGCAGAGCCGCACACCACATATATGGCTGTTCTGTGCCCAGTAATGGGGAATCTCCAGCACCTACCTCCACCTGCAGAGCCGCACACCACATATATGGCTGTTCTGTGCCCAGTAATGGGAATCTCCAGCACCTACCTCCACCTGCAGAGCCGCACACCACATATATGGCTGTTCTGTGCCCAGTAATGGGGAATCTCTAACACCTACCTCCACCTGCAGAGCCGCACTCCACATATATGGCTGTTCTGTGCCCAGTAATGGGGAATCTCTAGCACCTACCTCCACCTGCAGAGCCGCACTCCACATATATGGCTGTTCTGTGCCCAGTAATGGGGAATCTCCAGCACCTACCTCCACCTGCAGAGCCGCACACCACATATATGGCTGTTCTGTGCCCAGTAATGGGGATCTCCAGCACCTACCTCCACCTGCAGAGCCGCACACCACATATATGGCTGTTCTGTGCCCAGTAATGGGGGATCTCCAGCACCTACCTCCACCTGCAGAGCCGCACACCACATATATGGCTGTTCTGTTCCCAGTAATGGGGAATCTCCAGCACCTACCTCCACCTGCAGAGCCGCACACCACATATATGGCTGTTCTGTGCCCAGTAATGGGGAATCTCCAGCACCTACCTCCACCTGCAGAGCCGCACACCACATATATGGCTGTTCTGTGCCCAGTAATGGGGAATCTCCAGCACCTACCTCCACCTGCAGAGCCGCACTCCACATATATGGCTGTTCTGTGCCCAGTAATGGGGAATCTCCAGCACCTACCTCCACCTGCAGAGCCGCACACCACATATATGGCTGTTCTGTGCCCAGTAATGGGGAATCTCCAGCACCTACCTCCACCTGCAGAGCCGCACTCCACATATATGGCTGTTCTGTGCCCAGTAATGGGGAATCTCCAGCACCTACCTCCACCTGCAGAGCCGCACACCACATATATGGCTGTTCTGCGCCCAGTAATGGGGAATCTCCAGCACCTACCTCCACCTGCAGAGCCGCACACCACATATATGGCTGTTCTGCGCCCAGTAATGGGGAATCTCTAGCACCTACCTCCACCTGCAGAGCCGCACACCACATGGCTGTTCTGTGCGCACAGGACCTGTGATGAGGTCACAGGAGGGGAGGAGTCAGGGGTCACATGATCAGGGGCCTCAGTGGATGCAGGACTCTGCTGTGCTGGTTGTCATGGTGCTGGATGAGGGGAAGTTTCTGTGTGGGGTCAGGAGGGGTTTATGGTGTGGCTGTAGCAGAGCAGTGTGTGTACGAGGTGTATGGAGCGGGATCGTGTGTGTACGAGGTGTACGGTGTGGAATCGTGTGTGTACGAGGTGTACGGAGTTGAGCCGTGTGTGTACGACGTGTACAGAGTGGAGTCGCGTGTGTACTTGGTGTGTGGAGCAGAGCCTCGTGTGTACTAGGTGTGCGGAGCAGAGCTGCGTATGTACAAGGTGTACGAAGTGGAGCCTCGTGTGTACTAGGTGTGCGGAGCAGAGCCGTGTGTACGAGGTGTGCAGAGCAGAGCTGCGTGTGTGCGAGGTGTACGGAGCGAGCCGTGTGTGTACGAGGTGTGCGGAAAAATATGTGTGAACAGGCCAATGGCCCCAATTCAGTAGGACCTGTTCTCACACACATTTTCTTCCCTCTGGACACATCACTATGATGTAAGTACTACCTACCTTCATGGTATTATCAGATCCTCTATGTACAGTTATAGCATTAAGCTTCTAGACTAGGGGTTTCATCAGACTTCTAATTTCAAAATGGTTTTATTGAAATTTATATCTTTAGAGAACAGTATACTTTAATACATATTCCCTTGCAGTGGAATTTTTAACTTATCATGACATGTACTTGACCTATAGGGGTAGAGACAAGACTACTACAAGAGGATGAAACAGTAGGGAAAGGGAACATTGAATCCACAGTGTACATTGTAGTAACTTTAGTATTTTTTCGATAGCTTAGTTTTAATGGGTGTTTCATTCCGATCTCATCTGCACCATGAACCAAGGACAAACAAATAATGATTACCGTATATACTCGAGTATAAGCCGACATGAGTATAAGCCGACCCCCCTAATTTTGACACAATAAACTGGGAAAACTTACTGACTCGAGTATAAGCCTAGGGTGGAAAATGAGATTATGCCCTATATGCTGCCCCATGTATTATGCCCCCATAGATGCTCCATAGATTATGCCCCCATAGATGTTCCATAGATTGTGCCCCCATAGATGCTCCATAGATTGTGCCCCTATAGATGATCCATAGATTGTGCCCCCATAGATGCTCCATAGATTGTGCCCCATAGATGATCCATAGATTGTGCCCCCATAGATGATCCATAGATTATGCCCCATAGATGCTCCATAGATTGTGCCCCCATAGATGCTCCATAGATTGTGCCCCCATAGATGATCCACAGATTGTGCCCCCATAGATGCTCCACAGATTGTGCCCCCATAGATGCTCCATAGATTGTGCCCCCATAGATGCTCCATAGATTGTGCCCCCATAGATGATCCACAGATTGTGCCCCCATAGATGCTCCACAGATTGTGCCCCCATAGATGCTCCATAGATTGTGCCCCCATAGATGATCCACAGATTGTGCCCCCATAGATGCTGCACAGATTGTGCCCCCATAGATGCTCCATAGATTGTGCCCCCATAGATGCTCCACAGATTGTGCCCCCATAGATGCTCCATAGATTGTGCCCCCATAGATGCTCCACAGATTGTGCCCCCATAGATGCTCCATAGATTGTGCCCCCATAGATGCTCCATAGATTGTGCCCCCATTGATGCTCCATAGATTGTGCCCCCATTGATGCTCCATAGATTGTGCCCCCATTGATGCTCCATAGATTGTGCCCCCATTGATGCTCCATAGATTGTGCCCCCATTGATGCTCCATAGATTGTGCACCCATTGATGCTCCATAGATTGTGCCCCCATAGATTATGCCCCCATAGATGATCCATAGATTGTGCCCCCATAGATTATGCTCCATAGTATAGGCCTCAATTGCTGCCGCTGCAACCGAAAAAAAAAAAAAGACATACTCACCTCTCGTCGCTGGGGGCCAGGTGTCGGTGTTCTGAGCAGGCGGGGACACCGGCGCGCTATGGGGGACAGGTGCCGGTGTCACCGCTCGCTCAGGGCCCCGGCACCTGAGACATTTACCTGTCACCGCTGCTCGCCGCTGTCTTCCGGGTCCTCCAGCAGTGAATGATCAGGCAGAGGGCGCGGCGCGCAGTAACCACGTCATTGCGCCCTCTGCCTGAACATCGCAGCAAGAGGACCCGAGGACACAGCGGAACGGGACAGGTAAATATCGCTTATACTTACCCTTCCGCTGGCGCGTCTCTGCCCTGCTCTTCTCCCACTGTCCCGGCGCCAGTGTTCAGCGGTCACGTGTTACCGCTCATTAAAGTCATGAATATGTGCATATTCATGACTTTAATGAGCGGTACCACCTGACCGCTGAACACAGGCCCCGGGACCGTGGGAGAAGAGCAGGGCTGCAGAGACCGCACCGGCGGAGGGGTGAGTATATAGGACAGCTGCGCTCCCCCTCCCCGCCGACCCCCTGGTATATGACTCGAATATAAGCCGAGAGGGGGACTTTCAGCCCTAAAAAATGGGCTGAAAATCTCGGCTTATATTCGAGTATATACCGTATATACTGTACTGTAGCTCTAAGTCTAGATCCAATTCCCCACCTCTACAGTCCGGAGATATTACGGTGATATGCGCAAGATCTGGTCCATTTGTGTGTTCGGTTCTAAATCCATCCATGGCCCCCAAATCTTAAAGAACTGATTCCACCTGTCATTTCTAGTAGCTTCAATGCATTCATAGAGCATAATATTGTTTCATTATAAGTTTATACCTTTTTTAGACTTTATACATGTACTTATACTTTAGATGTGTACTGGACCAATTTTTAGGAATACTCTGACTCTTTTTTGGTATGTTGTTCATTTTACCTTTACACTAATGAAAAGATGTCACATTTTATGAGACCCTTTTGCACTCATTTTTCTTTGTGCGAGTCGTGTTCTTTAAATGTAATCTGTCAGGTCCCCCATGACCTCCAATCCAGTAGCAATCAGCTATAAGTGATTACACTCCCTCCCTAACCATCCCTGTATAACGTAATTCAGTTAAATAAATGCTTATAACTCCACTTTTCTCCAAAGACGGGTGTACACTTCCTGACTTAAGGACGTGCACTGCGCATGTCTGTAAGTTTAGAAGATAGCTTCTGGTCATGTGCAGTGTGCACCTCCAAAGCCAGGAAGAGTACACCCAGCTTCAGAGACACTGCCGTAATGAGCTGCGTGCATTCGCAGATTTGTATGAGCTGGCTCGTGCAATGTTATGTTTCGGTAACTGAGGAGTGCAGGTAAAAAAGGCAATACACCAGAGCAGTTGGAATCTATGAGATTGCAGTACCCTGACTAACCACCACAACTAGAGGCAGCCGTGGAGCGTTCCTACGTTGGTCCTAGACGCCTCGTCACAGCCTGAGAAACTAACTACACCTAAAGATAGAAATAGGAAAGCTATCTGCCCCGGAGCAGATCCCCAAAGAACATAGAAAGCCCCCAAACATGTAATGGCTGTTAGACAAGAAGAAATACTGACACAGACAGAAAATAGTATGAGCAAACGTTGGGGCCCAAACTAACTAAATAGAAAAGGATAGGAAGGGTACTTACTGCAATCCCAAAAAACCCTGCAAAGCACCAACTCTACTAATTTCAAAAACACCTGAGATCACACGACCTCTACCACCTAAATTAGTTCTCTGGTGTAACAAAATCAAAACAGCAGCCACTGAAGAAACTGGAAAAAGCAAAAGTACAAACATCAGTGGCTGAACTAAACTGAGAGGGCAAAAGCCCCCGGAGGGGACCCTGAAGGCCCCCACAGAAGTGCAGGACAAAATGCAAAAATAAAGCACAAAAACAAAAAGAAGAAAATGTCTTATCTGTTAGCAGGAGATGCAGACACGACACAGCAGGCTACAAGGGAAACAGGAATCATGGAGTGAGACCAGAACAATTGATCACCGGCAACCCTGATAGGAAGGCGACTCCCTTATATAAGACCAGTCAGTAACACCTGATTCCCACTCCTCACAATCTTCACTGGACAGTCCAGTACCGCTTGTAACCACCAGAGGGAGCCTCTGCTCAGAACTCATTTCAAGTCCATTCACAACAGTGCAAATTATGTTATCACGCTCATAAGGGTGTGATAACAGGAAAAGAGGGCTGACTTGTCTGGTGAACTAAAACCCCATCGACTAATAAAAGCCCTCATTAGCATAGGAAAAGCGAGGTTATAAATGCTTTCTTTAAGTATTTATTCAAATGAATTATGTTATACAGGGCTGGTTAGGGAGGGAGTGTAATCACAAATAGCTGAATTCTGCTAGATTGAAGGGCATGGGGACCTGACAGGTTCCCTTTAAGCATACATTTTTTCAGGACAACCACATAAAATCCCCTACCCTAAGGACAGGAGCCTTCCTACATTTAGGTTTACCACCTCTTTTGGCCGGTCACTAGCAACCAAATGACCCCTTATGACCTCCTTCCAGACTTTAATTAAACAGAAAAATAATCTCTCCTCCTCTGGCACATAGGTCCGGGAAGCCGTAGAGGTCCGGTTATTAAGAGCAAACTCAGCAAGAGGCAGAAACTCCACCGAGTCTTCCTGATGAGAAGAAACAAAACATCTCAAATACTGCTCTACCTTTTGGTTCATCCTTTCAGTTTGTCTATTAGTCTTGGGATGATAACCTGAGGATAAAGACAGCTCGATACCCAATCTGGAGCAAACACTACACCAAGAGCTAGCCAGAAACTAAATACCTCTATCAAAAATTATGTTTTTGGGAACACCATGCATATTAGAAATTAGCAGTTGGCAACTTTTGAAGTGAGACCAAATGAACCATTTTGCTAAAAATGTCCACCACCACCCACATGACTGTTGCTGCCTGAGTTAGGCAAATTGGTGACAAAATCCATGGATAAACTAACCCGGGGCTGTATCAAAACATCGTTAGGCAAGAGATAACTCACGGGAGCTTGACAAGAGACTTTAGCCATTGCACACACTCTGATTTTACAGACATACTCTTTAATATCCCTATAACCATTCTGCCACCAGAATGACCTAGAAAGAGATCTCCATGTGGCAGATGAATCTGGATGCCCAGCTACAATGGAATCATGTACTTCATTAAGAAGATCTTCATGTAAAAGGGCAGTACATAAAGTCTGTTCATAGGTAAACCTTCTGGTGCACTGTTCTGAGCATCCAGAATGCGCTGCCTGAGATCTACCTTCAGAGCACCAACCACCACCCTTCACTATGAATCTTGACAGGATTTTCGTCCCCCAACTCTGGGACAAAGATATAGAACATCAGTTTTGACATTCTTAGATCAGGGAATATAAGTAGCAACAAAATCAAACCTGGCAAAAAAGGGCCCACTCAGCCTGTCTGTTGTTTAAGCACTTAGCAGCACAGTATAGACAGTCACCTTATGGCTCCAACAGAAGGGTCTCTTAGGATCTTTCGCCAATGACATATAGTTCTTCTGGATTATTTAACTTTTTTTGTCAGTCATGTAATCATAATATATAAATGTACTAATATTACTTACTCATGGTGGTCTGTGTTCTCCTGTAGATAAAATATTTTAATGATTACTTATCTATCACAACACTTTATTTTTCAAATCTCTGTATTTTGATGCTTCCCTTTTTTGTTTCAGCATTTTTTGTGTTTAACTTATCACTCTCTAGATTAGTGCAGAGTATCTTACTACGCACGTAGCATAGTTATATATATATATATATATATAATATATATATATATACACAGTACAGACCAAAAGTTTGGACACACCTCATTTAAAGATATTTCTGTATTTTCATGACTATGAAAATTGTACATTCACACTGAAGGCATCAAAACTATGAATTAACACATGTGGAATTATATACTTAACAAAAAAGTTTGAAACAACTGAAATTATGTCTTACATTCTAGGTTCTTCAAAGTAGCCACCTTTTTCTTTGATGACTGTTTTGCACACTCTTGGCATTCTCTTGATGAGCTTCAAGAGGTAGTCACCAGGGATGGTTTTCACTTCACAGGTGTGCCCTGTCAGGTTTAATAAGTGGGATTTCTGGCTTTATAAATGAGGTTGGGACCATCAGTTGTGTTGTGCAGAAGTCTGGTGGATACACAGCTGATAGTCCTACTGAATAGATTGTTAGAATTTGTATTATGGCAAGAAAAAAGCAGTGGCCATCATTACTTTAAGAAATGAAGGTCAGTCAGTCCGAAAAATTGGGAAAACTTTGAAAGTGTCCCCAAGTGCAGTTGAAAAAACCATCAAGCGCTACAAAGAAATTGGCTCACATGAGGCCCGCCCCAGGAAAGGAAGACCAAGAGTCACCTCTGCTTCTGAGGATAAGTTTATCCCAGTCACCAGCCTCAGAAATCGCAGGTTTACAGCAGCTCAGATTAGAGACCAGGTCAATGCCACACAGAATTCTAGCAGCAGACACATCTCCACAACACCTGTTAAGAGGAGACTTTGTGCAGCAGGCCTTATGGTAAAATAGCTGCTAGGAAACCACTGGTAAGGACAGGCAACAAGCAGAAAAGACTTGTTTGGGCTCAAGAACACAAGGAATGGACATTAGACCAGTGGAAATCTGTGCTTTGGTCTGATGAGTCCAAATTTGAGATCTTTGGTTCCAACCACCGAGTCTTTGTGCGATGCAGAAAAGGTGAACGGATGGACTCTACATGCCTGGTTCCCACCGTGAAGCATGGAGGAGGAGGTGTGATGGTGTGGGAGTGCTTTGCTGGTGACACTGTTGGGGATTTATTCAAATTTGAAGGCATACTGAACCAGCATGGCTACCACAGCATCTTGCAGCGGCATGCTATTCCATCCGGTTTGCGTTTAGTTGGACCATCATTTATTTTTCAACAGGACAATGACCCCAAACACAACTCCAGGCTGTGTAAGGGCTATTTGACCAAGAAGGAGAGTGATGGGGTGCTACGCCAGATGACCTGGCTTCCACAGTCACCAGACCTGAACCCAATCGAGATGGTTTGGGGTGAGCTGGACCGCAGAATGAAGGCAAAAGGGCCAACAAGTGCTAAGCATCTCTGGGAACTCCTTCAAGACTGTTGGAAGACCATTTCCGGTGACTACCTCTTGAAGCTCATCAAGAGAATGCCAAGAGTGTGCAAAGCAGTCATCAAAGAAAAAGGTGGCTACTTTGAAGAACCTAGAATAGAAGACATATTTTCAGTTTTTTCACACTTTTTTGTTAAGTATATAATTCTACATGTGTTAATTTATGGTTTTGATGCCTTCAGTGTGAATGTACAATTTTCATAGTCATGAAAATACAGAAAAATCTATGAATGAGAAGGTGTGTCCAAACTTTTGGTCTGTACTGTGTTGTGAATGGGTTTGAGATGAGTTCTGAGCAGAGACTCCCTCTGGTGGTTACAAGCGGTGCTGGTCTGTTCAGTGAGGATTGTGAGGACTGGGAATCAGGTGTTACTGACTGGTCTTATATAAGGGAGTCACTTTCCCATCAGGGTTGCCGGTGATCAATTGTTCTGGTCTGAATCCTTTATTCCAGTTTCCCTTGTAGCCTGCTGTGTCGTGTCTGCATCTCCTGCTAACAGATAGGACATTTTCTTCTTTTGTGTTTGTGCTATATTTTTGCATTTTGTCCTGCACTTCTGTGGGGGCCTTCAGGGTCCCCTCCGGGGCTTTTGCCCTCTCAGTTTTGTTCAGCCACTGATGTTTGTACTTTTGCTTTTTCCAGTTTTTTCAGTGGCTGCTGTTTTGATTTTGTTACACCAGAGAACTAATTTAGGTGGTAGAGGTCGTGTGATCTCAGGTATTTTGAAATTAGTAGAGTTGGCGCTTTTCAGGGTTTTCTGGGATTGCAGTAAGTACCCTTCCTATCCTTTTCTATTTAGTTAGTTTGGGCCCCATCGTTTGCTCATACTATTTTCTTTCTGTGTCAGTATTTCATCTTGTCTAACCGCCATTACATGTTTGGGGGCTTTCTAATATCTTTGGGGTTCTGCTCCGGGCAGATAGCTTTCCTATATCTATCTTTAGGTGTAGTTAGTTTCTCAGGCTGTGACGAGGCGTCTAGGACCAACGTAGGAACGCTCCACGGCTGCCTCTAGTTGTGGTGGTTAGTCAGGGTACTGCAATCTCATAGATTCCAACTGCTCTGGTGTATTTCCTTTTTTACCTGCACTCCTCAGCTACCGAAACATAACAGTATCACCGGCCCTAAAAATTGAAATTTGTATGGTACTCACAGAAGGGAAAAAATATTGTGAAAGAAAAAAGGTTGTCAGAGTTGTCAGAGATATTTTTCTATTTGTTGCATTTTTTTTTTTCCCCTCTGTATCTCTGGGTGCTGGGGAGGATCTTGTCTCTCAATGGAGTTTGCACGGTTGTCTGGCCGTGTGGATCAGCTTGCCACTGAGGTTCAGAGTATTGCTGCATATCTTGCTGGGTTGCCTGTTGTGGAACCTAGGATCCCCATGCCAGATTTGTTTTTGGGGATCGAGCTAAGTTTCAGAATTTCAAAAATAATTGTAAATTGTTTTTTGCCTTAAAATCTAAGTCCTCAGGGAACGCAGCGCAGCAGGTTCAAATTATCATCTCTCTCCTGCGCGGCGATCCTCAGGATTGGGCTTTTTCCCTGACACCTGGGGATCCTGTTTTGAGTGATGTTGATGCATTTTTTCAGGCTTTGGGGTTATTGTACGATGAGCCTAATGTCACTGATCAAGCTGAAAAAGCCTTGTTAGCATTAAATCAGGGGCCTTATGACGCTGAGTTATACTGTCAGAGATTCCGTAGCTGGGCAGTCCTGACCAAATGGAATGACGACGCTTTGGCAGCCCTTTTCCGGAAGGGTCTGTCAGATAATGTAAAGGATGTTATGGTGGGATTCCCTGTCCCCTCTGGTCTCAATGATTCTATGTCATTAGCGATTCAAATTGACAGACGTTTGCGTGAGCGGAGAAGTATGCGTGGAATGGTGTTGCCTTGTGAACCAGCTTCTGAACCCATGCAGTGTGATAGAGTGGTGTCTGGGGCACAGCGTCATGAGTTTCGAAAGCGCAATGGTTTATGTTTCTACTGTGGTGATGTCTCTCATGCTATTTCAGTCTGCCCTAAGCGGGGAAGACGTTTTGCACGCTCGGTTGTCTTGGGTAGTGTTCAGACTAAGTTTTTATTAACTGTCACTCTGATATGCTCTCTGTCCTCATTTTCTGCTCAGGCTTTCGTTGATTCTGGAGCAGCTATTAACCTGATGGATTATGATTTTGCTAAACGTTGTGGGTTTCCCTTGATACCCCTACAGAAGTCTATTCCCCTACTGGGGATCGATTCTACCCCTTTGGCTGAGAATAAACCCCAGTTTTCTACTCAGGTGATAATGAGGGTTGAACCTGATCACCAGGAGTGCTGCAAATTTTTGGTTCTGTATAATCTGCATGACATTATCGTGCTGGGTTTCCCTTGGTTACAGTCTCATAATCCTGTTTTGGATTGGAAATCTGTGTCTGTAACCAGTTGGGGCTGCCAATGTGTTAATACCAACACTCCTGTTTTTTCTGCCTCCCCCCAGGTTCAGGATGTTCCTGACTTTTTGATTGATTTTTCTGATGTGTTTAGCGAAAGTAAATCTGCATCCTTGCCTCCCCATAGGAGCTATGACTGCGCTATTGAATTAGTGCCAGGTAGTAAATTCCCTAAAGGTCGCCTTTTTAACTTGTCTGTACCTGAACATGACGCTATGCGGTCTTATATCAAGGAATCATTGGAGAAGGGTCATATCAGACCATCCTCTTCACCCTTAGGTGCCGGTTTTTTCTTTGTGGCCAAAAAAGATGGTTCATTAAGGCCGTGTATTGATTATCGTCTCTTGAACAATATTACTGTGAAATATCAATACCCGTTACCCTTGATTTCTGACCTGTTTTCCAGGGTGAAAAACGCTACTTGGTTTACCAAGCTTGACCTCAGGGGGGCGTATAACCTTATTCGCATTAAGCACGGGGATGAATGGAAGACGGCATTCAATACCCCTGAAGGGCATTTTGAGTACCTAGTGATGCCCTTTGGGCTCACTAATGCTCCTTCCGTCTTCCAGTCCTTCATGAATGACATTTTCAGGGATTTTGTGGACAAATTTCTGATTGTTTATTTGGATGATATCTTGATTTTTTCTAATGACTGGGACTCTCATGTGAAACATGTTCGAACTGTGTTCCAGATTTTGAGAGAGAATGCTCTGTATGTGAAGGGATCAAAGTGTCTTTTTGGCGTACAGAGGATCTCATTTCTGGGATTCATTTTGTCCCCATCTGTTATTGAAATGGACCCGGTCAAGGTTCAGGCCATCTGTGATTGGGTCCAACCTACTTCATTAAAGGCTCTTCAGAGATTTTTGGGTTTTGCCAATTTTTATCGTAAATTTATTGGTAATTTCTCGGTTATTGTTAAACCATTAACTGATCTGACCAGAAAGGGTTCTGATGTGGTGAATTGGCCTCCTGAGGCAGTCTCTGCGTTTCAGGAACTTAAGCAGAGATTCACTTCTGCTCCTGTTCTAACGGCAGCCTGATGTTTCTCTGCCATTTCAGGTGGAGGTTGATGCCTCTGAAATTGGGGCAGGTGCCGTTTTGTCCCAAAAAGATCCAGAGACCTCTAAAAGTAACCCTTGTGCCTTTTTCTCTCGAAAATTTTCTCCTACTGAACGTAATTATGACGTGGGTAATCGGGAGTTATTGGCCATGAAGTGGGCTTTTGAAGAGTGGAGACATTGGCTGGAGGGGGCCAAACATCAGGTGGTGGTCCTTACGAACCATAAGAATCTGGTCTATCTGGAATCTGCCAAGCGACTCAGTCCTAGACAGGCCAGGTGGGCCTTGTTTTTCACACGTTTTAATTTTGTGGTTTCCTTTCTTCCTGGCACTAAGAATGTTAAGGCGGATGCCCTCTCGAGGAGTTTCCTTGCGGACTCTCCTGAGTTATCTGATCCTTCTGTTATTTTGAAAGAGGGTGTAGTTCTTTCCGCCATCTCGCCCAATTTGAGACTTGCTCTGGAGGGGTGTCAGGAGGATAGGCCCGAGTGCTGCCCTGTTGGAAAATTGTTTGTCCCGGACCAGTGGAAAAAGAGTGTGATGTCGAGATTCATTGTTCCGCATTGGCTGGGCATCCCGGAATTTTTGGTACCAGAGACTTGGTTAGTCGGTCCTTTTGGTGGCCTACCTTGCTCGATCGGGAATTTGTGCAGTCCTGCGGGACTTGCTCTCGCTCCAAGCCTTGCTCTCGCTCTAGTGGTTTGTTGATGCCATTGCCTGTGCCCAAGAGACCATGGACCCATATCTCTATGGATTTCATTTCCGACCTTCCTGTTTCTCAGAGAATGACCACCATCTGGGTAATTTGTGATAGGTTTTCCAAAATGATACATCTTGTGCCATTACCTAAGTTGCCTTCCTCCTCTGAATTGGTGCCGTTGTTCCTTCAGCACGTGGTTAGTTTACACGGCATTCCTGAGAACATTGTGTCTGACAGAGGAGTCCAGTTTGTTTCCAGATTTTGGAGGACTTTTTGTTCTAAACTGGGTGTTCAATTGTCTTTCTCCTCGGCATTTCATCCTCAGACCAATGGTCAAACTGAGAGAACAAACCAGACATTGGAGACTTATCTTAGATGCTTTGTGTCTGCTGATCAGGATGACTGGGTCTCTTTTTTACCTTTGGCTGAGTTTGCTCTTAATAATAGGGCTAGCTCTGCCACTTTGATGTCTCCGTTTTTCTGTAATTCTGGGTTTCACCCTCGATTTTCTTCAGGACAGACGGAGGCTTCTGTCTGTCCAGGTGTTGACTCTGTTGTGGAGCGTATGCAACAGATTTGGGACCAGGTAGTGGAGAGGTTGTCCCTCTCTCAGGAGAAGGCCCAGCGGTTTGCTAACCGGCATAGGACTGATGGTCCTCGGTTTAAAGTGGGGGACTTGGTCTGGTTGTCCTCAAAGAATATTCCTATGAGAGTAGCATCTCCTAAATTTAAGCCTAGGTTCATTGGACCTTATAAGATCATTGAGATTCTTAATCCTGTTTTTTTCGTTTGCTTCTTCCAGGGACATTTAAGATCCATAACGTGTTCCACAAGTCCTTGTTGAAGAGGTTTGTTGAGCCAGTGGTTCCTGCTGCTGTGCCTCCTGACCCTGTTTTGGTTGAGGGCAATCTGGAGTATGTGGTTGAGAAAATATTAGATTCTCGTTTTTCTAGACGGAAACTCCAGTATTTGGTTAAGTGGAGAGGTTATGGTCAGGAAGACAATTCTTGGGTGTTTGCTTCGGACATCCATGCTAGGAGACTCATCCGTGCGTATCATAGAACTCATCCTGACCGACCTGGTTGCTCAAATGAGGGTTCGGTGACCCCTCCTCAAGGGGGGGTACTGTTGTGAATGGGTTTGAGATGAGTTCTGAGCAGAGACTCCCTCTGGTGGTTGCAAGCGGTGCTGGTCTGTTCAGTGAGGATTGTGAGGACTGGGAATCAGGTGTTACTGACTGGTCTTATATAAGGGAGTCACTTTCCCATCAGGGTTGCCGGTGATCAATTGTTCTGGTCTGAATCCTTTATTCCAGTTTCCCTTGTAGCCTGCTGTGTCGTGTCTGCATCTCCTGCTAACAGATAAGACATTTTCTTCTTTTGTGTTTGTGCTATATTTTTGCATTTTGTCCTGCACTTCTGTGGGGGCCTTCAGGTCCCCTCCGGGGGCTTTTGCCCTCTCAGTTTTGTTCAGCCACTGATGTTTGTACTTTTGCTTTTTCCAGTTTTTTCAGTGGCTGCTGTTTTGATTTGTTACACCAGAGAACTAATTTAGGTGGAAGAGGTGTGTGATCTCAGGTATTTTTGAAATTAGTAGAGTTGGCGCTTTTCAGGGTTTTCTGGGATTGCAGTAAGTACCCTTCCTATCCTTTTCTATTTAGTTAGTTTGGGCCCCATCGTTTGCTCATACTATTTTCTTTCTGTGTCAGTATTTCATCTTGTCTAACCGCCATTACATGTTTGGGGGCTTTCTAATATCTTTGGGGTTCTGCTCCGGGGCAGATAGCTTTCCTATATCTATCTTTAGGTGTAGTTAGTTTCTCAGGCTGTGACGAGGCGTCTAGGACCAACGTAGGAACGCTCCACGGCTGCCTCTAGTTGTGGTGGTTAGTCAGGGTACTGCAATCTCATAGATTCCAACTGCTCTGGTGTATTTCCTTTTTTACCTGCACTCCTCAGCTACCGAAACATAACAGTACTGTACATATACAGCTCTGGCAAAGTTTTATAAAAAAAAATCAGCTGCTCTACATGTCTGACAGCCATTTAATTCCAGTGTCAGTTGCAACCAGAGTACACCTCATTCTACTTAATATGCTTCTGATTAGGTGATCACCTGAACCAAATCTTATTTAACGAAGGAAAGTATAAAAAAACACTCCTGTGGTGTTCACAATCCTCTTGCAATAGGACAAGCTCGATGGCAAAACAAGTGCTAGTAATATCTCAAAAGTAATAGGAATAAAAAAATAACTTTAAACCATGCCAAAGGAGTTGAAAACAAAAGTCTTGAGTGAGGAAAAGAAGGGCTCAATTCTGGCTTTACTAGCAGAGGGATATAGTAAGCGTCATGTTACTAGCAGAGGGATACAGTGAGCGTCATGTTACTAGCAGAGGGATACAGTGAGCATCATGTTGCCTTCATCCTTAAAATTTCTAAGACGACTGTCAATTACAACAAGGTCAAGTAGCAGACATTGTTAACAACAAAGCTACAGACCGGCAGAGGGCGAAAACGACTCTCCACTGACCGGGATGACCGTCATCTTATTTGAATGTCACTCAGCAACCACAGGATGACATCTATTGACCTACAAAACGAATGGCAGCTGGGGTGAAGTGCACGGCAAGAAGTTAGTTATAGGCTACTAGAAGCAGGGCTCAAGTCATGTAAAGCTAGAAAAAATCCTTTCATCAATGAGAAGCAAAGGAGAGCCAGGCTGAAGTTTGCCTAAAACCATAAGGATTGGACCATAGAAGACTGGAGTAAGGTAATCTTCTCTGATGAGTCTAATTTTCAGCTTTGCCCAACACCTGGCCATTCAATGGTTAGTTGGAGACCTGGAGAGGCATACAAGCCACAGTGTCTTGCACCCACTGTGAAATTTGGTGAAGGATCAGTGATGATCTGGGGATGCTTCAGCAAGGCTGGAATTGTGCAGGTTAATCTTTGCGAAGGACGTATCAATCAAGCCGCATACAAGGTTATCCAGGAAAAACAGTTGATTCCTTCTGCTCAGGCAATGTTCCTCAACTCTGAGGACTGTTTTTTCCAGAAGGACAATGCGCCATGCCACACAGCTAGGTATCAATGTGTGGATGAAGGACCACCACATCAAATCCCTGTCATCGGCCAGCCCAATCTCCAGACCTGAACCCCATTGAAAACCGCTGGAATGTAATCAAGAGGAAGATGGATAGTCACAAGCCATCAAACAAAGAACTGCTTAAATTTTTGTACGAGGAGTGGCATAAGGTCACCCAAAAGCGTGTGAAAGACTGGTGAAAGCATGCCAAGACGCATGAAAGCTGTGATTAAAAATCATGGTTATTCCACAAAATATTGATTTCTGAACTCTTCCTGAGTTAAAACATTAGTATTGTTGTTTCTAAATGATTATGAACTTGTTTTATTAGTATTATTTGAGGTCTGCAAGCACTGCATTTTTTTTGTTATTTTGACAATTTCTCATTTTCTGAAAATAAATACAAAATTTATTGCTTGGAAATTCCGAGACATGTCAGTAGTTTATAGAATAAAAGAGCAATTTACATTTTACTCAAAAATATACCTATAAAGAGAAAAATCAGACAAACTGAAAATTTTGCCGTGGTCTGCTAACCTGCCTTATCTATAATCCCTATGGAGCTGTATATTACTAACACTGCTTCATGGCTTGGTGATCTTTTTCTGTGCATGAATCCAGCAGCTGACCATGCCACCATTAATTTCACATAAAATACATATGATATTACTATAGCACGTTATCCATGCATCACTATATGATATATTTTTCTTAATACACAGCAACTTGTCTGGTTTTACATTAATTATTTATTATTTTTCTTTGCATGCTTGTTTGATCTAGGTGCATATTTATGTTATAAATACTATTATAACTTACGTATATGTACACCCCATTTTTTGTCCTGCACTCTTTCGCCACCTGGTGGTCTTTCCTTTTGTTAATTCTTTGATGTATTATATATGGCTCATTAATAAACACTCTATTTTCTATACTATTTGGTTGTGTATCATATTTTTAAGTATTCAAACTGACATACGCGTATAAGGTTATATGCTCCTCTTAAGTCAAGTTTAGAAAACCATTTATCTCCAGATAATTGGTTAAAAAGGTCAGGTATAAGTGGCAATGGGTACAGATTGTAATTTCTGATTTTATTTATCGCTCTAAAATGCAATCCTCCATCTTTTATCTTAACTAAAAAGAATTCCACGGTGACTAAAGTGGTGGATGGCTGTATATGACCTTTAGCAAGACACTTTTGAATATTCTTTCAAAGTCCCCCTCTCTGTAAGGCCATGTTCACACGTTCAGTATTTGGGTCAGTAATTTACATCCATATTTGTAAGCCAAAACCAGGATTGGGTGATAAATACAGAAGTGGTGACGTGTTTCTATTATACTTTTCCTTGACTGTTCCACTCCTGGCTTTGGCTTACAAATACTGATGTAAGATACTAACCAAATACTGAAAGTGTGAATGTGGCCTAAGAGAAAGGTTAAACAAACGAGTTTTAGGCAACTTAGCTCCTGCTATGCAGTCAACAGCATAATCATATGACGTATGCGGCGGAAGAACATCACACTCCGTTTCAGAAGAGTCACCCAATTACCCAATCTCTTAAGTCTCCCTGTTGATAACAGGATTGTGCTTAATTAACCATAGTAGCCTAATATTAACTTTGCAGTGAGGAAAGGAAAAACCATATATGAAATGGATTCAATATTTAACAGTCCAACTTTCATACATACCCTGTCGAAGCAATCCAGGAACTTTATCTTGGGCTCTTCCATGATGCTCTCTAGGTTTAAGTCCTTTGTAACAGCAGAACCTGTGAGCTATTTGTGTCGCTTGATTACCATATACCTCACAGATAACGGCTGAAGTTGTGAGGCCAAAAGGTTTACTGGATCCATGCTGACGACTCACAATGCACTAATGGGCTGGCTATCGTGTTATTAACGTATTCACACCAGGTAAATGCTGCACCTACACCCAACTGGTCTCTGTACAGACTAGACAGGCCCTAGACCCACAACTAAAAAACACTACCTCGTACTTGACTCCCTAAAAGGCAGTCAAGGGGTTTCTCTTACCTCTTCAGGATCCAGAGGGGAGGTCACAACACACTACCAACAAGGAGAAAGAAAAGTATGAAGAGAAATACAAGAACTCAAGGTGAGGAACGAAGACAAATTCAAATAAGGTGATGGGGTGAAGGTTAAGAAGTGCCAAAAATAAAATTAAAAAGAAAGACCTTCCAAGAACCTAACAGTGATAAAAGGAAGAGGTACTAGGAATGAAAGCAAAGCAACTTGCAGCAAGAATACTACAGGAGTTTATCCAGCAAGGTTAACCCTTAAGAGAAAGAGCTGAAACTCCTAAGTATACATCTTCTAGAAAATATAGCCAGCAAGGAAGTGCAGAGAAGGGATACTATATAAAGTCCTACCCTGAATGCGATAGGAAAAAAACAAAATTGAAAAATGGAATCGCTTGGAAAGGAGCAAACCAAGCAGAGAGAATAATGACAAATGAGGAATCAGCTTTTGTCCAGGAAGGAAAACAGCCATAGCTCAACAAGCAGGAATAACGACATGCATTAAAACATATTTCCCCTTAATCACATGGCTTAATTATTTATGAGTTTATTATTGTCCTGTAATCATTTAAGGCACTCAATTCCTCTGAATTTAAATTGGCCAATTGTGTTTTGACAGTATTTGCTAATTTTTTAAGGTCACTCTGGAACCATGTTGACAAAAGTATTGACGTTATGACACTGAGAAGGGGGGGAAGAGTTTTTGCTCTTGGATTTAATACCTATCAATCACACTGTGTACTTTTAAAATTAATGCATTTTATTCCTATTATTAACCAACATAATAAAAATAACATTGTAATTTTAGTTCTTTAGTTTAGTGATTATTTTTGCCTTAGGCAATTTGTATTGATTAACACCAAGAAATGGTACACATTATGTAATAAGACTAAATATCAGTTTGTGCAGGATAGAAATAGATGGGGACGATACTGCAAATGTGAGAAGTCAAATATGTCTTTGTTGTAATCTCTGCAGATGACTTGTGGCCGGAGAAGTTGTCGTGTTAGTCTGGACCAAATGGAAAAGACGAGAAAAGTGAACAACTCCATCAGAAAGAACGTCATCTGTAAATCACCTTCTATAATTATACTTTAATTTCCTATATGATGTACAGCACTCATATCTACCAATATATGATCACCATATGGCAGTAATATCAGTGTTGGTCTTTGTATAGTAATTTATTTTGAATGTTAAAGTTACATACATAATTATGTAAAATCCAGCATCCAAGGTTTTAACTTAAACTCTTTATTGTATCATATTAAAAATGCACACATCCAAGTGCAGTAGTTCCACTTTGGTTAATTCTTTATAAAGAAATGTCAAAAAACTGATAAGAATTCTTACGTAAATGTATCTCAAGTCATATTGCAAGATTCGTTAAAGGGTCAATAGCAACTTGTAGGATTGCTGCTTCCAACAGGTGGTGCAATAAAGATCAAGTCCTCTTCATCTCTGAAGAGGCAATTTGCATATGTAAATGTATAAAATTATTGTTCTGAATCCAGTCTGATCAACGTTTGGGATCAAAAACTAAAGTTTGCCCTTTTAGGGACAATTAGGTCATTCATTATGGTTTTGGCTATAACCCTTCATTTCATTCATATATTCTCCCATTCCTCAGGTGAACTTCTGGGAGCAACACAGCTGAGTTTAGCTGTGTCACATTATAAAGCCTTCAATCAGCTTTCATAGCACTGTCAGCTCTGCTCTACTGCCCCTTTCCCACCCTGCTTGATTGGAGATTAATCACACTTAAAGCCCGGGTCTCACATAGCGATACACCAGCGATCCCGACAACGATCAGGATCGCTGGTGTATCGCTACATGATCGCTGCTGAGCTGCCAAACAGGCAGCTCAGGCAGCGATCAGCACAGCGACACTGCAGGTAACATCGCTTAGTTACCCGCAGTGTACGTTGGATACCAGCGCCCTGATGCAGGGAGCTGGTAACCAAGGTACACGTCGGGTTTCCAGGCGCTGCGCGGTCCCTGGAAACCCGCTGTGTACCTTGGTTACCAGCTCCCTGCATCAGGGCGCTGTTATCCTAGGTACACAGCGGGTTTCCAGGCACAGCCCCGCGCCTGGAAACCCGCTGTGTACCTTGGTTACCAGCTCCTTGCATCAGGGCGCTGGTATCCAAGGTACACAGCGGGTTTCCAGGCACAGCCTCGCGCCTGGAAACCCGCTGTGTACCTTGGTTACCAGCGAATCGCTGGTCTCCCGCCTGTCACACGCAGCGATGCGTGCTGGCCAGCGGGAGACCAGCAATCAAAAAAATGTCCAGGACATTCAGCGACAATCAGCGATACCCAGCAGGGGGCTGATCGTCGCTGAATGTCACACACAGCGATATCGCTGGGGAGATCGCTGCTGCGTCACAAAACTAGTGACTCAGCAGCGATCTCGCTAGCGAGATCGCTGTGTGAGACGGGGGCTTAAGTTTGTTATGCTGAAAGCAAGTTTTGAGCCAATATAACTGTGATTAATGACACATCTCTGGACAGATAGTTTTGGGAAAAGGGCAGTACAGCACAACGGACAGTGCTAGGAGAGGAGAAAGCCTGATTATGGAGTGTAGAATCAGAACATCATTATTTTAAACTGGTTCTCTTTGTTTGCTGTACAAAGGAAAGTCTCAGTAACTCTAGCCCAAATAGTTTGTCAGGTAGGAAGAGGGAGTTCTCGTCCCAAATAGGTTTTCCATTTAATCAGTTACGTGGGTTAGGAGGGAAGGGAGTCATTTATGATTAAGTATATTTCTGAAATCTTCTCAAAGTGGTGGGAGAGAGAGTTGAGTAGTTAAAAGAGAAAAAATCAAAGTTCTTTATCTGTAATTGAGTCGCACAGCCAGCGCCTGTGGGTACTCGCACCGAGCCCGTTCACTTCAATGGGGGATGTCACGGGTAGCGCAGCTCGGTCCGTTGCCCTGGGCGATCACCATAAAATGTCGGATATTTACAGGGGATTAAAGGATGTATACAGTTTATTCATGACGCCACCTGTGGTACCTGTCAGGGTGACCAGCGCTGCAGGGTAATCATCTGAGGGGTTTAGTACTGGCAGCAAGGTGTTAAGTCTTCCACAGGCAAGACTGGATCCCTCAGGGTATATGGCGGTGTTGGGGTGCAGGTGCAATAAGGCAGACACACACAAGAATGTCTCTTCTGTACCTTTACTGATGGTAGATGCAGGCACGTCCCGGAAGCTGGCAGGGTGGAGGATGCACTTCCAGTAATCCACTGAGTAGGTGTAGGGCCTCCGTACTCCTGTAGTGTGTGAGTTTCTGACCTGTATGGAACGAAGTCTAACTCTGTCTTCAGTTAACGCCCGCTGACCTTGTAGTGAGGCCTTCTCTAGGATAGAACAGTGTCTCTGAAATGCAGGGCCCTGCTAGACCTCCGTCTCCTGACCCGGTTACGTATCAGCTCTGATGGCCCCTGCGACTTGAAGTCCCACAGGGTCTCCGGTATCTCCTACTAGTCGTGTAGATGCTAGCAAGCTTGGACCGGTGTCCGGGGTGCAGAGTAGAGGTAAGCGATCAATGCTATTTCAACCTCTGTCACTCTCTTTTCCTTCCACTCGCCTTTCATCCTACTTCGACCTTCAGCATAAGCACACTCTAGCAGTAGATGGCAGGTTCTCCTTCTCTGCACCGCTCTCAAAGCGTCGGCACGCTTACTCACTAAAAATACCTCAGTTGACTCAGTTTTGACCAGGCTAAGTGGCAATCTTCCTCCACTACACTGGACTCCACACATAAACTGAGTATACACTGTAGTCTTCAGTCTTTCAGTAACTCTCTCTCAGCTTGTCTCTCACTGATCTGAGGTGATTAGACGTACTCTGGTGTTCTGACGTGACTGGAGTCTGATCTAGTCTAGTCTGAGGTAACTCACGTGTTACACTGCCTTTATAAACTGCGGAAGGGCTCCCTCTGGTGGATATAGGAATAGTGCAGATGTGTTGTGTGCATATAGGTCACTGTGGGTTTACCTTCTGTTGCATCCTCCTGGGAACATGTGCTCCAGACACAGCTGGGCTACACATCCCCCCCAGTTATCATCAGCACTCCGGGCTGAAAAGAAATAAATTTTATAACATTAACAATAAACAATAACAATAACTCGTCCCTTGCGGGAGGTGAGGACACTTCAAATGTTTGCAATAAATACAAGTAACATATATACATATTTACACAAATCTTATATACATTTTTACACTTGGACACTTGTTTACTGCTTACATTTGCTAGGCCTACTCTTGGTACCTAACAGGTAACTTTCCTTTGTCGTGCGTACTGACCTACGTGGTGTTGCGTCAGGTATGGTAGCATCTGGCCTATCCGTCCTACGTGCCGGTAAACTGTAATACTGCCTTAACCTCTCTAGGGATCTGGCAAGCATACTAGCGGCTGGGCAATGCGGTTCTGTTTTGCCAGGGGATTCTTCTTCCTGATACCCAACATCTGGGGGTTCCATGTTTTGAGATTCTATTTCTTGAGATGCTTCAGGAGCAGGTTCCTCACGAACTATTTCTGCTGCGACAACTGGCTCAACTTGACGTTGGAGTGCTTCTTGCGGTTGGTAAAATTGAAGTACTGGAATGATCACAGCGTCTCCGATACAAGGCCAATCTGCAGGAAAATCTCCTAAGTCCGTGTGTATGACTTCACCTGGTTTCTCTTTGTCCATAACAGGTTCTTCTTCGTGAAGTTTTAACATATCTGGACATAATTTTAGGTGGTCTCTTGATACAGTGGTGGTCGTCTTTCCTCCATCTTTGCTAATAATACAGGTTTTCCTGTTGTCAAACTTTGAATTTTGCACGACATATGGCTCTTTTTCCCATTGATGGTCTAGTTTGTGCATTCTTCTTTTCTTTTCAACACAATTTCTCCAGGCATAAAAGGTTCAGCTGGCGCACTTTTGTTGTAGTTTTCCTCTTGTTTTTCCCTTACTTTACTGAGACTATCTTCCACGCAGGCTTGTACTCTTCTGTACTGTTCCTGTCGGTTCGTGTCCCAATCTTCAGTAGTAACATCAGCTTCTGGTTCTACAACACCAAGTTCCAAATCCATGGGCAGCTTTCCTGGTCTTGCCCGTATGAGGTAGGCTGGAGTGCAGTAGGTGGAACTCACAGGTATGTGATTGTACAGATCTACCAGGTCAGGTAGTAGGTCTGGCAACCGATTCCTCTCCTCAAGTGGTACCGTCTTCAGCAGATCAATGACTATGTGATTCATCTTTTCACAGAGACCATTTGTTTGGGGGTGGTACGGTGTGGTTCTTGCATCCATACAAATGACAGAACTCTTTAAACAACTCGGCTTCAAAGGCAGGACCCTGATCAGTTAACACTTGCTCTGGATATCCATGGGGTCTGCAGAAATACGCTTGAAACGTCTTTGCTGCCGTTTCTGCTGTCAGATCTTGACAGGGGCGACCACCAGGAACCTGGAGTAGTGATCCACCATTGTCAGGGCATATGAGTATCCTGACCGGCTGGGTGACAACTTGACATGGTCCAGGGCCACGATCTCCAAGGGACGAGTCGTCTTGATGGGTTGCAGGGGTGCCTTCTGACTGCTGTAGTCTTTTCTTCGGAGGCTACAGGCCACACAGTGTTTACACCATTTCTCGATGGAACTGCGCATTCCCACCCAGTAGAAACGACACTTCAGCAGGGTTTCCAGCTTCTTCCAGCCAATGTGCCCCGCTCGATCGTGGTAGGCTTCCAACACCATCTGGATGTCCATTCTGGGGACTACTATCTGCCATACCATCTCATGGGTTCTTGGGTTGACGTACCTTCGGCACAGCTTCTCTCGGTAGATAAACAGCCGGCTTCTCTCATTCCACAGCTGCTTTGCTTGCTGAGACGCATCCTTCTCTAAGGAGGAACCTTCCTGAGTTATCAGCTCCTTGATACGGCTGACAACCGGGTCACTGTCCTGGGTCTCCTTCCAGCTGTAGTGAGGTAAAGGGTTTAACGTCTTACCACACTGCCTCCTGCAGGCTCGTTGCTCATGGATCATCCCATTTCTGTGAAATGCAGGTAGCTCAATCTCTTCTAGGTCATCCAATTCCTCTTCTGTGTCGGACTCATGCGGAATTCTGGACAAGGCATCAGTGTTGGCATTCTTACGGCCCGCCCTGTACTTGATTGTGAATTGATAGTTCGACAGCCGAGCATCCAACGTTGCTCCATGGCTCCCAGCTTAGCTGTTTCAAGATGTGTCAAGGGGTTATTGTCAGTGTAAGCAGTGAACTTGCTGGAGGCTAGGTAATGCTTGAATCTTTCTGTAATGACCCAGACCAGCGCCAGGAACTCCAACTTGAAGCTGCTATAGTTCTCTGGGTTTCTCTCGGTCGGCCGGAGCTTCCTGCTTGCATATGCGATGACTTTCTCGAGGCCATTTTGCTTCTGACTGAGGACAGCTCCCAATCCTTCGTTGCTGGCATCAGTGTACAGCAGGAATGGCTGGCTGTAGTCAGGGTAGGCTAAGATCTCATCGCCTGTCAGGATCTCCTTCATCTCCTTGAATGCCTCAGCTTGTTCTTTACCCCAGTGGAATGGAGAATTTCTGCTCTTGAGGGATTGTCCTACCAGGAGGTCCTGCAGAGGCGCTGCTTTCTTGGTGTAGTCCTTTACAAACCTCCGGTAGTAACCTGTCAGTCCCAGGAACTGGCGCACCTCCTTGAGATTCTTCGGCTCCGGCCATTTCTGGATGGCGGTGACCTTCTCGGGGTCTGGCGCTACTCCTTCTGAGCTGACAATATGTCCCAAGTACTGTACCTTTTGTTTGAGCAGATGGCACTTTGAAGGCTTCAGTTTCATCCCGTACTTGGACAGTGACTCGAATACCTCTGCTAGGTGCTTCAGATGATCCTCATACGTCTTGGAGTACACAATTACATTGTCCAGGTACAGCAACACGGTTTCAAAGTTGAGATGTCCCAGGCAACTCTCCATCACTCTCTGGAATGTTCCCGGGGCACTGCTGAGTCCAAACGGCATCCTGTCAAACTCAGAGTCCCATCGGGGTGGTGAAAGCCGTCTTCTCCCGATCCTCCTCAGCCACAGCTACTTGCCAGTACCCACTAGTGAGGTCAAGGGTGGAAAAGTAGTTAGCATTTTTAAGGCAGCTAAGGATTCCTCAATGCGTGGTAAAGGGTATGCATCTTTATGTGTAATGCGATTCACTTGTCTGTAATCCACACACATTCTCATGCTTCCATCCTTTTTCCTGACTAGGACTAGAGGTGCTGCCCAGGGACTACAACTATCCCTTATCACCCCTGCTTCCTTCATGTCACGCAACATCTCCTTGGCTTTCTGGTAGTGTGCTGGAGGTATAGGCCTGTACCGCTCTTTAATGGGGGGATGGTTGCCTGTAGGGATATGGTGTTGTACTCCCTTAATTGTCCCAAAGTCAAGTGGGTGTTTGCTAAATACCTGTGTGTACTCCTGTACCACTCGAAGTACTCCCTGTTTCTGGTGGGCTGGAGTGGTGTCTGTCCCGACATGGAGCTGCTGACACCAATCCTCCACTTGGGTTGCTGGGTCATTATCCTCCGCTGGTTGGGGGGAGGCTAAGGACTCCGTCGTGAGAATGGAGTTGTTATCTACAGTATGTAATTTAGCAACAGTGGCATATCGTGGTAAGTTCACTTCATCTTCTCCCCAGTTGAGAAGACGTACTGGTACCCTCCCATTTCGTAATTCCACTACCCCTCTAGCAGTCAAGAGTGTAGGTCTGTGTTCTGAACAATGGGGCTCTACTACTGCTTGGTAGTTCTGTCCTCTCAGACCTATTGCTGCTCTACACCATATAAGCATTTCACTCATTGGGGGTATCACAATGGGGTTCGGGTCTGTTACCCGTACATTACCAATTTCACCATCTGTCAGTTTTGCTTGCTGCTGGCACATCAGGGCCCGGATCTCCCTCTGGATCACTCCCTTTTGCTTTGGCTTGGCAACTTCAGCGAGCTGTTGGAGCAAAAACACAACTTCTCCCAGACAGTTACTGATAATGTTTGTACCTAAAACCACATTTAAGCCATTTTCCTCATTTACAGTTTTTACTACTCAGAGTCCCTGGTCCTTCAGCTCCACTCTGCCCACCTTTACATCCACGTTTTTGGCTCCGAGTATATCAACAGGGAGACCATTAGAGGCGTACACAGCAAAGTCAGGGCTCAGGGGCTGGAGACTGTCCATGGACCAAAACTTATTATACAGGACATCAGGTATGATGGTCACCTGAGATCCAGTGTCCAGCAGGGCTTGCGATCCCGTCCAGGATGATGGACAGGTAGGGTCTTCCTCCCACAAACCTGCGGTTCCAGTCTGAGAGGCCTGAAGAGTCTAGTCCTGGGTGTTGGCCTCGGACCCAGGATCTGCTCGTTTAAAGGACACTGTCGGGCTAGATGACCTTCTCTGTTGCAACGGTAGCAGATGATCTCTCGGCGAGGATGGTGCTTATCGGGGGTCGCTCCTGGGGGTGGCGTTGTCCTCCTCCGGTGGGGCGACATCTTCCTTCTCCTCCGGTTCATCCAAGGGACATCCTCTGGGCAGTCAGCTAGCAGGATCTTTCCTCCTTCCGCAGTTGCAGGGCACTCATTACAGTGGCCAGGGTTTTGGTTAGCTGGCGCACTTCTGAGCGCAGACAGTCCAATCAGTAGGGGGCGCCACCTGCGTTTTGGCTTCCGCCACCAGCGGGGAAAAGGTGGATGCTGCTGGCTTTAGAGTGGCTTCACCCGGGTGACACTGGGTTGCCACCTCGGGCTTCTCCAGGGGTCGCAGTCCTTTTATAGCCATATCCTTTAGGGCGTCAAAGGTAGCGTCAGGATGATCCAAGGACCACCAGTGCACAGTTCTGCTTTCAGCTTGGGACCTCAGTCCCCGTACAAATTGTTCCTTTAACATTTTGTTTTCATTGAGGACACTTATTATTATTATTATTATTATTATACATTTATATAGCGCCATTTATTCCATGGCGCTTTACATATGAAAAGGGGAAAAATATAGACAGGTACAATAAACATGTGCTGGACAAGGGACACACAAGTACAGGAGGAGAGAGGACCCTGCCCGCGAGGGCTCACAGACTGCAGGGATGGGTGAGAATACACTAGGAAAGGGTAGAGCTGGTTAACCTGGGGTTAACCTGTTTGAGAGCTCGCAGGGCCCCCTGTAGTCGGCAGGCGTAGTCCCTAATACTGTCATCTGGTTTCTGGGAGCATTGGTAAAACCTCATCCGGAGATCTGTTTCAGTGCGGTCCTCAAAGATAGTCTGTAGCTTTAAGAAAATTCCAAGCACTGATTCCTGGTCTGCAGCTGACCATGTCTCTACTTCCCTTTCTGCAGCACCAGTCAGTTGTCCCACTACCACTGCAGCTCTTTGTTTCTCTGTCATAGGGTACATGTCCATTATGCTGCATATTTTGCGCTTAAACCCTGACAGGGTGTCTGGCTTACCACTATACTGAGGGAGCCACTTTGCTCCAGGCAGGTATGGCAGCGTCAGCGGTACTATCGGGGCCACAGGACCTGGTGAGGGGCCAGCGTTTCCATCCTGCGCGGCAGCGCCGGCGGGTAAGTCATTGGAGCAGTCGCCCTCGGACACGCTGTCAGCTTTCGGCTGCACATGTCTGCGCCCCCCTAGTTAAGCGTGGCCTACCTTCTCCTGTAGGCCGCAGCTTCCTCCGGTTTCAGTAATCAGCAGGACCTGCGTCGCCGGCGCTCTGACGTCAGAGCGTTCACCGAAGCTCTCCACAGGACCTGCCGCCGCGTCAGCGTTGGGGGCGTGTCCGGGACTCAGCACGTTTTCTGCAGGTACGCCCCCTTCTCTTCGCGCTGTAGCACTGCAATTTGGGGGGCAATGGCGGACAATTGGCACCAAAAATCACAACAACAGCAATACAGTCTTTTTGCACAAAAACAGTCCAATTCAGGCACACAGGACTCACATAAAGCGAGCTTCGTATCCTGTTTGTGACGCCAAGTTAAGATGAGTCGCACAGCCAGGGCCTGTGGGGTACTCGGCACCAAGCCCGTTCACTTCAATGGGGGATGTCACGGGTAGCGCAGCTCGGTCCGTTGCCCTGGGCGATCACCATAAAATGTCGGATATTTACAGGGGATTAAAGGATGTATACAGTTTATTCGTGACGCCACCTGTGGTACCTGGTCAGGGTGACCAGCGCTGCAGGGTAGATCCTCTGAGGGGTTGTTACTGGGCAGCAAGGTGTTAAGTCTTCCACAGGCAAGACTGGATCCTCAGGGTATATGGCGTGTTGGGGTGCAGGGGGGCAATAAGGCAGTGATAGGGATCTAGTAGACCTCTCTATATTCCACACTCCAATACCCCTGCTAATGCTAGAGCTTATATAACAATCCCTTTAAGAATCATTTCACTAAGATATTATGCTGACAGAACTGAACAACATGACATGATATATCAAAGGTTAAAGCCAATCCTGTTGACTATGGGTTAGTCAGAAGCAATAACACCCTAATGGTAGGAATAGCAAATAATGAGCACAGGTGAATAACGATCAGACCTTCAATTAATCAATAAAGTAATAAAACTATAACTGCTAATGACGACAGTTGGGGGGTCCTTCAAAGAATAGACATGATGATTAGTGAATTCCTTAGATAGCTAATTAGTTGGTCAACTTGACATAAACTATGGTACGTGACAGAAGGTATTCACTGTAATAAATGATTTGCTAATATATCCTGGAAAAACACCATTACCTAATGTATGTGTACGCCCATTTCAGCTGTCAATATAAGCTGGCTGGGGATTGATTAAAGTCAGATGATTTTGGCATCAGAACCAGACAACCGTCTCCTGTGTCATTTCATCTCATCATCCGGCCGTGATCGAAGCTCTACCTAATTTGGCACGATCTAATATACTGAAAGGCCTGCTTAGGCCAAACCCATGAGCTGGCGCCCCGAACGTGGGACTGGGAGAGAAGGCTCCAACGGTACCTGAAGGCCCGGCACAAGGCAGAGGAGACAGAAGGACACACAGAAACTCCGGGAAGGTAAGAACCTTTGAATTCTTACATACAAATTCTGTGTCTCCCCCTGTTCTACAAGCTGCTGGCCGGACTCAGGGTACAGTATAGTAGGGACCTTCCAAACCCAGTTCATTTTAATGACAAAGAACAAGTAGAATATCCTGCGGGATACTTAACAGTATATTAGATTCGTTATTCTCTGTTGCTGCTATTTGTATGTCTGTTACATCATGTTACATGTTTAGTGTATGAGTGAAGTGTGAAAGTAAAACTAACCTTGAAGGTATGAGACTGTTCTGCTAGGTCCGTCACTCAGAACGTTCCTCTCTATGCTAACTGGCTTTGCCAGGATTCATAAGAGGTTACATTTAGGTGGCTGATACTCAGAACAAGCTACGTACACTTCTTGGAGAGAACAAGAGGTACGGTGTCCAAAAACGCTGATCGCTTCGGGCTAGATTCCCTGCATTTCTTTTTGGTGACCACATGTTGGCACCTTAAAACAAGGGATAAGTCTGTCTGTCTTCTGTCTTGTCTGATACGCACAATCGTCTCCCACATGATACTGAAGAACGTTGAGGTAGTTGCAATAACTTTGGCCTGCCTATTGTTAGCTGGTCTTGTTTTCTGGTTGATACATAAGACATCTGAATATTCAAGGGCTAATAAGAGTGTGCTATCCCCTGGTGACGGGTCTTAAGGTAAAGTGCTGTGACACTGGAATAGGGGTGATCACGGAGAAGCACTTTATTATATCCCCAGGAGTAATAGGGGAGGAGACATATGTCAGGTCCTAGCACCTTGTTTACTTATAAATCAGGGTGTGGAAGAAGGACTGGAGGGGAAAAACACACTATAACACCGTAGACACAGCTCGTAGGTAGGTATCAACCAGACCAAGAGAAAAAGGCAGTACTAGGTCAGAAGCAAAAGAGGTACCAGAAAAAGGGGGAGTTTTTCAGACAGGAAGATTACAGAGTAGTGTGAAACAACTGTGGTAGAGTGTGACAGAGAAAGACTGATATATGAGGCTCCCTGAATGCATTGAATGAGTGTGTGCAAGTTATAAGGATTTGACGCAAATAAAAATCCTGAATGTATAAGGGAGTCCATTAGGTATTTGTATGATCTTTGGACAAATGGTACCAAAGATATAATAGAGGTACACTAATTGAGTGTGAAACACATAGTCACAAGAGTGAATGAGGACATTTGTCCTGCATGGATTGCAGATTCTGTGTAGGAAGTGCATGTTTCAAAAGAAGACTTAATGAGAAGCGAGTGCCGGAGGGGAATTGGGCTTTAATCAGATTATTTCCAGAACCCCAAAAGCAAAGGATAAAAGGTGTAAAACGAAGGGGTGTTTACTGGGCTATTTTTCATGTAAACACACATGTTCATATAGATGAGTCCTATTTAGGCTATACGTTGAGTGGTATCCAAAATAACCGTGAATATATAATTCAAAGTCCAGACGGACAGGTTCTGCACATAAAACGTATGTGTGGTAGGAATAGAGGGTATTAAGGTGTATACGCCAGTAGACGTGTTTTGATCTATGTGATAAGAAGTAGTTTTAAAAGTCACTTTTTACAGTTAGGATCAGAAACACCTTGCAAAATGTCTTGTCTTGATTGCAAGTTTGGGCTGATGCTAGCAATATCTCATGAGTAGTGTTGAGCGATATTGCTCGATATCTAAAAATATCGTATCGAAATTGTATCGCCGATAGCACTAAATATCGTCGATATCCGATTTCGATAGCGGAAGTCCCATGTAAGTCTATGGGAACAAAATATCGAAATTAAAAAAAACCTTTATTTCCTTGTAAACACTAAATATACCACATAGAATACAATATATATAATATATATATATATATATATACACATGTCATTGTGACATATATATATACATATATTTATAGTTTATACACTTCTACATAGTAAAATCGACTCTAATTCAATTGCCGGGTAGAGACGTGACATACCTCATAGAAGTCGACGGGCTCGGTGCCGAGTACCCCAAAAATCTCTGGCTCTGTGCGACTCAACTTGGGCGTCACGAACAGGATTCTGTAGCTCGCTATAAGCGAGTCCTGTGTGCCTGAATTGCACTGGTTTTGTGCTTGAGAATTGCTAAAATCATCAGAGAATGTATTTGCCATTTTTCCGCCATATCTGCGTCACGACGAGGCACTGGTAAAGAAGAAGGGCGTGCTCTTCGTGGGTGTCACTCACTCAGTGGCGTGAAAACGATGGCCGCCCACTGTAAATGGTACTGCAATGTAAGATCGTGCCCCACAGCTCTGGAGTTCCGCCTCCTCATCCTCCTCAGTGTGCGGAAACTAACACGAAGGTCCCGCCTCACTACAAAAGAGGGGCCCTCTCCAGATGCTAATGACACATGTGACTTGGCAGAGATGGCTAATGGACACGACGAGCAGAAGTGGGAAGGGATGGAGCAGTCAGAGCTCTCCCCCCACGGAAGCGACCCGATCGCCACAGAATCACCGTTGGGCACCCGGCCTGTAAACCCTCCTACGCTGCAAGAAGCGGAGGATACCCTAAGAGGCCTGGCCCGGCACCGGGAGGAGGTCGCCAGGATGGAAGCGAGTTGGCGTGCCCTAAAAATAAACTTGGAGCGGCGCCAATCCCTCTTACCTGAAGTGTCTGTACCGGAAGGTGAGGCACCCGTTCTAGTAGAGGAGTCCTTGCAATGTGATCCGGTTGACGTTGTCGCAGTGGAGGCACCCGTTCCTGCAAAAACCGCAGCACCGTCAGCAGCACCCCAGATCCCGCTGTCTGCCCCCGTCGCTGAGACAGAAGAAGCGACACCCATCCTCATGGAGGAGGCCGCGCAGGCACCAGAGCACTACCTGCCTGTACCGGAGCCCCGACTGTCATCTGATTTAGAGCCGTCTGCTTCCTCCGCAGGGGAGCGCCGCCAGGACTGGGGGGCGACAGGAGAGCTGCCGCAAACCGGACACTAAGCTGCAGTGGAGTGGTGGAGACATGGAGCAGCTGGTGGAGGAGAATTTCAACCGGCGTCAGGAGGAAGAGTGGAGACGTTGGGAGAGAGAAGCAGAGCGACAAAGGGAGCAGCGAGAATCCCTAAACTTCGCCAACGTCACCTGGAGAAGGACCGGGCAGATAAGGACCGGATGAGAAAGGATAAAGGAACCCTGAGTGAGCCGCAGCGTAAGGGTGCAGTACGGAACTTTAAATTGAAAGCTGGTTGGGGCTTCATCAAGGAGCCTGGACTTTATTTAGAAGTCTTTGTGACCCGGCGGGACGTGAAGGCTCACCTCCCAGAAGGACACCCGGGGAGGGACCTGTTGCCAGGAGACTTGGTGACTTACACCCGACACTGGGGTTACAATAGGTGGTACGCCCTAAATGTTACCAGGTGCGACCCCTACTCCCCAGTGTGTGAGGAACCTGTGAGACCCTCGAAGCCTTCAGCCTCCCACATCCAGGCCTCTGCAAAAGTGCCCACCCCACGCCGTAAATCTCCCCAGCCTCCCTCAGTGGTCTCCTCAGCAGACCCACCCATGGACATGATATCGATACGTGGCCCGTACCCGGCGCCTGTTAGGCCCCCTGGGGTTCGTACAGTCCGGGACATAGGGTTCCAGACCCGGAGGGAGATGAAAGAGGTGGCCACACAGACCCAGATAGCGGGTCACGACGTCACTGTACAGGCCACACACGTCATCAGGTCCTGGTGGTCCTTGGTGCCTCGGATGTTTGGCAATCTCAAGAAGAGTACCAGGTGGTACCTGGAAGAGGCCAGCCAAAGAAGTCTAAATAACCCGGACAGGGTCCCTGTATGTAAATAGTTAAATTGTTTATGTACCCGGACGGGTGAATGTTCCTAAAAAAGTTTTTTAATTTAATAAAAAAAAAAAAACACAGTTTTCATTTCTTTTATTACTGTCTCATCCTGCGACGCCATCGATCTCCTGTAAAAAAATGAAAAAAAAAGTATACCACCTGACCGACGCAGTCCATAGTAACGAGTGTCCCACGACGATCCAGCTCTGCTACATCAGAATGACAGGCAGAGCCTGTATCCCGCGCAGCACAGCTGATTACCTGCTTCCCCGGGGTGACGTCATTGGACTAAATGCTTTACGGCCGGGATTACCCTGCAGTCACTGCAGTTATCGCGAAAAACTGCATGTGACCGCCAGGGAGAAGATAATGGCGGCCATCAAGCAGTCCAGGACTTGACCGCCGGAGATCTTCTGCCAGGTAAGTGCCGCTGACTCCTGACAGACCCGACCGACGGACACTCACAGTGACAGTGACAAATCCGATTCCGGTATTCGATAAGACGAAAATATCGAAACGAATTATCGAAAGGCCGATAGAGCTAATATCGGCCGATAGCCGATATTTGCATTATCGTATCGCTCAACACTACTCATGAGGGATGGAGAGTTGTGGGGATCCATCCAGGAGGATACAATTTAGAAGACACAGGATTTAGGCATCTATCAGAGAATTTCTCAGAACTTAAAGTGTTTCGCTTAAATGTGCATGGATACCCTAGTGACAATAGTTGGCCTTATGGGATACTATTAAATGAAATAGAGGAGGGAAAAATCTGGGTCCGGAAATATACCCTTTTTCCGATGCCCCCTGAATAGAGGGGAACCAGAAGAATTTACTCATATAGCAAAAATGTCTGCTTTGATACATGGGTTTACCCTGTAAATGTGCCAATGTTCATTATGATATATGTGTAAAAAGGAAAGTAAAATGGAAATTGATTATATAGAATGTATACCGCAAGTTGTTAGAGAGAGGCAGGCATAACCTGCATTGAAATGATATTTGTGAAAGCAGTTGCAAGTGACGATAGAAACAAGAAAGTAGAATGGTATAAAATCTGTATACATACAGTTAGGTCCATAAATATTTGGACAGAGACAACATTTATCTAATTTTGGTTCTAGACATTACCACAATGAATTTGAAACAAAACAAATCAGATGCAGTTGAAGTTCAGACTTTCAGCTTTCATTTGAGGGTATCCACATTAAAATTGGATGAAGGGTTTAGGAGTTTCAGCTCCTTAACATGTGCCACCCTGTTTTTAAAGGGACCAAAAGTAATTGGACAAATGACTCCAAGGCTATTTCATGGACAGGTGTGGGCAATCCCTTTGTTATGTCATTCTCAATTAAGCAGATGAAAGGGCCGGAGTTGATTTGAGGTGTGGTGTTTGCATTTGGAAGGTTTTGCTGTGAAGGAAACATGTGGTCACAGGAGCTCTCCATGCAGGTGAAACAAGCCATCCTTAAGCTGCAAGAACAGAAAAAAACCCATCCAAGAAGTTGCTACAACATTAGAAGTGGCAAAATCTACAATTTGGTACATCCTGAGAAAGAAAGAAAGCACTGGTGAACTCATCAATCCAAAAAGACCTGGGAGCCCACGGAAGACAACAGTGGTGGATGATCGCCGCATACTTTCTTTGGTGAAGAAGAACCCGTTCACAACATCAACTGAAGTCCAGAACACTCTCAGTGAAGTAGGTGTATCTGTCTCTAAGTCAACAGTAAAGAGAAGACTCCATGAAAGTAAATACAAAGGGTTCACATCACATCACATTCATTCATCAATTCCAAAAATAGACAGGCCAGAGTTAAATTTGCTGAAAAACACCTCCAGAAGCCAGCTCAGTTCTGGAAAAGTATTCTATGGACAGATGAGACAAAGATCAACCTGTACCAGAATGATGGGAAGCCAAAAGTTTGGAGAAGAAAGGGAACGGCACATGATCCAAGGCACACCACATCCTCTGTAAAACATGGTGGAGGCAACGTGATGGCATGGCCATGCATGGCTTTCAATGGCACTGGGTCACTTGTTTTATTGATGACATAACAGCAACAAGAGTAGCCGGATGAATTCTGAAGTGTACCGGGATATACTTTCAGCCCAGATTCAGCCAAATGCTGCAAACTTGATTGGACGGCGCTTCATAGTACAGATGGATAATGACCCCAAGCATACAGCTAAAGCTACACAGGAGTTCATGAGTGCAAAAAAGTGGAACATTCTTCAATGGCCAAGTCAATCACCAGATCTTAACCCAATTGAGCATGGGTTAATGTCATCACTTGCTCAAATCCAGACTTAAGAGGGAAAGACCCACAAACAAGCAAGACCTGAAGGCTGCGGCTGTAAAGGCCTGGCAAAGCATTAAGAAGGAGGAAACCCAGCGTTTGGTGATGTCCATGGGTTCCAGACTTAAGGCAGTGATTGCCTCCAAAGGATTCGCCACAAAATTTTGAAAATAAAAATATTTTGTTTGGGTTATGTTTATTTGTCCAATTACTTTTGACCTCCTAAAATGTGGAGTGTTTGTAAAGAAATGTGTACAATTCCTACATTTTCTAACACATATGTTTTTGTTCAACCCTTCAAATTAAACGTTACAATCTGCACTTGAATTCTGTTGTAGAGGTTTCATTTCAAATCCAATGTGGTGGCATGCAGAGCCCAACTCGCGAAAATTGTGTCACTGTCCAAATATTTCTGGCCCTGACTGTATATCATAGAATTTGAGCAACCCACAAGGCAATTAAGTTTGACACAATGTAAAACTGATTATGAGAATATAAATTCAAGTTCATAATTGTACTATACCTTTATAATAATGTTGCATTCGTCCGCGCTAGTTCACGGAAGTAATCCTTCTCAGTTGTGTACTTTGTACCTACAGCAAGTTTTCGAATCTAGGGCGTAATGGTTAATGATTAGCCTAGGATTCGTGAGGAGGGGAGGATGTAGGAGAAGAAAGCAGCAAGGAATTTCAGCCTTTGCTAAGGATGAATTAAGAAAATTTTAAATGTGAATCAGTAATTTCAAATGTTTTACAACAATTTGTATAGCCCCTTATGGCTTATGGAATAAGTCTATTACATGTTTTTGAAATGTTTCTTGAAGTTTTGTTTCTCCATAGTTTGGCTCAAGCAGCACCGGTACAGGATAAATGATTCTACACTGTATATATATAAGTGTCACGCAGCATGATGTAGACAACTCAGTACCACTCCCTCTTTATGTGCGCACAAAAGAGGTGGAGTTGATGGCACTCATTGAAGCGCTTAAAGGGGCTACACACCACCAGACACATCTGTCAAGCATGAACACCTCATTAAACACTTCATGGAAGCCTTGCCACTCCCAAGGAAGGTCTCCAATAGCACAGGTAAGGATACATACAGATTCCAGACCCAGCGAATTCAGAGCAATGGAGAACAGACCATGTAGCTGAGGAAGGAGCAAAAGAAGAAAGGACAAACTGAGGCCTCTGAGACACCTCCACTGATCGGTAAGAACTGAATGCAAAACAGCTAGATTTCAGTCTCTTGCAGGCTCTGACTCGGCCAATCACCGAGGAAGGGAGACGAGAGGTCTGGTCGCAAGCTGAAGCACAGGGGACCATGGAAATGTGGATGGTGGGGGCAGCGAAAACGCTTGCTGAGGTTCTCGTGCCGCATAGCGGTACACTAAGCTCATGGTCAAATGCACTTGCCCAAGGATGGCATGACTGTTTCGCTCCTGGTTTCATAAATGTTTACACAAGTCTGTCCCACATGTGCACAACACAGGTAGAATAGGGAACACCACACACACACAGCTAAGCCCCTCTATTCGTTCCAATGACTGCAGACTGACTACATACAACTACCACATAGGTAGGAATGTATGTGTTCGTGTGTGTTGACTCTTTACAGGTGGTCAGAAGCCTTTCGGATGCTAAAAGCCACTACAGCTGAGAAATCCTTTTTGCCCTTTCCTGCTGGAGAGGTAATTTTCATGTGAATGTCATGTATATGTTGAGAATCACAAAGACAATGATGGTTGGATCAACATCAAAGTTGGGCTGGTAGTCATAAAACATAGCACATCTAGTGCAACAGCCCCATTAACTGTATTCAAAATCTCCAAAAGGAGACTCGCATCTGTACATAAACAAGTCTTTGATTCTGTTTCCAGGGGACTGATTCATTACAGTTACTCATCTGGAGCCATGCAAACTGCTACAATGACTTTCCTGCTTCTGATGGTATTGACAGGAACGCCAGGACAAATGGCTGAGATCACCCACAATGGAACAGAAATAACAATGTGGTTTGATACATCAAAGAACTCTGCTACTTTTAGATTTGATTTATGTCACATAGTAAAATGTCAACATGATAAGTTTGGTAGGAAAAGCAGTGATCCAGTGTATAAATTTCTTACAGAAATAGATGAAGCAGCAGTATTTATATGTATAACTAGACCTGGGAATGAGGATTGTAACTCATGGGAAGAGGCAGCATGGAATACGGGGGCTTCATGGAAACATAAGCCACAGGAAGCCATGACTAGAGTTAGTGCTTCAGGAAGGCCCCTTTTGGAAAGAATGACAGTTGCTTTGGCACATCCACGATGGACCTGTGATATAAGATCTGTAGTTTGGGGATCATCCTGTAACCCTGTTATAATTACCATAGAAGAACCTTCTCCTGGGGATGAAGGACTTTATGTGTTAGGATTCTATGTACCAATGAGAGAAGTGCCAATAAAGAGATTCTGGTTAAAAGCTATTCCACAAGACAGTGAAGGTGTGAGTAAGATGGAGGAAATGAGTTATGAGGAAAAGTTAGCCATAGAAACAGGTTACACAGAAAGAAATGAATGGCTTATGTGGGTAAAATATACAGCAGAACAGAACAAAAGGTCCAACTGTATTGCTTGTGCAACTGCCAGACCCCATTTAGGCACAATTCCTCTTAGACTATTACCTGAAGATGAAACAGGTCTGCAATGTATGGTAGTATTATATAATGTCTCATATGACCCCACTGACAATGCTATTTGTCATTCTCTTTCAGTTCTGTATCCACTAACAAGGACGGACCAAGTACCCCCTAGAGTCTTCCCATACCCTGGCAACTACACTTGTTTTCAAAGGAAAGGGAAAGGGGTAGGGATAGGAAGATTGGTATAAAATCTAACCTCAGAGTTTTGTGGAACTACCATTCCTGTAGATTCAGACACGAATGGTTACAAAGCTAAGTGGTTCGATAATCAAACTATAGCAAGAAGTGATGTTTGGTGGCTGTGTGGGGACATGAGATTAAGGGCCCGTCTGCCAACTAATTGGGTTGGAAGCTGTGCTCTGGCTCAGGTGCTTATGCCGTTCCAAATAATTTCATCAGAAGAGATAACAAAGGGTAACATAAATGTTGAGACCCTACGTAGAAACAAAAGATCAACACCTGCTGGCTCTTTTGACCCAAGAATTTATATTGACAGCATTGGGGTCCCACGGGGTGTGCCTGATGAGTACAAGGCAAGAAATCAGATTGCAGCAGGATTTGAATCAGTCTTCTTCTGGTGGGCTACTCTAAATAAGAATGTAGATTGGATAAACTATATTTACTATAATCAACAAAGGTTCATAAATTACACAAGGGATGCAATAAGGGGGATAGCTGAACAATTGGCTCCAACTTCTTTAATGACATGGCAGAATAGGATGGCTTTAGACATGCTGCTAGCAGAGAAGGGAGGAATTTGTAAAATGTTTGGAACATATTGTTGTACATTTATCCCAAATAATACCGCCCCAGATGGAAGCATCACCAAGGCTTTGGAGGGTCTTACATCACTATCTGATGAACTGGCAGAAAATTCTGGTATCGACAACCCGTTTACTGACTGGCTGGATTCCTGGTTTGGACGATGGAAGCATCTTGTATCCAGCCTTCTCATCTCACTGGCAGTGGTGGCAGCCATACTCGTCGTCTGCGGTTGCTGTTGTATCCCATGCATCAGAGGACTACTCCAGAGACTGATAGATGCCTCCATTACGAAAACTATGTATATGGGACTGAAACCTCCAAATAATAATAACGATTATGAACAAATGGTATAAGTGAGAACAAGGATATGATCTCCCTCACATACACTTCTAGGGTAGAAATCATATCTATTCTCAAAGGGGGAGCTGATAGGGATCTAGTAGACCTCTCTATATTCCACACTCCAATACCCCTGCTAATGCTAGAGCTTATATAACAATCCCTTTAAGAATCATTTCACTAAGATATTATGCTGACAGAACTGAACAACATGACATGATATATCAAAGGTTAAAGCCAATCCTGTTGACTATGGGTTAGTCAGAAGCAATAACACCCTAATGGTAGGAATAGCAAATAATGAGCACAGGTGAATAACGATCAGACCTTCAATTAATCAATAAAGTAATAAAACTATAACTGCTAATGACGACAGTTGGGGGGTCCTTCAAAGAATAGACATGATGATTAGTGAATTCCTTAGATAGCTAATTAGTTGGTCAACTTGACATAAACTATGGTACGTGACAGAAGGTATTCACTGTAATAAATGATTTGCTAATATATCCTGGAAAAACACCATTACCTAATGTATGTGTACGCCCATTTCAGCTGTCAATATAGGCTGGCTGGGGATTGATTAAAGTCAGATGATTTTGGCATCAGAACCAGACAACCGTCTCCTGTGTCATTTCATCTCATCATCCGGCCGTGATCTAAGCTCTACCTAATTTGGCACGATCTAATATACTGAAAGGCCTGCTTAGGCCAAACCCATCAGCAGACACACACAAGAAAGTCTCTTTCTGTACCTTTACTGATGGTAGATGCAGGCACGTCCCGGGAAGCTGGCAGGGTGGAGGATGCACTTCCAGTAATCCCACTGAGTAGGTGTAGGGCCTCCGTACTCCTGTATGTGTGTGAGTTTCTGACCTGTATGGAACGAAGTCTAACTCTGTCTTCAGTTATACGCCCGGCTGACCTTGTAGTGAGGCCTTCTCTAGGATAGAACAGTGTCTCTGTATGCAGGGCCCTGCTAGACTCCGTCTTCCTGACCCCGGTTACGTATCAGCTTTGATGGGCCCCTGCGACTTGAAGTCCCACAGGGTCTCGGTATCTCCTACTAGTCATGTAGATGCTAGCAAACTCGGACCCGGTGTCCGGTGGTGCAGAGTAGAGGTAAGCGATCAATGCTATTTCAACCTCTGCCACTCTCTTTTCCTTCCACTCGCCTTTCGTCCTACTTCGACCTTCAGCATAAGCACACTCTAGCAGCAGATGGCAGGTTCTCCTTTCTCTTCACCGCTCTCAAAGCGTCGGCACGCTTACTCACTGAAAATACCTCAGTTGACTCAGTTTTGACCAGGCTAAGTGGCAATCTTCCTCCACTACTACTGGACTCCACACAGTAAACTGAGTATACACTGTAGTCTTCAGTCTTTCAGTAACTCTCTCTCTCAGCTTGTCTCTCACTGATCTGAGGTGACTAGACGTACTCTGGTGTTCTGACGTGACTGGAGATCTGATCTAGTCTAGTCTGAGGTAACTCACGTGTCTACACTGCCTTTATAAACTGCGGAAGGGCTCCCTCTGGTGGATATAGGGAATAGTGCAGATGTGTTGTGTGCATATAGGTCACTGTGGGTTTACCTTCTGTTGCATCCTCCTGGGAACATGTGGCTCCAGACACAGCTGGGCTACACATAATAGTGATAACACTCTAGCTCAGGGAGATTAAATATAACTTTTATAGATTTGAAAGGAGAACAGACAGTTCTCACACTTGCGTCGACTTTGTCTGCAAATCAGAACATGCTCACGGATATTTAAGGAAGAACCATAGCTGAAGTCATGCTGTATGAGCAATGTTGATGAAATAAGAAAGATATAGGGTGAACTGGTGCAACTCACAATTTTTGTATTTCAATTCATTTATTGAATGAGAGGCGAGAGAAGATGTTCTGCATAGGTAGATGGCCCAATAATATTTATTTTAGTATATCTGGCACTACAAGCCTCCCTGGTATTAGCTACATACTAAAACTTGAAATGCATTTTTTACATTCTGAACATGAATATGTCTACTCCCCTGTGTGAGATCTCTGATGTTTTACAAGACTTGAATGCACTGTATAACATTTACCACATACTCAACATGAAAATGGCTTCTCCCCTGTGTGAGTTTTTTTGATGATTAACAAGACTTGATTTATCTATAAAACACTTTCCACATTCTGAACATTAAAAAGGCTTCTCCCCTGTATAAATTCTGTCATGTTTTACAAGATGTGATTTCCTTGCAAAACATTTCCCACATTCTGAACAGGAATAGGGTTTCTCCCCTGTGTGTCTTTTCTGATGTTTAAGAAGACCTGATTTATCTGTAAAACACTTTCCACATTCTGAACATGAAAATGGCTTCTCCCCTGTGAATTCTTTCATGTGCAACAAGATGTGATTTTAGTGTAAAACATTTTCCACATTCTGTACATGAAAATGGCTTCTTCCCTGTGTGAGTTTTTTGATGTGTAACAAGACTTGATTTCACTGTATAACATTTCCCACATTCTCTACATGGAAATGGCTTTTCACCCGTGTGAGTTCTATGGTGTGTAACAAGACGTGATTTCTCTGTAAAACATTTCCCACAGTTTGAACATGAATATGGCTTCTCACCTGTGTGAATTCTTTGATGTATAACAAGATGTGATTTCTTTTTAAACCATCTCCCACATTCAGAACATGAAAATGGTTTCTCCCCTGTGTGTATTCTCTGATGTGTGATAACATGGTATTTCAGTGTAAAACACTTCCCACATTCTGAACAGGAATATAGTTTCTCACCTGTGTGTCTTTTCTGATGATTAACAAGAGTTGATTTATCTGTAAAACACTTTCCACATTCTGAACATGAAAAAGGCTTCACCCCTGTGTGAATTCTTTCATGTGTAACAAGATGTGATTTTTGTGTAAAACATTTTCCACATTCTGTACATGAAAATAGTTTCCCACCGTGTGTCTTTTCTGATGATTAACAAGAGTTGATTTATCAGTTGTGAGACAGTGAAGGCATGTGTTTTGGAATGGGGTGTACATTTCACCTATATACTTTGCTAACTGGTATAAGGAAAATGTCTGGCTTTGTAGAACTAGTGGTGGAGAAAGGTCATTACACCTTCCAGTCAGTGCACACTTGCAGCTCAAACCTGAAACCACTCAGGTGTTAATTAGGAAGCCAGAAGTAGGTGTCTGGGAACACAGACAGAGAGCTCGCTTTGTCATGGAAATATATATGTCTTCCATATATATTCAAAGTATATTCACATATATGTATTCACAGTTCACAGTTAGATAGATCTCACTTGCTAAAAAACCTTGTGCTCACATATTTCTAGGCCAGATATAATCAGTCGTTTTAAAGAAATCTGGCCTTCATAAGACCTTCGTAAAGGAACAAATGCATGAAGTACAAAATGTCCTATTAGATATCTGTTGTTTACATTATAGTTATGCAAGGCAACTAGGTCACAAGAATATAAACAATAATTCTGCAACTTCAGCTCTTTTAATCATGATTATCATAATTATCATATTTACACTAGAACAGCCAATAATCTAGCAGCTTTTAATTGTATGTTAATTGACTAACCAGCCCCTTTTTGAAAACGTATAAAACCTTGAATGAATAATAAATGTATGTCTTTGACGAACTGTTATACTGACACTTTCGTGTGGACAGTCCTCATTTCGTTCTGAGCGCTCAAAAATACATTATATAGAGATTTGGACATGGCAAGCAGCAAACACAGGATATTTTTATCCTAATTAAATTTCCATATCAGTTGGCGCCTGCACGCGGGGCATTGGACGAAACGCACGAGGACTCGGCCGACCGGAGAGACGGGGGTGTTGGCCCTGGCCTTGGCACACGGGACGGAGACTGCAGCTCCATCAGTAAGGTAAGAAAACTTTGTCATCTTACCTGAATGTTCCCTGTGCCTAGTCCTAGCCTACACTTCCAGCCGGTCGGACGTGGTCATCACCGCATTCCCAGGTTGTGTAAAAAGTCCATACCCTTATCCAAAAGCCCTGGGATATAAGCCGAGTTGGTTGCTGCTGTGCTGTATATGTTTCATGTTTTATGTGAACCGGGAGAAAGTTGGAACAGTGACTGTGTTTTTGCTTGCTAATTTCTGGGGGCTGTATAGCAAAAGACAATTGCTGCATAAGTTCCCGCAGTAAACTTTCACGCACCGGGAGGCCATCCCAGTCAAATCAGACGTGGAGGGGGGAGCTTTGTTTTGGATAAGTCCACGCAGATATTCTTCACATATTGGAGGGAGGTTATCCCAAAAAATCCAGTTGTGGAAGCGAGGGCTTTGTTCGGTTAAGTTTCTGCAGTAAACTTTCACGCACTGGGAGGCCATCCCAGTCAAATCAGACGTGAAGGGCAGAAGCTTTGTTTGGATAAGTTCTCACAATAATTGTCCACGCACCGGGAGGCCATCCCAGTCAAATCAGACGTGGATAGTGAGAATTTTGATGAAGGCTATTGCAGATTACTGTGACCGGCGCACCAGCCAGGGCGTACGATACAGAGCGATAGAACCTTGAGCTTCACCGCTCTAGTGCAATTGGTGAGTTATCAGTTACCAGAGCAGCTTGTATGTGTCACAGATCATCAAAAGAGGGATTCGTATTCTCCCGGGTGTCTGTCTCATTGTCTGTATCAGGTACTGTCGCTTTAAATCACATCTCTGTGAGCTCTGTCAGTAACTCATTCAGAGCAGTGTGCTGGCTGCAGCAGCGAGAAAAACCCTTTGACCCCCCTCCTCTGCTAATCACGTTATCAGGCATTCTGTTTCTTGGCTTTGATTTTTATTTTTTTAAGCTAGTTTTTTGGCTACAGGTTTTAACGTGAGAATTATCAGGCATTCAGACTGAACTATATTCATTTTTTGCTATTCTGAGGAATAATAATTTTTTTTTTTTTTGATACGTGATTTCAGTGGCTATAGAGACAGCAAGCAGAGATATAAGGAAGGGAGGGGGGAAGCAGCCAGCTGACATTCCAGAGATTTTTAATTAGCTGTTTTAGTAACAAGGGTTGTTTTTCAGAGTTTTATGATTAATACGGTTTTTTTTCTTTTCTCCCCTTTTTGGTGAATTTATTTTTTGTTTGTTTACTTTTTCTAGAGTTTTTTACTAAATCTAACTTTTTGTTTTTTTAAAAAAAAAAAATTTTTCTTTTAAGTACATTTTTGAATGATTTTGGAGAGATTTTTTCTCTAAGCAATTTATTTTAGAGCTTTATTTCTCCAGCCATTTTTTTTTTTCTACAAGCTTGCCTTAGAACAAGGTCACATAGATAAGGAGAATTACAGGCTGTGGGAGAGAGCAGACACAAACTACGCAGTGGTCTGAGCAGCCCCTCCGTCGGGCATTCGGCGAGGAAATTTTTTTTTTTTTTTTATGTGAATAAGTTTGAAAAGGTGTTAAATCATCTGTGAGAAAAAGATCACTGACATGTCACAAGAGCAGAATTCAGAGTCACACACATCACATGTCCATCATGTGGAGACACGGGACAGGTGTAGGCTGCTCTCATTGAGTAAGGAGCCTTGTACAGGGAAAAACGCTCCCCGCCTCTCTCCACAGGGAGAAGGCATTTTTGTTTCAACCATCCCCTCTCAAGAGTCACAGGGGGGACACCCTCTCCTTTTTCTTCTCTCAGTCCCTTTCTCTTTCTTCTTTAGACTTTTCTCCTCTTTCCTCGCTGCCATCCCTCTCATTCCTTCTTTTCCCTCCATCACATCTCTGACACATCCATTTTCTTCATCTTCCTCTTCTTCTATCTCTTCCTCTCCAACTCTCAAATCTTGTTCTTCATCTTCTTCTACTTCTCCCCCTCCATCTTTCTTCTCTCTCTCTCCTCCATCTTTCTCTCTTTTCCCCCTTTCACTCTTCTCTCCCTCCCCTCCTCTTTCTCTCGCTCCTCCCTCACACCTCCCTTCTCTTCCTCTTTTTTCTACTTCGTCATCAACTGGGTCAACGCCCAATCCAAGCAATGTGGTGTCCCTGTATTCAGTGTTTCCAGCACAGGGCACCTTGTCTATCCCAAGCACAGTACAAACATTGCCAGTCATTATATCAGGAGAAGAAAGTGCAGATCTCCCTACACAAAACGCTACATGTAGCCCCCAGACACAACAGTCCACAGCTAGTTCTTCACAGGGGGGTGGTATAGCTACAGGGCTGCTAGCATGGAACCATGACACTGATCCACCGCAGCCTCAGCAAGGAAGTGGGAAATCCCCATGCAGCAAGACAACTTTAAAGCCCAAATCTCACCCAGTGTATGCACCAAGTACACCATGTCACTTCTTATCTGATGAAGATGAAGATGCAACGTCACACATGCTGCCCAATACTAGGGAAGAAAACACACAAGCACCAATAGAGCAGGGACAGGTAGAGGCACCATCCTATGAGCCCTTCATCCCAAGCCAGGTGATCAGTATGCTTCCAGACCCAGGGATACACCCCATGCCATTTTGCCAAAAAATGCAGCAGATCCAGCAAACGTATACAGCAGCCTGGACTGATCTCTGGACCGTAATGGAAATAAAAGCAGGTGATGCATTCTGGTCAATTATGAGAGAACACTTCAAACATCCAGCAGAGTTAGATGCGTATGCCTGGGAGACAGGACCAAAGCTAATTGAGCAACTCAGAGAATGGGCCAAAAGCAGACTGACAGGACAAACTCTCAGCCTACATGTCACGAGTCAAGACAAGACAGAGTCTGTGGAGAAGTTCCATGACAGACTAATGCAAGTGTTTCAAGATTTGGGCCTCATTACCCATGATCAGACACACAGACGGATGTTGGCACAGGCTTTTGTGCATGGACTGAGAGAACCAATCAGGAAACCACTGGTAGCAGCCAGGCCTGAGTACACGTCAATAGCAATGGATACCCTGCTCACAGTAGCAAAAAGGATTGAGTCCCGCCGGGACAGAAGGAATGTCAAGTGTTACAACTGTGGCGAGTTTGGTCATTTCCAGAACAAGTGCAGAACACTGACTTCACCCAGAAAAAGAAGAAACACAGAAAGCAGTGAAGAACCCCGTCCATAGGACAAGAGCACACCAAGTCCACAAGGAACCCCACCAGTGGGACCAATATCCTGAGAGTGGATGGCGTAGTCATATCTTTTCTTGTGGAACTCCGCAACCTCACCTACCTATCAGAATCTTCTGCTTCCTGCATGGGAATTGATGGTCAAGTCAGATATTTCCAGATTATGAAGCCCCTGAGCGTGTGGACTCAGCCAGAACACTCCATCATGTCCCAGTTTGTTGTGTAAAAAACCTGCACCCTCAACCTATTGGGAGTGGACCTACTGCAGAAGCTGAAAGCGACCAGAGTGTTCCAGGAAGATGGGACCATGACACTTTCTTCACCCCTGACCCAAGAAGAAACAGGAACCTCAAACAACCACACTGCAGACCTATCACAGGAGGTGCTGGACATAGTACCAGAAAAAACCACTCCATCACCCAGGGTCAAGATGTCTCTGACCAACTGAAGGTCTAAGTGAGCTCGCCTAAGAAGACGGCCTGAGAACTTTGACATTGGCCAGGATATTAAACTCAAGAAGGACTCTACTCGCTTCATGGAATGGCAACACCTCATCCAGCTCTAACGCCAGAGGTTCATCTTTTGCAAGCACCAGGAGGTGCCCCTGCAATCAACCAGTTCACCCAGGCCCTAGACCGGAAAAAGGCCACTCAGCTCTTCAAACTTGTGCACAAATACTGACCTGAGACCAAGCTGGAGAAAAAGAAACTACTGATGGCCCGTGCTGAGAAAAAAAGCAGCCGTTTAAGGAGACGTCCCAACAAGAAGACCCCCTGTGACCAGAACAGGTGCTAACACAGTAACTGTCTTGGTGGAGAACAAGAAAGCCAGCTGGTCGTCATCTCTCATGATGTGGATCCTAGTAGACGGCTTGTTTTCCCACCAGCTCTGCACCAGCAGATGGGAGTCCCCTGCCACATACTGAAGGACAAGGCCAAACTGGGCTGCCTCGCCCATCGGAATCAATCCCAGCTTTCCACAGTGAAGAAAAAGACTATAAACCCCACTGAGTTCAGAATGGTGCAAGGCCTGGAGGCCGCGAAAGAGGCTACGGTATTTGAAACCCCAACAGTGCTGAACCATCACACTCTGCTCTCAAGAGTCCCAGTCACCGCAACGGTATTCACGGTGATCAACCTGGCCAGTACCTTCTTCAGTGTTTCCCCTCCACCTGGAGGCCTGCTTTCACGCACCAGTGCAGTGCATATGGACAGTGTTGTCTCAAGGTGCTCAAAACAAGCCCTTTAAGTTTCACCAAGACAATGTCCTCCATCCTCGTCAACTGGATTGCAGAATATGCAAGAGTCACTCTTCTACAACACGTGGATGACCTTCTATTTTGTGTGGTTGACATCAACACCTGCACAGTCTATTCCTTGTCTCTCCTACTCTACCTGGAAGAACAGCAACGCAAGGTCTGGAAGAACAAAGTCCAGTGATGCCAGAAGCAAGTTACATCCCTGGGACACTGTATTGCCCACCAGACGAAACACATGTCAAAAGACTGGAAGACCACTGTGGAGAAGATGGCTCCCGCAACAACTCCAAGAATGCTGCAGGACTTCCCTGGTCTAGTGTCATATTGCAGAATCTGGATCCCTGATGCCTCAGTCCTAATGCAGCCTCTGTGCGCTTGCATCAACGCAACCCCGCTCCTTCTATCAGACGCAGCCTTCAACCCATTCAGGAGATTGGAAGAACTCCACAGTCTCAGCGCCAATACCAGGCCTACCTGACTATGAAAAGTCTTTCCGTCTACCTGATGGAAGAAAGAAGATCATGCTACTGGAGTCCTGGCACGGATTCACGGGGGAAAACAGAGACTTTTAGGCTGCCTCTCAGCCCGCTTGGATCCAGTTGCAAGAAGAACACCCTCCTGCCTGATGGCAGTATCTGCAGCACACACCCTCCTGGACAAGGTTGCTGACATCACTTTTGGACAGCCACTGGAAACTCTCACTCCACATGACATCTTGGCAATCTTCAATCAAGCTCAACCAACAGTAATCTCTCCATCGCCAGGCATCTTTGTGGCGCCTCTATTGCCTTTGTCTCATAATGTCACCGTCTCCAGACCTACAGTCCTCAGCCCGGCCACTCTACTCCCACTCCCAAGGGGGGATACTTGGATGGCTCCAGAAGAAGTTTCAACACAGGAAGTGCAGTGACCAGCAATCAAGAAATCCTGTGGTCCAGAAGTCTGTCACCTAGCCTGTCAGCCCAGGAAGCAGAATTGATAGCGCTGACGAAGGCCTGCCAGATGGCAGAAGGCAAGACTGCAAACATCTACACGGACTACAGGTACTCGCATGGCATAGCACACGACTTTAGACCCATCTGGGCTACAAGGGACTTCATCACAGCAAACGGGACAACAGTGAAGCATCATGAGCTTTCAGGGACCTACTGGGTATACTCCAACTTCCAAAATGGTGGCAATTTGAAAAATCAAAGTGCATGGAAAACTGAAAACAGAAGAGGCGTGAGGCAATAACATGGCGGACATGGCAGCCAAAGAAGCAGCCAAAGGAAGACAACATGGAGAAGTGGGAGAGGTCGTAGAGCCGGACGGCTACTACATGACGACTGAAGACAAGAAACCTGACAAAAAGACGTCCTGGGATCTGCTCAAGAAGTTACAAGACCAAGCTCCAAAAGGAAAAGAGCTGAATGCGAAAAAAGCAACACGTGAAGAAGGAAGGCTATCAATAATAGACTTCAAACTCTGCCTACCACAAAGTATGCACCCTATGGTGGTCCAATGGGTACATGGACCCACATCCACATATCAAAGACACAGATGAATGATCTGATTGGTGCTTACTGTTTCGCTTCAGGGATCTCCACCCTAACAGCCAAATTCACCAGCAGCTGTCTGACCTGCGGCAAATGCAAGCCTGGACGTATGGAAGAAAGACCCCCTCACCTCATCTGGAAAGACCACTCTACCAGCTTCAAAGGATCCAGATAGACCACATTCCCAGATATCGCCAAGTGAAGGATTCAAATACGCCATTGTGGTCAAAAGAAGAATTTTCAAGATGAACAGAAGCCTTCCAAGTCAGCAAAGACTACTGCAACGAAGCTACTTTCGGAAAATAGTGTGCAGATACGGGGTTCCAGAAATGATAGAAAGTGATCAGGGACTCGCATTCACAGCAAATCTGACACACAAGACCCGATTAGCAGTAGGGTCAGATTTAGGCCTACACACTCCTTACCACCCCCAGAGCAGCAGGAAGGTAGAAAAAACTGAATGAAACACTTAAGATAGAATGCTGAAAAAATTGCCCAAGAGACACGCAAACCATGGCATGACACACTCCTAATTGCACTGTTTAGCGTAAGGCACACTCCCAGAGACCCAGAAAAAGCTGTTTCGTGCCTGCATCTTCTGCTAACAGATAAGACATTTTCTTCTTTTAGTTTTTTGGTACCTGCATTTTGTCCTGCACTTCTGTGGGGGTCTGCCGGGTCCCCTTCGGGGGGCTTATGCTCCTCTCAGTTTAGTTCAGCCACTGTTTGTTCATTTGCCTTTTCCAGTTTTTTCAGTGGTTGCTGTTTAGTTTTTGTTACACCAGAGAACTAATTTAGGTGGTAGAGGTCGTGTGATCTCAGGTGTTTTTGTAATTAGTAGAGTTGGTATTTTTCAGGGGTTTTTTTTGGGGTTGCAGTAAGTGCCTTTCCTATCCTTTTCTATCTAGATTGGGCCCCAGCGTTTGCTCATTCTATTTTCTGTCTGTGTCTGTATTTCCTCTTGTCTAACCGCCATTACATGTTTGGGGGCTTCCTATGTTCTTTGGGGATCTGCTCCGGGGCAGATAGCTTTCCTTTTTCTATCTTTAGGTGTAGTTAGCTTCTCAGGCTGTGAGAGGCGTCTAGGACCAACGTAGGAACGCTCCACGGCTGCCTTTAGTTGTGGTGGTTAGTCAGGGTACTGCAATCCCATAGATTCCAACCTCTCTGGTGTATTACTTTTTTTGCCTGCTCTCCTCAGCTACCAAATCATAACACTTATGTAATTGAATTGGTCAAAAACTAATGTCCATTCTCGAGTTTTTCTCCTCACTGCCAGATTTGATGATCCTATCCAAGAGCCCCAGATGACATCAACCTCTGTGTAACTAGAGGGAAAGCCTGTTTGAATCCACTATCGCATTGCAAGGAAGCTCCCATACCAGGAGAGACACCTAAGCCATGAAGGATGTCGTGGATGCTCTGACTGACCAGACAGATGACCAGATGACCTACCTGATGAGTTCAAGGCCAGAGACCAAGTTAAAGCAGGATTTGAGTCACTATTGCCACTAGTAACTATAAACAAAAATGTTGATTGGATAAATTACATCTATTATAACCAGCAGAGATTTGTTAACTTCACCATAGATGCTGTAAAAGGTTTGGCAGCACAGTTAGGCCCCACTTCCATTATGGCATTCCAGAATAGAATGGCTTTGGATATGATTCTAGCTGAGAAAGGAGGTGTTTACAAAATGATCAAAGACACCTGTTGCACCTACATCCCAGACAACACTGGCCCAAATGGTAAAGTCACAATGGCAATACAGAAACTTAATGAGTTATCAGAGGAACTGAAACAGAACTCAGGTGTCACTGACCCATGGGATCGATACTTTGGGTGGATGAGTGGGTGGCAGAAAATGTTGGCACAGGTTGGGACAGCCATTATGGGGGTTCTCATTTTTGCATTAATTACTGGTTGCTGTGTAATTCCTTGTATCCGCAGGAAAATGGAAAAAGCTGTTCAGGAGACAACCAATTTGATGCCACTCACCATCTTGGACCTCGCACCAGTCCGGATGGAACTGCCTGGCTTGACCAGATCTCCGAACTACCTCCAGACTGAGAATACACATCCTTGATGAAACATCATATCAACTATGAGATTATGATTGCAAACACATAAACCCCGACAGGGACAGTCCTCCTGACCGCCCATTTGCGAAAAGTCTGTATTCGGTGGGGGAGGCATGTACTAGGGGTGTCTCAACTCACCGGCAGCACAAAAGAGTTGCAGCGCTTTGGGCCAGGAGCAGGTTTTTAGGGCAAGTGGTATCTAAGGGGGGACTGTCATGGAAATATATATGTCTTCCATATATATTCAAAGTATATTCACATATATGTATTCACAGTTCACAGTTAGATAGATCTCACTTGCTAAAAAACCTTGTGCTCACATATTTCTAGGCCAGATATAATCAGTCGTTTTAAAGAAATCTGGCCTTCATAAGACCTTCGTAAAGGAACAAATGCATGAAGTACAAAATGTCCTATTAGATATCTGTTGTTTACATTATAGTTATGCAAGGCAACTAGGTCACAAGAATATAAACAATAATTCTGCAACTTCAGCTCTTTTAATCATGATTATCATAATTATCATATTTACACTAGAACAGCCAATAATCTAGCAGCTTTTAATTGTATGTTAATTGACTAACCAGCCCTTTTTGAAAACGTATAAAACCTTGAATGAATAATAAATGTATGTCTTTGACGAACTGTTATACTGACACTTTCGTGTGGACAGTCCTCATTTCGTTCTGAGCGCTCAAAAAGACATTATATAGAGATTTGGACATGGCAAGCAGCAAACACAGGATATTTTTATCCTAATTAAATTTCCATATCAGCTTAGTCTGGACAAGGAGTCCAGGCACAGAAGGAGACTCCAGGAGGGGAGCTGTCTCAGTCTGGGTGCTCGATGTACCCCGGACACAGGAGTAGTCTCGGTGAAACTCCATGCTGGTAACTACTGAATAGGAGGGGAGCTCTCTCAAGTCTGGACGTTGAATGTGCCTTCAGACCGAAGAGGAGACTCTGTGAAACTCCATGCTGGTAACCGCTGAACATATGTGTTGTTTTGGCCCAGGCTGTTAGAGTCTGGTCCCGGATAGTGAGGGAAATCTATCTAAGTGTAGTCAGTAGCCGGAGAGGCTAGGTTTTCTGTTTATGATTTGTTTTTATCACGTGCTGTTTGCTGTGGACTTTAATAAAGCTGGTTGCGGCCAGTTTACACCAGAACTGCTGTCTGCATGAACTGTTTTATGCCATTCCGTCTTACCAGGACGGCGATCCCAGAGCTATATCCCCTGAAAAGCTTACACAGTAAAACACTTTCCACATTCTGAACATGAAAAAGGCTTCTCCCCTGTATGACTTCTTTCATGTGTAACAAGATGTGATTTTTGTGTAAAACATTTTCCACATTCTGTACATGAAAATGGCTTTTCACCTGTGTGACTTCTCTCATGTGCAACAAGATGTGATTTTTTTGGAAAACATTTCCTACACTCAGAACATGAATATGGCTTCTTTTTTGTCTGATCTCTTTGATGTCCACAATTAATTCTGTTATTTTTGTTTTTCATAATAGTCTGTGATGAATCAGAAGATAGGAGCTTTTCAAAAGGATCAGATGGTAGATCTTTACTGTGAAGAGCTGAGGATAAATCTGAGATATTGTCATGTTCTTCACATGTATCCGGTGTGAAAGTATGATCATGTGCGGTCAAACCTAAAAATGTAAAATGTGCATCCGATCTGCTGGTACAATCATCTGCCAAGAACAAAATGGAAATTATAGCATAATATCGAAATTAGATTAATAATCATAATATTTATACTTTCTATAACATTTCATTACAAATTGTACTAAAATATTTGATGAAGGCACTGGTGGCCACAGTAGATATCCAAGCAGAGACTCAGATTATTATGTTAGACCATTAGGTTTCTGCTCCTGTCATCTTTCACTTCGCCACTTTATAGGTCCATGTTTTAGTGTACAGTCATGGACAAAAGTTTTGAGAATGACACAAATATTAATTTTTACAAAGTCTACTGCTTCACTTTTTCTAATGGCAATTTGCATATACTCCAGAATGTTATAAAGAGTGATCAGCTTAACAGCAATTACTTGCAAAGTCAATATTTGACTTTATCCCCCAAAACACATTTCAACATCATTGCAGCCCTGCCTTAAAAGGACCAACTAACCTCTTTTCAGTGATTGCTCCATTAACACAGGTGTGGGTGTTGATGAGGACATGGCTGGAGATCAATCTGTCATGATTAAGTAAGAATGAGACCACTGGATACTTTAAAAGGAGGCTGGTGCTTGGCATCATTGTTTCTCTTCTGTTAACCATGGTTATCTCTAAAGAAACACGTGCAGTCATCATTGCAATGAACAAAAATGGCCTAACAGGGAAGAGTATCGCAGCTAGAAAGATTGCACCTCAGTCAACAATCTATTGCATCATCAAGAACTTCAAGGAGAGAGGTTCCATTGTTGCCAAAAAGGCTCCAGGGCGCCCAAGAAAGACCAGCAAGCGCCAGGACTGTCTCTCAAAAGTGTTTCAGCTGCGGGATCGGGCTACCAGCAGTGCAGAGCTTGCTCAGGAATGGCAACAGGCAGATGTGAGTGCATCTGCACGTACTGTGAGGCGCAGACTCTTGGAGCAAGGCCTGGTCTCAAGGAGGGCAGCAAAGAAGCCACTTCTCTCCAGAAAAAACATCATGGACAGACTGATATTCTGCAAAACGTACAGGCAGTGGACTGCTGAGGACTGGGGTATAGTTATTTTCTCTGATGAATCCCCTTTTCGATTGTTTGGGACATCAGGAAAACGCCTCATTCGGAGAAGACAAGGTGAGCGCTACCACCAGTCTTGTCTCATGCCAACTGTTAAGCATCCTGAAACAATTCATGTGTGGGGTTGCTTCTCAGCCAAGGGAATCGGCTCTCTCACAGTCTTGCCTAAAAACACAGCCATGAATAAAGAATGGTACCAGAATGTCCTCCAAGAGCAACTTCTCCCAACCCTCCAAGAGCAGTTTGGCGATCAACAATGCCTTTTCCAGCATGATGGAGCACCTTGCCATAAAGCAAAGGTGATAACTAAATGGCTCAGGGAACAAAACATAGAGATTTTGGGTCCATGGCCTGGAAACTCCCCAGATCTTAATCCCATTGAGAACTTGTGGTCAATCATCAAGAGACGGGTGGACAAACAAAAACCTAAAAATTCTGACAAAATGAAAGCATTGATTGTGCAAAAATGGACTGCTATCAGTCAGGATTTGGTCCAGAAGTTGATTGAGAGCATGCCAGGGAGAATTGCAGAGGTCCTGAAGAAGAACGGTCAACATTTGCAAATAATGACTTGCTGCATTAACTCATTCTAACTGTCAATATATGCTTTTGTTACTCATATGTTTGCAATTATGTTTCTGTCTGTGATAAAAACATCTGTCAAACACACATAAAAACCAGAGGTGTTATGTTTCGGTAGCTGAGGATAGCAGGCAAAAACGGCAATACACCAGAGAGGTTGGAATCTATTGGATTGCAGTACCCTGACTAACCACCACAACTAAAGGCAGCCGTGGAGCGTTCCTACGTTGGTCCTAGACGCCTCGTCACAGCCTGAGAGATTAACTACACCTAAAGATAGAAAGAGGAAAGCTATCTGCCCCGGAGCAGATCCCCAAAGAACATAGGAAGCCCCCAAACATGTAATGGCAGTTAGACAAGAGGAAATACAGACACAGACAGAAAATAGTATGAGCAAACGCTGGGGCCCAATCTGCCTAGACAGAAAAGGATAGAAAGGATACTCACTGCAATCCAAAAAAAAACCCCTAAAAAATACCAACTCTACTGATTGCAAAAACATCTGAGATCACACGACCTCTACCACCTAAATCAGTTCTCTGGTGTAACAAAACTAAGCCGCAGCCACTGAAAAAACTGGAAAAGGCAAATGAACAAATAACAATGGCTCCAGAGGAACTGAGAGGAGCCCAAGCCCCCCGGGGGGGGGGGGAAACTTGGCTAACCTCACAGAAATGCAGAGAAATATGCAAGTGGAAGTACAAAAACAAAAACAGAAAATATCTTATCTGAAAGCAGAAGAGGCAAAACTCAGCAAGCTTCCAAGTGAACCAGGAACCACAGTTGAGACAAGAACAATTGCTCACCGGCAACCATGATGGGAGGGAACCTCCCTTATATCAAGCCAGTCTGTGAATCCTGATTGCCAATCCTCATTGAATGGTTCAGTACTGTTTGTAACCACCAGAGGGAGCTTCTGCTCAGAATTAATTTCCAAAACATTCACAACAGTACCCCCCTTGAGGAGGAGTCACCGAACCCTCATTTGTGCAACCAGGTCGGTCAGGATGAGCTCGGTGATACGCACGGATCAGTCTCCTAGCATGGATGTCCGAAGTAAACACCCAAGAATTGTCCTCCTGACCATAACCTCTCCACTTAACCAAATACTGAATTTTCTGTCTAGAAAAACGAGAATCCAATATTTTCTCAACCACATACTCCAGATTGCCCTCAACCAAAACAGGGTCAGGAGGCACAGCCATAGGAACCACTGGCTCGACAAACCTCTTCAATAAGGACTTGTGGAACACGTTATGGATCTTAAATGTCCCTGGAAGAAGTAAACGAAAGGAAACAGGATTAAGAATCTCCATGATCTTATAAGGTCCAATGAACCTTGGCTTAAACTTAGGAGATGCAACTCTCATAGGGATATTTCTTGAGGACAACCAGACCAAGTCCCCCACTTTAAACCGAGGACCATCAGTCCTATGCCGGTTGGCAAACTGCTGGACCTTCTCCTGAGAGAGGGACAACCTCTCCACTACCTGATCCCAAATCTGCTGCATACACTCCACAACAGAGTCAACACCCGGACAGACAGAAGCCTCCGTCTGTCCCGAAGAAAATCGAGGGTGAAACCCAAAATTGCAGAAAAATGGAGACATCAAGGTGGCAGAGCTAGCCCTATTATTAAGAGCAAACTCAGCCAAAGGCAAAAAAGAGACCCAGTCATCTTGATCAGCAGACACAAAGCATCTCAGATAAGTCTCCAATGTCTGGTTTGTTCTCTCAGTTTGTCCATTGGTCTGAGGATGAAAAGCCGAGGAGAAAGACAATTGAACATCAAGTTTAGAACAAAAAGTCCTCCAAAATCTGTAAACAAACTGGACTCCTCTGTCAGACACAATGTTCTCAGGAATGCCGTGTAACCGAACCACGTGCTGAAGGAACAAAGGCACCAATTCGGAGGAGGAAGGCAACTTAGGCAATGGCACAAGATGTATCATCTTGGAAAACCTATCACAAATCACCCAGATAACGGTCATTCTCTGAGAAACAGGGAGGTCGGAAATAAAATCCATAGAGATATGGGTCCATGGTCTCTTGGGCACAGGCAATGGCATCAACAAACCACTAGAGCAAGAGCAAGGCTTGGAGCGAGAGCAAGTCCCACAGGACTGCACAAACTCCCTGACGTCACGAGACAAAGTAGGCCACCATAAGGACCGACTCACCAAGTTTCTGGTACCAAAAATTCCGGGATGACCGGCCAACGCGGAACAATGAATCTCAGACATCACACTCTTTTTCCACCGGTCTGGGACAAACAATTTCCCAATAGGGCAGCGCTCGGGTTTATCCTCTTGACACCCTTCCAGAGCCAGTCTCAAATTGGGCGAGATGGCGGAAAGAACTACACCCTCTTTCAAAATAACAGCAGGATCAGATAACTCAGGAGAGTCCGCAAGGAAACTCCTCGAGAGGGCATCTGCCTTAACATTCTTAGTGCCAGGAAGAAAGGAAACCACAAAATTAAAACGTGTGAAAAACAAGGCCCACCTGGCCTGTCTAGGATTAAGTCGCTTGGCTGATTCGAGATAAACCAAATTCTTATGGTCCGTGAGGACCACCACCTGATGTTTGGCTCCTTCCAGCCAATGTCTCCACTCTTCAAAAGCCCACTTCATGGCCAATAACTCCCGATTACCCACGTCATAATTACGTTCAGTTGGAGAAAATTATCGAGAGAAAAAGGCACAAGGGTTACTTTTAGAGGTCTCAGGATCTCTTTGGGACAAAACGGCACCTGCCCCAATTTTAGAGGCATCAACCTCCACCTGAAATGGCAGAGAAACATCAGGCTGCCGTAGAACAGGAGCAGAAGTGAATCTCTGCTTAAGTTCCTGAAACGCAGAGACTGCCTCAGGAGGCCAATTCACCACATCAGAACCCTTTTTGGTCAAATCAGTCAATGGTTTAACAATAACAGAGAAATTACCAATAAATTTACGATAAAAATTGGCAAAACCCAAGAATCTCTGAAGAGCCTTTAATGAAGTAGGTTGGACCCAATCACAGATGGCCTGAACCTTGACCGGGTCCATTTCAACAACAGATGGAGACAAAATGAATCCCAGAAATGAGATCCTCTGTACGCCAAAAAGACATTTTGATCCCTTCACATACAGAGCATTCTCTCTCAAAATCTGGAACACAGTCCGAACATGTTTCACATGAGAGTTCCAATCATTGGAAAAAATCAAGATATCATCCAAATAAACAATCAGAAATTTATCCACAAAATCCCTGAAAATGTCATTCATGAAGGACTGGAAGATGGAAGGAGCATTAGTGAGCCCAAAGGGCATCACTAGGTACTCAAAATGCACCTCTGGGGTATTAAACGCCGTCTTCCATTCATCCCCGTGCTTAATGCGAATAAGGTTATACGCCCCCCTGAGGTCAAGTTTGGTAAACCAAGTAGCACTTTTCACCCTGGAAAACAGGTCAGATATCAAGGGTAACGGATATTGATATTTCACAGTGATCTTGTTCAAGAGACGATAATCAATACACGGCCTTAATGAACCATCCTTTTTGGCCACAAAGAAAAAACCGGCACCCAAGGGTGAGGAGGATGGTCTGATATGACCCTTCTCCAATGACTCCTTGATATAAGACCGCATAGCGTCATGTTCAGGTACAGACAAGTTAAAAAGGCGACCTTTAGGGAATTTACTACAAGGCACTAATTCAATAGTGCAGTCATAGCTCCTATGGGGGGGCAAGGATGCAGATTTACTTTCGCTAAACACATCAGAAAAATCAGTCAAAAAGTCAGGAACATCCTGAGCCTGGGGAGAGGCAGAAAAAACAGGAGTGTTGGCATTAACACATTGGTAGCCCCAACTGGTTACAGACACATATTTCCAATCCAAAACAGGATTATGAGACTGCAACCAAGGGAAACCTAGTACAATAATGTCATGCAGATTATACAGTACCAAAAATTTGCAACTCTCTTGATGATCAGGTTCAACCCTCATTATCACCTGAGTAGAAAACTGGGGTTTATGCTCAGCCAAAGGGGTAGAATCAATCCCCAGTAGGGGAATAGACTTCCGTAGGGGTATCAAGGGAAACCCACAACGTTTGGCAAAATCAAAATCCATCAGGTTAATAGCTGCTCCCGAATCAACAAAATCCTGAGCAGAAAATGTGGACAGGGAGCAAATCAGGGTAACAGTCAACAGAAATTTAGTCTGAACACTACCCAAGACAACTGAGCATGCAAAACATCTTCCCCGCTTAGGGCAGACAGAAATAGCATGAGAGGCGTCACCACAATAGAAACATAACTAGAGTTGAGCGATACTTTCCGATATCCAAAAGTATCGGAATTGGAATGGTATCGCCGATACCATTAAAATATCGGTGATACCCGATACCGATACCGGAAGTCCCATGTAAGTCTATGGGAACAAAATATCGCAACTAAAAAAAACCCATTCTTTCCTTGTAAACACTAAATATACACACATAGAATACATATATATATATATATATATCACATGTCATTGTGACATATATATATATACACATATATGTATAGTTTATACACTTCTACATAGTAAAATATCCTCTGATTTAATTGCCGGGTAAAGTCGGCTTCTGTGAAAAGACAGAAGCACCCGACATGAAATGACACTTGGTGTACATAGGGTTAACCATGTCTTTTCATGTCGTTTGCTATCTGATTTGCACAAACAATTACATGAGTGGCTGTGTGCAAAATTTCACACCTGTAGGGGTTAATTAAAGGTGTAAATTCATTGTAAAAAAAACGGACTTTTTTGCTACGAATTTACACCTTTAATTAACCCCTACAGGTGTGAAATTTTGCACACTTACACTCATTTAATTGTTTGTGCAAATCAGATATCAAACTACATGAAAAGACATGGTTAACCCTATGTACACCAAGTGTCATTTCATGTCGGGTTCTGCATTTTCACAAAAGCCGGCAATTGAAATAGCGGCTATTATACTATGTAGAAGTGTATGAACTATAAATATAAATATATATGTGTCACAAATTCAATGACATGTATATATATATATATATATATGAGGTGTAAAATTGCTGAAAAAAAATGCGTGGGCTCCCGCCCTATTTTCGCAACCAGACAGACAAAGCCAGTGAGTGGGGGCAGATAATAATAGCCCAGAGAGGGACCATTTTTTTTGGCCCCCCCGGCTACTTAACATCTGCCCCCAGACACCCCAGAAAGGGCAAATCTCTAATTATTTTGCCCTTTCTGGCACTTTGCCCGTCTATTCCCATTGCCCTGTAGCGGTGGCGAATGGGTTAATAAGGGGTTAAAATGACCTTGCAATTGAAAGGTCACTTTAAGCCAGGTTAATAATTGAGAGCTGTCAATTAGACAACTATCAATTATTAATCCTATTGTATGAAAGAAAAATCAAACACACACACTTTAATAAAAAAGAAGTTTAATGAAATAATCACACAGTTTTTGACCATCTTTTATTTACCTGCTAAAACCATTTCCTGTAATAAAAATAAAATAATAAAGCAAAATTATTCTTACCAATCCGATGCACAGTCAGGTCCCACGGTGTAATCCTTCAGAAAGGGTTAATGTTTACTGCAGGGACCGCAGCTAATGCTGCAGCCTCACAGTAAACCCCCAAATGAATGAGTTCCTCTCCTGGCTGACAGGAGAGGAAGTGGAAAGCTTAATTGATTGCTTTCCACTTTCACTTCAGGTCAGCCAGGGACACCATCAGTGACGTCAGAGGGAACTGGTTAACAAAAATAGGGGTTCCCTTCTAGAAAAAAATGGCGTGAGGTCCCCCCTATTTTTGTTAACCAGCCAGATGAAGCAGACCGCTGAGGCCTGGATTTTCAGGCTGTTAAGGAGCCAAGATCCATGGACCTTGCCAGCCTGATAATACCAGGCCACAGCAGTCTGCATATCTTGGCTGATTAACAAAAATAGGGGATCCCCTCGAAAAAAAATTGGCGTGGGGTCCCCCCTATTTTTGTTAACCAGCCAGATGAAGCAGACCACTGAGGCCTGGTTTTTCAGGCTGTTAAGGAGCCAAGATCCATGGACCTTGCCAGCCTGATAATACCAGGCCACAGCAGTCTGCATATCTTGGCTGATTAACAAAAATAGGGGATCCCCTCGAAAAAAATTGGCGTGGGGTCCCCCCTATTTTTGTTAACCAGCCAGATGAAGCAGACCGCTGAGGCCTGGTTTTTCAGGCTGGTAAGGATCCAATATCCATGGACCTTGCAAGCCTGATAATACCAGGCCACAGCAGTCTGCTTAGCTTGGCTGGTTAACAAAAATAGGGGATCCCCTCGAAAAAAAAAAACGGCGTAGGGGTCCCATTTTTGTTAACCAGCCAAGTAAAATGCAGACTGCTGCGGCCTGGTATTAAAAGACTGTCAAGGCCCATGGATTTTGGCCCTCAACAGCCTGATAATACCAGGCTACAGCAGCCCCACATTTGGCGCATCAAAAGATGTGCCAATTGTGGCACTTTACCCGGCTCTTCCCACTGCCCTGTAGCGGTGGCAAGTGGGGTAATAAGGGGTTAATGTCACCGTTGATTGCACGGTGACAATAAGCCCGGTTAATAATGGAGAGGCGTCAATAAGACACCGATCCATTATTAATCCCAAAGTTTTTAAATGTGTAAAAAAAAGACACAGCAAGAAAAAGTCTTTTAATGAAATAAAAGAGACAACACAGTTTTCATTAATTTTATTATACTCTCATTCCTGCGACGCCATCGATCTCCTGTAAAAAAAGAAAAAAAACAAACCAACAGTATACCACCTGTCCGACGCAGTCCATAACGACAGTCCCACGACGATCCAGCTCTGCTACATCGCAATGACAGGCAGAGCCTGTCATTGCAACGCAGCACAGCTGATTACCTGCTTCCCCGGCGGTGACGTCATCGGACTGACTGCTTTACGGCCGGGATTACCCAGCAGTCACTGCAGTTATCGCGAGAAACTGCATGTGACCGCCGGGGAGAAGAGGATGTCGGCCATGAAGCAGTCCAGGCCGTGACCGCCGGAGATCTTCTGCCAGGTAAGTGCCGCTGACTCCTGACAGACCGACAGACGGACACTGACAGTGACAGTGACATCCCGATTCCGGTATCCGATATGACGAAAATATCGGAACTCGGAATCGGAATTCCGATACAGCCAATATCGGCCGATACCCGATATTTGCAGTATCGGAATGCTCAACCCTAAACATAACCCATTGCGTTTTCTAAACTCATGACGCTGTGCCCCAGAAGCCACTCTATCACACTGCATGGGTTCAGAAGCTGGCTCACAAGGCAACACTATTCCACGCATACCTCTACGCTCACGCAAACGTCTGTCAACTTGAATCGCCAATGACATAGAATCATTGAGACCAGAGGGAGCAGGGAAACCCACCATAACATCTTTTACATTCTCTGACAGCCCCTTCAGAAAAAGGGCTGTCAAAGCATCATCATTCCATTTGGTCAGGACTGCCCACTTTCGGAATTTCTGACAGTACAACTCAGCGTCCTCAAGCCCCTGATTTAATGCCAACAAGGTTCTTTCAGCTTGATCAGTGACATTAGGCTCATCGTACAATGACCCCAGAGCCAGAAAAAAATGCATCAACATCACTCAAAATAGGGTCCCCAGATGTCAGGGAAAAAGCACAATCCTGAGGATCGCCGCGCAGGAGAGAGATGACAATTTGAACCTGCTGTGCTGCGTTCCCTGAGGACTTAGGCTTTAAGGCAAAAAACAACTTACAGTTATTTTTGAAATTCAGAAATTTGGCCCGATCTCCCAAAAACAAATCTGGCATGGGAATCCTAGGTTCCACAACCTGCAAACCAGCAAGATAGACAGCAATACTCCGAACCTCAGTGGCAAGCTGATCCACACGGCCAGACAGCTGTGCAAGCTTCATTGAGAGAAAAAAAAAATCCTCCTCAGCACCCAGAGAAAAGAGGGAAAAAATGCAAGAAACAGAAAAAAAAAAAAAATCTCTGACAACTCTGACAACTTTTTTCTTTCCACACTATTTTTCCCTTCTGTGAGTACCATACAATTTTCAGTTAGGCAGGTGATACTGTTATGTTTCGGTAGCTGAGGAGAGCAGGCAAAAACGGCAATACACCAGAGAGGTTGGAATCTATTGGATTGCAGTACCCTGACTAACCACAAACTAAAGGCAGCCGTGGAGCGTTCCTACGTTGGTCCTAGATGCCTCGTCACAGCCTGAGAGATTAACTACACCTAAAGATAGAAAGAGGAAAGCTATCTGCCCCGGAGCAGATCCCCAAAGAACATAGGAAGCCCCCAAACATGTAATGGCGGTTAGACAAGAGGAAATACAGACACAGACAGAAAATAGTATGAGCAAACGCTGGGGCCCAATCTGCCTAGACAGAAAAGGATAGAAATTATACTCACTGCAATCCAAAAAAAACCCCTAAAAAATACCAACTCTACTGATTGCAAAAACACCTGAGATCACACGACCTCTACCACCTAAATCAGTTCTCTGGTGTAACAAAACTAAGCCGCAGCCACTGAAAAAACTGGAAAAGGCAAATGAACAAAGAACAATGGCTCCAGAGGAACTGAGAGGAGCCCAAGCCCCCCGGGGGGGGGGAAACCTGGCTAACCTCACAGAAATGCAGATAAATATGCAAGTGGAAGCACAAAAACAGAAAATATCTTATCTGAAAGCAGAAGAAGAGGCAAGACTCAGCAAGCTTCCAAGTGAACCAGGAACCACAGTTGAGACAAGAACAATTGATCACCGGCAACCATGATGGGAGGGAACCTCCCTTATATCAAGCCAGTCTGTGAATCCTGATTGCCAATCCTCATTGAATGGTTCAGTACTGTTTGTAACCACCAGAGGGAGCTTCTGCTCAGAATTCATTTCCAAAACATTCACAACACAGAGGGCAGCAGATCATGTGAAAATATAATATTTGTGTCATTCTCAAAACTTTTGGCCATGACTGTGCCTGTCACCAAACATTTGTCAAATATAAAATATATATTTATATTTAGTGAATTATTCAGTGAAGACTAATGGAGGTCAGCCTTCCAAAAAATCCTCAAAACTATCCCACCATATTCACTTCCCATGTAACAAATATGAAACCAACAAACAATGGAGAAAATGTTAATGTAACAATATACAACACTGATAACAACATCGCCGCGCAGTTGAATGAAACACACAAGCGACACGTGTGCTAAATACTAAAAAGTACAGAAAACTAGTCTGAGTCCAGAGCCACAAAAGGGATAAGGTTATACATGTGTTACAAGTGTTAACAGAGCTTCTATCAGCACATTATTTTCAAAATTCAGAAATTAACCCCTTAAGAATGCAACCTATATTTGAGTTTGCATTTTCATTTTTTCCTTCTCTTTATCCAAAAGCCTACATTTTAAATTTTCTCACAAAATAGACATTATTAGAGCAATTGTTTGTTTATTTTTTGCGGATTAGTTGTTTTGTATAGCACCATTTACTTTACTATATCATTTACTAAAAAAGGGAAATAATAAAAGAATGAAAAATATTATAACAGCGCTGCCACTAATTAGGCGTATAAAGCTGCACACTCAAATGCACGGGCTGCCTTTTACCTTGCTGAAATGTAATATCAAGGTAAAAGAAAGAATAGCATGAGCTAAATGCACCTATTTGCAAGGCGTGATTGATGTGAATGAATCTGACACTCCAATGGCACTTAGTTGTACCCGATTAATTATATGTGTGCATATATGGTAGTTGTCATGTAGTGAAAGCCTACTTTGTTAGATGGCTTTTCTCATGCATCCAATCTGTGCAGTCTCATTGTCTTCCTCGGTCAGTAGAGATGATGTACGGGATGATTCTTCCCCAATTTGTAATTTGTCTGAATAGGGGAACCTGCGGCATTCCAATCGGTCACGCTTGTTGAGACACCATGTGAAAAACAACTGCTGCCCTGGGCACACATGACTAGAGTTAAGCGAATAAGTTTGGAATCGGTTGCCGAATCTGAATTTGCCATATTCGTTCCATATTGGTACCTTAATCGTGCCGAATTTATGTTTGATGATCGATTCCGAACATATTCGTTCATTTCTACTCCCATTGACTCCAATGACGTTCAGCTGTGTTCGGCAAATATTGCAAAAACAATATCCTCCGCCGACTGTAGTCGGAAGCGAATTCTGAAAAATTCGCTCAACTGTACACGTGACGTCACTCGCTACGGGTTCTTACTTAGGCAAAAAAAGAGTGTGGCTTGATCCTATGCATTTCGGAGAAGTCATTCTCCTTCATCAGGAATTCTGTGCCCAAGGTTATGACAATTCTTTTATAGGTAAATATCAATGTTCATTGGTTGAAAAGTTTTGTATGTGATGAATTCTCTTTTAATTACCAAATACAAAAGTTTAATTTCACTGTGACAACCTGCGGCTTTAATGTATTTAGTGCAAATATCCACTTACTCTCTACTTTTGACATCTATTGGATTTAATTTCCTCCCCACCATTATTTCTCTACCTTTTCTATAACCCCCAAAAAACTTCCTTTTAAATTTCCATTATGGGCTACTTTTTAGTGTTAGTATAGTAGGTGTCCTGTGAACTGTCGTTTAATGTTATAGGCACGTTCTTTCTTCCTAACTAGTGATTAGCAAAAGTGCTTGGGTGTTATCCAAGTATATTGGGCGTGCTCGGATAATATGTTCGAGTCCCTGACGTTGTTGGGACAGCCGCAACACATGCGAGGATTGCCTACAAACAGGCAATCACCGCATGTTGGCAGCAGATTACTCACAATGCTCTCCAAGTGTGTGACAACAGAACTCGTTTATTCAGGAACAATCAGGAACAATATATAATAAGCTTAATCAGGAGCAAATCATTTGTGTGTCTCTATCTGTGCAGCATCTACAGCAGGCTGCTTCTTCTCTCATGCACAGACACAGGAAAAACAGGAAATACAGTCACATGCTATTCCTGTGTGACCCTCTGGGAGGTTTTTTTTTGTAACTTTATTGAACAGCATACAAATCTAGCAACTAAACACTCATAGACAGGAATGGAGTTGTTGCACCAAACATATTCCAACACTCCCACTCAACAACTATTTATCCTGTTAGTCCCATTGCGGTTCTGAAGTCTACAAACTTGGCTCTTGATAATGGCTTTGTCATACCATCAGTTATCTTGTCTGACTGGCAATAATCAAACTTGTGCACACCACGTTCCACTAAGTCAAGTAAGTGGTGATGTGATCAATGTAAGTGGTAATCAATGTGCTTAGTCCTTGCACTAATCTCACTGCTGGCTAGTTTAATGCATCCTTGGTTGTCCTCTTTATGAATGTGCTAGAGATGGTTTCTGAGCAGAGGCTCCCTCTCGTGGTTACAGACAGTACTGAACCTTTCAGCGAGGAGTGGCAATCTGGGATCACTGACTGGTCTGATATAAGGGAGGTTCCCTCCCATGATGGTTGCCGGTGATCAATTGTTCTTGTCTCATTTGTGGTTCCTGGTTCATTTGGAAGTTTGCTGGAGTCTTGCCTGCATCTCCTGCTTTCAGATAAGATATTTTTTGTTTTTCTTTTTGTGCTTGCTTTTTGCATTGTTTTCTGCATTTTTGTGGAGGTCAGCCAGGTTCCCTCCTGGGGCCTGAGCTCCTCACAGTTTATCTGCAGCCACTGTTATTTGCTTATTTGCTTTTTCCTGTTTTTTCAGCGGCTGCAGCTTGGTTTTGCTCACACTGAGATCGGATTTAGCGGGTGGCGAGATCGTGTGATCTCAGTATTTTTGTAATCAGAATTGTTGGATTTTTGTAGGGTTTTCTGGGTTGCAGAAAGTAATCTCTCCTTTCCTATCCTATTTAGTCATCTTGTGGCCCCAGCGTTTGCTCAATCTATTTTCTGCCTATGTTTTGTTTTCATCTTGTCTAACCGCCACTATATGTTTGGGGGCTTCCTATTTTCTTTGGGGATCTGCTCCGGGGCAGATAGCTTTCATCTTTCTGCCTTTAGGTGTAGTTATCTCTCAGGCTGTGACGAGGCGTCTAGGATCAACGTTGGAACGCTCCACGGCTACCTCTAGTTGTGTCGTTAGTTTAGGAATCTGCAATCCTTCAGTTACCAACATCTCAGGTGTTCAGCTGCCCTGCTGTTGTTCCTGTCCTCCTCAGCCACCGAAACATAACAGGTGGTGCCATGTCGCGTATGGAGACCCCCTGATGTGCGCAAATAGTGGAAACCCCTCAATCTAACTCCAACCCTAACCCCAACACACCGCTAACCCCAACCCAACCCTACAGACCCCTAACCCTAATACAAACCCTAACCATAACCCTAACCCAACACACCCCTAACCCTAATCCCAACTCTAACCATAAACCTAACCACAAGCCTAACCCTAATCCTAACCCTAACCCCAAAACACCCCTAACACTTATCCAAACTCTAACCCTAACCACAAACCACCCTAATCCAACCTAATTCCAACCCTAACCCTAATTCTAACCCTAATGCTAACCCTAACCCTAGTTCTAACCCTAACCCTAAGGCTGGGTTCATAATGCGTTTTACCAGCCCGTTCAACACGTAGCGTTGACGGGCTGGTAACGGTATAGCATAACGCGATCGCGTTATGCTATGCCACTAGCGTAGAGGAATCAGCGATGATTCATCTGTGCTAGCGGTGACGGAGCCCAGACGCTGCAGCCCGCATCCAAGGCTCCGTCACTGAATGACAGCACGTCGCGAACGCATGCCGCTTTACAGCATGCGTTGCGATTCGCACACAAATGGGGTGAATGGCAGCGTTAACGGACTGCGTTACACGGTTATACCGCGGTGAAACGCAGTCCATCTAACGGACTGCCATAATGCAATATGAACCCAGCCTAACCCTAACCCTGAGGCCCCATGCACACGTTGCGGATTCACTTGCGGACTTTGTCAAATCCGCAGATAAAATGACCGTTACTGCGTATTTAGCGCGGATTTACTGCGGTTTTGCTGCGGTTTTTCCCTGCGGTTTTACACCTATAATGGAATAGGTGTAAAATCGCTGCGGAATCCGCACAAAGAATTGACATGCTGCGGATTTAAAACCGCAGCAAATCCGCGCTGAAAAATCTGCAGCATGTGCACAGCGTTTTTTTTTACCATTTATTTGCATTGTACTGTACATGGTTTCTGGATCTGCTGTGGATCCGCAGCGCGAAATCCGCTGCGGATCCGCAGCAAAATCCGCAACGTGTGCACAGGGCCTAATAGGAAAAAAAAAAATTCTTTATTTTATTATTTGTCCCTACCTATGACAGGGGGGTGTTCATTTACTTTTTTTTTATTTTGATCACTGTGACAGTTTATCACAGTGATCAAAATAAATTTCTGGACTGTGCAGGGCGCACTGCGCATGCGCCCGCCATTTTCCAAGATGGCGGCGCCCATGAAGAATCCCGGGCAGCCGCCGGGACGGATCCAGGGACATCGGTGGACCGGGAGAGGTGAGTAGGGGGGTCGGAAGGTGAGGGGGGGAAATCGGAAGGTGGGGGCAGCGGAGGCCAGGAGGAGGGGAGCAGATAGTGACGGCGGTGACCGATCACCGCCATCTTTCGGTGGCGGCGGCCGATAGCCACCGTGACTCGATGTGGGGGGGTCAGATCGTGGTCTCCAGCCATGGCAGATGCTATTGCAGCATCGGCCATGGCTGGATTGTAATATTTCATTAATTTCATTGTTGAAATATTACAGATTGCTCTGATTGGCTGTTTCACTTTTAACAGCCAATCAGAGCGATCGTAGCCACGAGGGGGTTAAGCCACCCCCACTGTGGTGATGCACTAAGGGTCCTGTGCCTGCGGGTCGGGTGACCTTTCAGTGACCCCGGTCACCCGACCCGCAGGAACATGATTTATAGCATGACGCCTACGTTGGCGTCATGGGTCGGGATGCCACTGGTTTTCATGACGCCAACGTAGGCGTCATGGGTCGGGAAGGGGTTAATGAACCCCATAAAGCGCTGCACCGCTTTAAGAGAATGGGGTTCTTGCAAATCCATCACAGCCTGTAATTTGGCAGGATCCATATCCCTGGGCGGAGATGATATAGCCCAGGAAAGGTAAAGACTCCTGCTCAAACATGCATTTCTCCAACTTTGCATAGAGGGAGTTCCCCGTAACAGGTCGAAGACTTTGCAGACATCCCTCCGGTGAGAGTCAATATCTGGAGAAAAGATGAGAATATCATCCAGATAGACTACTACTGAGGTGGAAAGCATATCCCGGAAGATGTCATTGACAAAGTCTTGGAAAACGGCTGGGGCATTACAGAGCCCAAAGGGCATCACCAGGTATTCATAATGCCCATCCCTGGTATTAAAAGCCGTGTTCCATTCGTCCCCCTCACGGATGCGAATCAGGTTATAAGCACCACGCAGATCTAATTTAGTAAATACCCTTACTCCCCGGAGCCTATCAAAGAGCTCAGAGATCAGGGGTAACGGGTACTTATTCTTAACGGTGATGGTGTTAAGACCTCTGTAATCTATACATGGACGTAATTCTCCACTCTTTTTCTGCACGAAGAAGAACCCCGCTCCTGCTGGTGACACCGACTTCCTAATGAACCCTCTTGCCAGATTCTCCTGGATATATTGAGACATAGCCTCTGTCTCAGGAAGAGAGAGGGGATAGACCCTTCCCGAGGAGGTTCTGCTGCAGGCAAGAGGTCAATAGGACAGTCGTAGGGACGATGGGGCGGCAGAGTCTCCGCAGCCTTTTTAGAGAACACGTCTGCATATGACTGATAGCACTTGGGAAGAGGAGAAAGATCTGCGGGTATCTCTGTAGTGGTAACCTGAATGCACTCCCTGACACATCTGTCCTTAATGACTCACTCCAACCCAGTATCCTACCGGAGGTCCACTCAATATGAGGGGAGTGGGAACGGAGCCAGGGTACTCCCAGTAGGATTTTGTCTATTCCCTCAGGAAGGACTAGAAGGGAAACAATTTCCTGATGGGAAGGGGGTACACACAAAGTAAGAGGGACAGTCTGATGTGTAATTGGCGAGGGCAATGTCAACCCATTCACTACCCGGACAGTCACTGGTTTGTCGAGCGCTACCAGATGTATTGCGTGGCGACGAGCAAAGGTGGATGACATGAAATTCCCCTCTGCTCCTGAGTCCACACAAAGCTCGACTGTAAGTGTGAAGAGTCTACAGTGACTGTCCCTTTAAATGTCATCTTGGAGGAAAATGCAGCTGTCTCTAGTGAACCTCCTCCCAGGACCACTAGACACGATTGCTTCCCCGATCGCTGTGGACATTTGTTGGCATAGTGTCCTGTCTGCTGACAAAGGTTACAGACCACAGATACTCGGACGACTCAAGACTTAGGTCCTCCACGAGGAACTTCTGTGGCCTTTTGGGGTTCGGACGCCAGATCGGGGGATTCGAGAGGTTTGGCAAAGGTGGGAGCCAACCGAATCCTCTGCCTACACTGGGCCCACTCCAACCTCCGCTCGTGAAAACGGAGGTCGATGCGGGTAGATATGGAGATAAGCTTCTCCAGTGTGGCGGGAATCTACCTGGTAGCCAAAGCGTCTTTAACATGGTCAGCCAGTCCTCGCCAGTAGACTGGAATGAGAACTTTATCTGACAGTCTAGCTCTGAGGCCAGAGTCCGAAACTGGACGGAAAACTGACTGACCAAAGACGAACCCTGTGCCAATGCCAGCAGTTGTAGCGCCGCATCGTGGGTGACCTTAGGTCCTAAAAAGACCTTTTTAAGAGCCTCCAGGAAATGAGGAGCACTCCGCACCACACGATCGTCGCGCTCCAACAGCGGTGTTGCCCACTCCAACACTCTGCCCGAGAGTAGAACAGTACAAAACCCACTTGTGCCCGATCCGTGGGGAAACGTGCAGCCAGAAGCTCGAGCTGTATAGAGCACTGACTCACGAATCCCCGACATTGCTTGCTGTCACCGGCAAACTTGTCAGGACGTGGGAGGTGGGATAATGTAGGGTCAGAGGTGGCAGAGGACAAACTGGCTGCAGCCACGCTAGCAGCCTGAACAGCGACTGCGGTAACATCCACAGCTGAGGTTGTGCGCTCAAGAGCCGCCAACCTACCCTCCAGCTGCTGGATGTACTGCGGTAGACGCTGGTCATCCGCCATTTTACTAGCCAGACCCTGGCGCTAATATTATGTTAGGGTCTGCGGAACGCACCAAATATTTGATGTAGAGAGGTGTGTTCGCAGCCGGGGTCCACCGTGCAGGCGGAACCTGCTGCTAGTAAAATGGCGCAAGAAGCAACTCTGTTATCCCGCAGAGTCGCCAAAATAAACCCGTAACGCGCTGTGGCAATATGTGCGAACTCTGTTATTCCACAGAGCCGCTAAAGGAGTGCCGCAGCGCTATATGGCGATGTGTGCGAACTCACTTAACACCACTGAGTCACAAAATAAACACGCTAGGGTGCTGTCTAGCCTTGAAAGCGAACCCTGTTGCGTCACAGAGCCGCTGAGACAAACTTCTGTGTCCTGTCAGGCACCCAGGTACACAGTTGACTGCTAAGTGAAAATAGAACGTGATCATGCGCTAATGTCCTCGCGGGAGTCACCCGCAATCTATGGCGTCTGAACACCAGGCCCTGAATACGGCAATCAAACTCCTCACCGGTTATGCCGGTAATCTAGGGCAACTAGGACACCGACCCTGACCAGCTAGCATACCAAGTTCCTCACCAAATAAGTCGGTATTGTAATGGCGTATTTCAGCCGCCCTAACCACACACACGCATGACCACACTGGTGCAAAGCATATAACGATTGATATTAGCGCATGGCGGCCCCAGCCATGCCACCCTTTTATAGTAACAGCTACAGGACCTGCCAGAAACAAGGACCAATGAGAAACTGTTCCAAAACACATGTAGTTTCAGGACCTTCCTGGCGGACCAATAGGAGCTGCTGCAGTACCTGAACATGTGACCCCTGATCTCCAATGAGAGATCTTACCCTGGGCATGCTCAGAAGGGTAAACGCAGGACTTCGTCCCAAAGACGTCTGCTCCAGCACTGGCTATAATAGCAGATCCAGGAGAGGCAGCAGCAAGTCTCTGCACAGTACTGGAATGGGCAAGACGCTGGGACCGATGTCTCTGCTGAGCAGGCTCCACTGCGGCCGGAGATGAATGGGGACCGCAGCGGGACTGGTTCGAGACTCCCCTTGTGCAGCAGCGGGAACTCGAACCCTAAACACGGATCCTTGTGTTTGTTGAAGTTTTGGGCCCGAAGATTTTTGGGACTGGCTGCAGGCAATGCAAATCATAGACTTGTGTGGAAATCTACCACAGGTTAACGGTACCGTAGCAATAGATACCCGGGTATCCCTAGATTAAGTATATAACAAACGATTACATAAATATTCATATTGCCGGTTTTTGATAAGGTTATAGTCAATGTGCCATCCCAGAGGCTCTCATACGACCTCTTCATTAGATTTACACCTGTTTCTCAGATAGTTTACTAAAGACCTTGTTTAACTTAGTGTTTAGGTAAATTTCTTCTGTCACTTCAGTGTAATACACACAAATCGGAGACTTTGGGATTGGCACATTGATTTCAGCCCTGGCTGATTGAGAGTAAATAATAGGGGAATGTCAGGCTGTTTCAGACAATCTTGAATTTCATTTCAATTCCTGCTCCAGTAAAGGAAATACTGTTATTTCTGTCTCTGTCTCAGTTTGTGACTCACTGGATCTTTTTCGGACCTCTGGTCATTACACTTTCACAAAATGTTGGCAGAGCCTCCGCAGCACCGGACACTCCCGCAGCAGCACCGTACACTCCCGCAGCAGCACCGTACACTCTGCAGCAGCACCGTACACTCCCGCAGCAGCACGTACACTCCCGCAGTAGCACAGGACACTCCCGCAGCAGCATCGGACACTCCCACAGCAGCACGGGACACTCCCGCAGCAGCACTGGACACACCCTCAGCAGCATGCCTCACATCCGATCACCCCCTCATCCCAGCCTGCGGCCTTCAGCAACACTCCACTCTTGCCTCCTCCAGCAGCGATCCTGGGACCCCGCTTCACGCAGCCACCACCCATGGACAGCAATAAGACGAATGGATTATAAGAAGCACCACCATTTTATTAAAAAAAAGTTTTTTTCCTATTTTTCTCCTCAAAAGTTGGGGTGTGTCTTATAATCCGAAAAATATAGTACGTTGGTATAACTTGCCATTTATTGAGACTCATAACTTTCTTTTCTGTCATGGTAGCTGTATGACTGATTGTTTCAATAGAAATATGAGCTCAGCAAGCAAAAAACAATTTTATTGTTTTTACGTCATCTTTTTCAGGAGTGGAAGAATATTATCTAGCCCCTCAGGGGACCTAAACCTACAATCACATGAGCTCTTCTTCTGTATACTGCAAATTATGTGCCTATGAAGCCTGGCATTTTTGTGTGGAAAAGACACCATTTAATTTACTCAATAAAAAAGTTCGCTATCAAATTTTTCTGCCAGTCCAATAAGATTATTATTATTCTGTGTTACAAAATCCTAAAAAGATCAACACATATTTCTACAATCCGGTGACTGAAGAATCTGTGATTTCTCTGCATTTAGTGGTCACTACTCACCTGTGCGGTTATCTGTAGGAATCTCCTCTTTACACCGCTCATCACCCCTCACATATGTCCCTGTAGTATTAATATGGGACAGATTTTCATCCTGAAAAATATTGTTAGAGTCACAGAGAGATGGAAAAGGTGTGTGAAATGATTTAGAAGAACAGAAAGGATGAAATAGCTGCAGGTCTCCTGTATAAATCTAATCTGTCAGCTCCTAATGCATCCAGCAATCTCCATAACCAGAAAATTGTGAGAAGATCCAGACAACATCTAATGTCTATGATCAGCTTTATCCTGTCATCTCCAAGCATGAAACGTACGATTGATCACATTATTAGTCACCCATCTACTAGCGTGTTGGACCTTCTTTGGTCTTCAGATCCTCAGCAAATTATTATGTCAGATCTAGTAAGTGTTATTCCTTCTGCATGAGTATTGTTCCTTGAGAGCAGGATAGGTTTTTACAGTTGCCACAATGTAGGTGGAGGTGCTGATTGCTCTAACAACCCGTTCTTACTTGTAATGTAGACGTTCTATAGGATTAAGATCTGAACACTATAAGAGCCGGTAAGCAAGAAAAAATTGTACTGTCAGTTTCCTAGAAGCAATCCATGACCATAAGACCATTGTGGCATCGAGCATTGTGCTGCTGTAAGTGTCCTTCTGCCAGAAAAGGATGAACTTAGTTGACCACAAAGCTCCTGTGCTGTAGACTTGTTTCTTCAGACACTTTAGTTGTAGATCCAGCGTTGTATTCAGCTGCAGTATATGACTGTGCACCACCTGTTCTTAGATTGATTCTTTGTAAACGCCTCTGACTTCTTTAATTGATAATTGTATTCATAGGATCTAATTTTGCTGGAGGCTTTTCCTCAATGACAACATTCTCAGTAAATTTCACCACCACTGTACGTAATAAATGTTCAAAGTCGATCACTTCACTTTATGTTCCCAATATCATGTAGATTCTCATTGCAAATGATCCACAGAAAAGTGATCACTGGATTTCCTGCTGCACTCTGGAGTCACTGGTCACATTTCTATTCACGAAAGTTTATATTAGAAAAGTTTTGATGTCTCTAATAAAATCGACCATTCAGTGTATAATACTGATGGATAAAGTAAGACTGAACACAAGACCTTCGTAGCCTTCTACATATCACTGGGAAGTATGGTCGCAGCCGGGCCCGTGCAGATGGGTCCCAGCCGATGGAAGCACAATATTCAACTGGATGTGCTGAAGTGTATTGCGTCTAAGAGACCAGTACGGTCCATACGCGACAATCTACACTGCTGGCCAATCAGAGGCCAGTAGCTGACATCGGCGTGCACTTGACTGGTGGAGCATGGTAGTGTCGTGCAATCCCGTAGCTGAAACGCTGAAGCAGCTGTCAGCTTCTGAAGAGATCGCCACATGGAAGAGGAGAGGAGGGAAGGTTGGGGGATATGTATACCAGGATGGGGTCTAGAATCAGGGATGTATACAGAGTGATTATAAAAGATTCATCTGGTTTTGCATTCATATTGCTGCAAAGATATAAATTTCACCCATTTGTAATAATAATTTATCGAAAGGTCACATGTCAGAGTTTGAGACTCGCTTGTGACTCAACAGGTGGCAGGGTGGCATCAGAACCCAAAATGGCGACTATGCAAAACAATAGACCCCCCAGGTCTCCTAATCTGACAGTGTGTGACTTCCTTTCGGGGTATGTCAAAGACACAGTATATGTGCTGCCTTTATCAGCAACACTGGATGAGTTCCAAGATTACCACAGCTCTAATGACCATCGATGGGGACATGCAGCAGCGTGTTTGGGTAGAAATGGATTAATGCATTGATGTGTGTCATGTGGCAAAAGGAGGACACATACAACATTTATAAATTATGTGCTAAACTTGGAGAGTTTATGTTCTTTATCATGTGACATTCACCATTGTGCATGTAATACATTGTGAAACATACTTTTTTGAAACTCTATGAATCTTTTATAATCACCGTGTATATACCAGGATGGGGCCCAGGATGAGAGACATATAAGCTGGTCCAAATCTTGCACCAGGGCCCATTAGACTGTAATTACGCCACTGCTGGGAATATTTCATGACACTTTCTCTGCATCTACCTGATGATCCTGAGAAACATCAGGATCTTCTTGTTTAAAGTATTGTGGAAGAAGAAGATGGGGACATCTCTCTGGTGTTGTCCTCTCATTGGATAGATCTGGAGGAAACACATATAGGGACTGAATTCATCATTACATACAGATAATTATAGGCCGTGTGTATTTAGTCCTGTCTCTTACCTGGTGATGTGAGGGGTGGGGAACCTCCATCATGACGTCCTTGTACAGATCTTTGTGTCCTTCTAAATACTCCCACTCCTCCATGGAGAAATAGACGGTGACATCCTGACACCTTATAGGAACCTGACACATACAATGATACCATCATTTCCCGATCCCTTCATAGCGTTACTGTATAATGTCCCAGCATTCCCAGCAGTGTCACCTCTCCAGTCAGCAGCTCAATCATCTTGTAGGTGAGTTCTAGGATCTTCTGGTCACTGATGTCCTCATGTATCAGGGGGTGAGGTGGAGGCCCTGTGATTGGGCTCAGGGGTCTTCCATCAGACACAGGGTCCTGACAGCGCTCCCTAGAGGTCTTCTTCACTACTGTGTAATCCTGGTTATGGAGAGACACATTAATAAATCTCACTACAGACATTTCCAGAGTCCTCACCTCTCCAGTTCTGTCCATCTGTTATTCCCATAGATAAGAATGATGTAATGTGACGTCATCAGAATCTCTCACCTCTCCAGTAAGCTGGAAGAGGATCTCTAGGGTGAGGTGTAATATCCTCTCCGCCATCTTGTCCCTGTCCCTATCCATCCTTGTAGGGTCACTCAGGAGAATTCTCTTATATAGAAGATCTCCACTGAGAGGATCCGATATTGTAGGGACCTGAATGGGGAGAAGATGACAATGTAACATCATAAAGATCCCATGTAAGAAATCTCCGGAGCTGTTACCGGCTTCACATGATCACTACATCCAGTCATGGCCCCGTCCTGCCCCCGGTATAACACACAGCCCCATTATAGTCACATACAGAGATTTATCCCAGGCTCAGCACTGAGGGGGTTAATGTCCCCCCGCCAGTAATGGGGAATCTCCAGCACCTACCTCCACCTGCAGAGCCGCACACCACATATATGGCTGTTCTGTGCCCAGTAATGGGGGATCTCCAGCACCTACCTCCACCTGCAGAGCCGCACACCACATATATGGCTGTTCTGTGCCCATTAATGGGGATCTCCAGCACCTACCTCCACCTGCAGAGCCGCACACCACATATATGGCTGTTCTGTGCCCAGTAATGGGGAATCTCCAGCACTACCTCCACCTGCAAGCCGCACTCCACATATATGCTGTTCTGTGCCAGTAATGGGGAATCTCCAGCACCTACTCCCTGCAGCCCACTCCACAATTGCTGTTCTGTGCCCAGATGGGGATCTCCAGCACCACCTCACCTGCAGAGCCGCACACCACATATATGCTTCTTCCAGTAATGGGAATCTCCAGCACCTACCTCCACCTCGACCGCTCCACAATGGCGTCTGTGCCAGTAATGGGGAATCTCCAGCACCTACCTCCACCTGCAGAGCCGCACCCACATATATGGCTGTTCTGTGCCCAGTAATGGGGAATCTCCAGCACCTACCTCCACCTGCAGAGCCGCACTCCACATATATGGCTGTTCTGTGCCCAGTAATGGGGATCTCCAGCACCTACCTCCACCTGCAGAGCCGCACACCACATATATGGCTGTTCTGTGCCCAGTAATGGGGAATCTCCAGCACCTACCTCCACCTGCAGAGCCGCACACCACATATATGGCTGTTCTGTGCCCAGTAATGGGGAATCTCCAGCACCTACCTCCACCTGCAGAGCCTCACACCACATATATGGCTGTTCTGTGCCCAGTAATGGGGAATCTCCAGCACCTACCTCCACCTGCAGAGCCGCACACCACATATATGGCTGTTCTGTACCCAGTAATGGGGAATCTCCAGCACCTACCTCCACCTGCAGAGCCGCACACCACATATATGGCTGTTCTGTGCCCAGTAATGGGGAATCTCCAGCACCTACCTCCACCTGCAGAGCCGCACACCACATATATGGCTGTTCTGTGCCCAGTAATGGGGAATCTCCAGCACCTACCTCCACCTGCAGAGCCGCACACCACATATATGGCTGTTCTGTGCCCAGTAATGGGGAATCTCCAGCACCTACCTCCACCTGCAGAGCCGCACACCACATTATGGCTGCTCTGTGCCCAGTAATGGGGAATCTCCAGCACCTACCTCCACCTGCAGAGCCGCACACCACATATATGGCTGTTCTGTGCCCAGTAATGGGGAATCTCCAGCACCTACCTCCACCTGCAGAGCCGCACACCACATATATGGCTGTTCTGTGCCAGTAATGGGGAATCTCCAGCACCTACCTCCACCTGCAGAGCCGCACTCCACATATATGGCTGTTCTGTGCCCAGTAATGGGGAATCTCCAGCACCTACCTCCACCTGCAGAGCCGCACACCACATATATGGCTGTTCTGTGCCCAGTAATGGGGAATCTCCAGCACCTACCTCCACCTGCAGAGCCGCACACCACATATATGGCTGTTCTGTGCCCAGTAATGGGGAATCTCCAGCACCTACCTCCACCTGCAGAGCCGCACACCACATATATGGCTGTTCTGTGCCCAGTAATGGGGAATCTCCAGCACCTACCTCCACCTGCAGAGCGCACACCACATATATGGCTGTTCTGTGCCCAGTAATGGGGAATCTCCAGCACCTACCTCCACCTGCAGAGCCGCACACCACATATATGGCTGTTCTGTGCCCAGTAATGGGGAATCTCCAGCACCTACCTCCACCTGCAGAGCCGCACACCACATATATGGCTGCTCTGTGCCCAGTAATGGGGAATCTCCAGCACCTACCTCCACCTGCAGAGCCGCACACCACATATATGGCTGTTCTGTGCCCAGTAATGGGGAATCTCCAGCACCTACCTCCACCTGCAGAGCCGCACACCACATATATGGCTGTTCTGTGCCCAGTAATGGGGAATCTCCAGCACCTACCTCCACCTGCAGAGCCGCACTCCACATTATGGCTGTTCTGTGCCCAGTAATGGGGAATCTCCAGCACCTACCTCCACCTGCAGAGCCGCACACCACATATATGGCTGTTCTGTGCCCAGTAATGGGGGAATCTCCAGCACCTACCTCCACCTGCAGAGCCGCACACCACATATATGGCTGTTCTGTGCCCAGTAATGGGGAATCTCCAGCACCTACCTCCACCTGCAGAGCCGCACTCCACATATATGGCTGTTCTGGCCCAGTAATGGGGATCTCCAGCACCTACCTCCACCTGCAGAGCCGCACACCACATATATGGCTGTTCTGTGCCCAGTAATGGGGAATCTCCAGCACCTACCTCCACCTGCAGAGCCGCACACCACATATATGGCTGTTCTGTGCCCAGTAATGGGGAATCTCCAGCACCTACCTCCACCTGCAGAGCCGCACACCACATATATGGCTGTTCTGTGCCCAGTAATGGGGAATCTCCAGCACCTACCTCCACCTGCAAAGCCGCACACCACATATATGGCTGTTCTGTGCCCAGTAATGGGGAATCTCCAGCACCTACCTCCACCTGCAGAGCCGCACACCACATATATGGCTGTTCTGTGCCCAGTAATGGGGAATCTCCAGCACCTACCTCCACCTGCAGAGCCGCACTCCACATATATGGCTGTTCTGTGCCCAGTAATGGGGATCTCCAGCACCTACCTCCACCTGCAGAGCCGCACACCACATATATGGCTGTTCTGTGCCCAGTAATGGGGAATCTCCAGCACCTACCTCCACCTGCAGAGCCGCACACCACATATATGGCTGTTCTGTGCCCAGTAATGGGAATCTCCAGCACCTACCTCCACCTGCAGAGCCGCACACCACATATATGGCTGTTCTGTGCCCAGTAATGGGGAATCTCCAGCACCTACCTCCACCTGCAAGCCGCACACCACATATATGGCTGTTCTGTGCCCAGTAATGGGGAATCTCCAGCACCTACCTCCACCTGCAAGCCGCACACCACATATATGGCTGTTCTGTGCCCAGTAATGGGGAATCTCCAGCACCTACCTCCACCTGCAGAGCCGCACACCACATATATGGCTGTTCTGTGCCAGTAATGGGGAATTCCAGCACCTACCTCCACTGCAGAGCGCACACCACATATATGGCTGTTCTGTGCGCACAGGACCTGTGATGAGGTCACAGGAGGGGAGGAGTCAGGGGTCACATGATCAGGGGCCTCAGTGTATGCAGGACTGTGCTGTGCTGGTTGTCATGGTGCTGGATGAGGGGAAGTTTCTATGTGGGGTCAGGAGGGGTTTACAGGGTGGATGTATTGGTTAAAGCAAAGATCGATAAAATATAAATTATAGCCCCTTCACCCAAAGCCTGTTTTCACCTTCATGACCAGTGTCACTTTATGAGATAATATCTCTGGAATGATTCTATAGATCCTGTATGGTATACATACCTCCCAACCTTCCCGGATTGAGTGGAACAGTCCTGATTCTGACCCCCCCATCCCGCTGTCCCGGCAGGATTGGTATGTGTCCCGCAGTGAGATGAGCCGCCACGCCCCCCATGCACCCCTTCCTGCCCTCCCTGTCTCTACAGCTCAGCCAGCTCACAGCTAGCAATGACGCTGCTATGCTGTTGAGTCGCCCTACAGAGCAATGGGAACTCGGATCTGAGCCTATAGACTACTATGGGGGATGTCACGGCAACACAGCTCAGTCCGTGGCTCTGGTGCTCATACTTTAATGTGGGATATTTACAGGTGAATCGAATATTGGAATGGGGATTTGTGACGCCACCTGTGGTACCTGGTCAGGGTGACCAGCGCTGCTATGCAGATCCACTGAAGGGTTAATATTGTGCAGCAAGATGTTAGGCCTTCCACAGGAAAGGCTGAGTCCTCCAGGGCAGATGGATGTGTAGGGGTGCAGGACAGACAGGGACCCAGCAGTTAGGGGTGATAAGGTAGACACACATATAAGTCACTTTGGTACCTTTACTGAAGATGTTGCAGGCACTCCCCGGAGCTCTGTAGGGCGAAGGGTGCACATCCAGATTCCTCCACTGAGTAGGTGTGTGGCCTCCTTTTCTCTGCATTTTTGTAATGAAGTCTTGGCCTGCGTGTAGCTGGGCCTAACTTGGTCTCCGTCTTGTACCTGGCTGACCTTGTGGTTGGACCTTCTCTCTGAAAGGACAGGGTCTTTTATGGCGGATCCTGCCAGACTCCATCCTCCTGATCCTGCTACGTATCAGCTCTGTGGTACTCCTGGGACTTGTAGTCCTCCAGGAACTCCGGTGTTCTCCTAATGGGTCATGGAGATCCCTATAGGCTCAGACCCCGGTGTCCGGTAATACTTGCTGAGGTGAGCTATGAAGGCTCCTCTGTCTCATTAACTTTCCACTCGCCTTCGGCCTACCAGGGCCCTCACATGATCACACACTGGCAGTTGGTGGGCTGCCTCTTCACCGCTCTCTAAGCGTCGTCATGCTTTCTCACTGAGCTGCACTCCTAGATTCAGCTCTGACTAGGCTGGAGTGGTTTCTGTTCCACTCTTTACTAGACTCCACTCTCTCTTGAACTGAATAGCTCTGCAGCCTCTCTAATCTCAGCTCTGCACTTCACCTTACTGCAGACTGACTGAGCTCTCTGAGGTGACTGCCTTGAGTGGCTTACTGGCTGAATGCCTTGATGTTTCTGTGTTCACTCTGCTTTTATATGTCTAAACAGCTCCCTCTGGTGGTCTTTGGGATAAGTGACCGTGTGTGAATGTGCATAATGACCTCTAGTGGTATATTCTTTCAGTGCACCCTTCTGGAAGATATGGATCCAGTCGCAGCTGGGCTCCACACTGTTCTCTTCTGTGCCCACAGGACCTGTAATGAGGTCACAGGAGGGGAGGAGTCAGGGGTTACATGATCAGTGTCCTCGTTGTGTGCAGGACTCTGCTGTGATGGTTGTCATGGTGCAGGATGAGGGTAAGTTTGTGTGTGGGGTCGGGACTCAGGTTTACAGTGTGGATGTAGCAGTGCTGTAGTGTGTACAAGTTGGATGTAGCAGAGTCGTGTGTGTACGAGGTGTACTGAGCGGAGCCGTGTGTGTACGAGGTGTACGGAGCGGAGCCGTGTATGTACGAGGTGTATGGAGCGGAGCCGTGTGTGTACGAGGTGGATGTAGCAGTGATGTAGTGTGTACGGAGCAGAGCCGTGTGTGTACGATGTGGATGTAGCAGAGCCGTGTGTGTACAAGTTGGATGGAGCGGAGCCGTGTGTGTACGAGTTGGATGGAGTGGAGCTGCGTGTGTACGAGGTGCACGGAGCTAAGCCGCACATGTACGAGGTGAACAGAGCGGAGCCGCGTGTGTACGAGGTGCACGGAGCGGAGTCGCGCGTGTACGAGGTGCATGGAGCGGAGCCGCGCGTGTACGAGGTGCATGGAGCGGAGCCGCGCGTGTATGAGGTGCACGGATGGAACCGCGCGTGTACGAGGTGCACGGAGCGGAGCAGCGCGTGTACGAGGTGCACGGAGCGGAGCCGCACGTGTACGAGGTGCACGGAGCGGAGCCACACGTGTACAAGGTGCACGGAGCGGAGCCGCACGTGTACGAGATGGATGTGGCAGTGCTGTAGTGTGTACGAGGTGTACAGAGCGGAGCCTTGTGTGAACGAGTTGAATGTAGCAGAGCCGTGTCTGTACGAGTTGGATGGAGCGGAGCAGTGTGTCTGTACGAGGTGCACGGAGCCGAGCTGCGCGTGTACGAGGTGCACGGAGTGGAGCCGCGTGTGTACGAGGTGCACGGAGCAAAGCCGCGCGTGCACGAGGTTTACAGAGCGGAGCCGTGTGTACGAGGTGGATGTAGCAGTGCTGTGTGTGTACGAAACGGAGCCCTATGTGTGTGAAGTGTACGGAGCTGAGCCGCTCAGCTCCGTACACACAGGCTCCGTGCTTGAGCCGTGTGTGTATGTAGCGGAGCCGCGTGTGTACGAGGTGTACGGAGCAGAACCCCATGTGTACAAGGTGTACAAAGCGTGGCTGCGTGTGTACAAGGTGTATGGAGTGGAGCCTTGTGTATACTGAGTGGAGCCTTATGTGTGCGAGGTGGACGGAGCGGAGCCGTGTGTGTACGAGGCATACAAAGTGGAACTGGGTGTGTATGAGGTGTGCAGAGCCGTGCGTGTACAAGGTGTATGGTGGGGAGCATTCATACCTCCCAACCATCCTGAATTCACTCCCGATTTTGTGAGTCTGCCCCGCTGTCTCGGCCGGGAGCTTTTTCCAAGCCCCGAAGAGCACTTTAAAACTCGCACGTGATGTTCCACCAGAAGTGACGTGCTGGAAGATGACCGAAATATAGTAATTTCGGGAGGAGATTGTGACGGAACCATGGAGGCACTTCAGGGAATGCTTCAGATCCATCACCGTGTCCTTGGAATCGGGATGTCGGCCATGTGAGCGGATCATGATATGTCCTGCACCAGGAGGCTCAGGTAGGCACTACAATGGGAGCCGGGCTGCTATAATATCTTTATAGAATCTTTATTTCTTTCTCTCTGTGTTTCTTTCTATCTCTCTGTTCTTTCTTTCCCATCTTTCTTTCTATCTCTGTTCTTTCTTTCCATTCTTTCTTTCTTTTTTTCTTTCTCTCTCTGTTTCTTTCTTTTTCTTTATTTCTCTGTTCTTTCTTTTACCTTTCTTTTTCTCTCTCTCTGTTCTTTCCCCTCTTTCTTTTTCTCTGTTCTTTTTTTCTTTCTCTCTTTCCCCTCTTTCTTTCTCTCTCTCTGTTCTTTCTTTTCCCTCTTTCTTTCTTTCCCCTCTTTCTCTCTCTGTTCTTTCTTTCCCATCTTTCTTTCTCTTTGTTCTTTTTCTTTCATTCTCTCTGTTCTTTCTTTCCCCTCTTTCTTTCTATCTCTCTGTTCTTTCTTTCCCTTTTCTCTTTCTTTCTTTCTCTCTCTTCTTTCTTTCCCCTCTTTCTTTCTCTTTCTCTCTGTTCTTTCTTTCCCCTCTTTCTTTCTCTTTCTCATCTGTCTTTCTCTCTCTGTTCTTTATCTTTCTTTCTCTCTGTTCTTTCTTTCCCCTTTCTTTCTATCTCTCTGTTCTTTCTTTCTCTCTCTGTTCTTTCTTTCTCTCTGTTCTTTCTTTCTTTCTCTTTCTTTCCCTCTTTTTTTCTTTCTTTCTTTCTTTGTTCTTTCTCTCTCTCTCTGTTCTTCCTTTCCCATCTTTCTTTCTCTCTATCTCTCTGTTCCTTCTTTGTTTCTCTCTTTGTTCTTTCTTTCCCTTCTTTCTCTCTCTCTCCCTCTGTTGTTTCTTTCTTTACCCTCTTTCTTTTTTCTCTGTTCTTTTTTTCTATCCCCTCTTTCTTTCTCTTGTTTCTTTCTTTTTCTCTATCTCTCTGTTCTTTTTTCCCCTTTCTTTCTTTCTTTCTTTCTTTCTTTTCTTTCTTCTCTCTCTGTTCTTTCCCCTCTTTCTCTCTCCCTCTCTGTTCTTTCTTTCTCTCTCCCCTCTGTTCTTTCTTTCTCTCTCTGTTCTTTCTTTCCTCTCTTTCTTTCTTGCTTTCTTTCTGTTCTTTTTTTCCCCTCTGTCTTTCTCTCTCTGTTCTTTCTTTCCCCTCTTTCTTTCTCTCTCCCTCTCTGTTCTTTCTTTCCTCTCTTTCTTTTTTTTCTCTCTGTTCTTTTTTTCTGTCCCCTCTTTCTTTCTCTATTCTTTCTTTCTTTCTCTCTGTTCTTTCTTTCCCGTCTGTCTTTCTTTCTCTCTCTATTCTTTCTTTCCCGTCTTTCTTTCTTTCTCTCTGTTCTTTCTTTCCCCTCTTTCTTTCTCCCTCCCTCTCTGTTCTTTCTTTCCCCTCTTTCTTTCCCCGTCTCTGTTCTTTCTTTCCCCTCTTTGTTTTTTTTCTCTCTGTTCTTTCTTTCCCCTCTTTCTTTCTCCGTCTCTGTTCTTTCTTTCCCCTCTTTGTTTTTTTTCTCTCTGTTCTTTCTTTCCCCTTTCTTTGTTTATTTCTTTCTCTCTTTACTTTCTCTCTGTTCTTTGTTGCTTCCCCTCTTTCTTCCTCTCTCCTCCTTTCTCTGTTTTCTTTTTTCTCTCTCTGTTCTTTCTTTTACTCAGTACCAGTGTGCCCTCAGTACCAGTCAGTGTGATCACCAGTGCTAAATAGGTGTGGCCGGGGCGTGGACATGGGTGTGACTAGTTGTGAAATGGGTGTGGTCGGGGCGTGGCCTAAAAATTGCCGCTATGCGCGCCGCAACCATTGTCCCTCTTTCCCATCTTCAAAAGTTGGGAGGTCTGTAGTAACTGTCACTTCAGAGAGGATAAGGACTTAACTCTATAGCGCCACTTATTGGAAGAAGCAATCCTACAAATCATAATCGACCCTTTAATGGGCCTTGAAATACGACTTAGGATAAAATGCAAATCAGAATCTCAATTTGTAGACACAGTGTTTCTGGGTATTGACCCTCATCAGTGCAAAGTATGAGAACTGAGTTGGCTAGGTGAGAGGCTCTAGTCTGAAGTCTAAATGGCAATGTTTCTCCTTGCAGAGAGTGACATACTCAGAGTTCAAGTCCTCTTTTTCTCTGAAGAGGCAATTTGCATATTAAATCACCCAGAAGAGCAAATAAGACTCTTTACCTTGGCACGCCAGAACCAGTATGTCATTCTCCACAAGGAGAAACATTATCAATGGATCCCAGTGATTCTGAGATTGCTTTATTGCTTTTTTCGTGATATATTTTACTTCATGCTTGTGGTAAATTTTGTTCACCATGATTTGCGTTTATTTATAAAAATATCGGCAGTTTTGTGAAAATTTTGAAAACTTTGCAATTTTTAAATTTTAACTTGTATTCCCTTCTATCAGAAAGTTATGGCATACAAGATAGTTAATAAATAACATTTCCCACATGTCTACTTTACATCAGCACAATTTTTGAAACAAAGTTTTTTTTTTGTCAGGAACATAAAAGGGTTAAAAGTTGATCAACGATTTCTCATTTTTACAACAAAAGTTAAAAAAAAAACTTTTTTTAGGGACCACATCACAATTGAAGCGACTTTGCTTTGAGGGGTCTATGACAGAAAATACCCAAAAGTAACACCATTCTAAAAACTGCACCCATTAAACTGTTCAAAATTACATCCAAGAAGTTTAATAACACTTCAGGTGCTTTACAAGAAGTAAAACAATATGTAAGGAAAATTTTACTTTTTCCAACAAAAAATATGTATTCTACAAATTTAGCATTTTCATAAGGGTAACAGGAGAAATTGCACCATACAAATTGTATGATACAATTTCTCCTGAGTACGCCGATACCCCATATTGGTGGAAAACTACTGTTTGGGCGCACGGCAGGGCTCGGAAGAGAAGGAGCGCCGTTTGACTTTTTGAAAGCAAAATTGGCTGAAATCATTAGCATATGCCTTGCTGCAATTGGAGAGTTCCTGATGTGCCTAGAAAGTGGAACCCCCCCACAAGTGACCCCATTTTGGAAACTATACCACTCACAGAATTTATCTAGATGTGTGGTGAGCACCTTGAACCCACAAGGTGTTTCACAGAATTTTACAACATCAAACTGTAAAAATGATAAAATATTATTTTTCCCACAAAAATGTTTTAGCCCCCAATTTTTTATTTTCACAAGGTTAGCAGCAGAAAATTGACTCCCAAATTTCCTGTGCAATTTCTCCCAAGTACGTTGATACACTATGTGTGGTCAAAACTACTTTTGAGGCACAGTGTGAAGCTCGGAAGGGAAGAAGCGTCATATTGGAGTTTAGATTTTGCTGGAATGGTTTGGGGGTGCCATGTCACATTGACAGAGCCCCTGAGGTACCAGAACAGCAGAAACCCCCCATAAGTGACCTCAAGTTACAAACTACACTCCCACCCCAATTAACCCCTTCCTGACACCAGATGTACTATTCCGTTCATGTATCCTGGGACTTAATGGCTATGGACGGAATAGTACGTCATGCCCTTTAATGCGATCGCATTAAAATTCCGACGCCATCTTACCTGTAGGAGGATGGTGCCGGCATCCCGAGCTGCATCCTCCCCCATCTGGCCTCCCAATCGCTGTGATTGGCTGTTCAATTCTGAACAGCCAATCAAAGCCTTTCTCATTGTTTCACCCAATCAGATTGGCTGAAACAGTGAGGTCCCAGGCTAAGATCGAGTACCCTCGGATTGGCACAATCGACTATCACATCAATCGTGCCAATCGCAGAGCACAGTAGCGGTGTTACCACGCTGTGCCCTGCCGGTACCTGCCTGGATCGGTGCTGTAATAGCACAGATCCTAGGCCGCAGCCTAGAACAGGCCTAGGATGGCCTGTAGCTGCTGATTGATTTCCCCCTCTTTTTACCTCCCTCCACCCCCCTTTGCGCCGCCTCCGTACGCACATCCCGCAGCCGCCAAACTTTGATAAGCGACGCATCACGGTGGCTGAGTGGTTAGCACTGCAGCCTTGCAACGCTGGAGTCCTGGGTTTGAATCCCACCAAGGGCAACATCTGCAAGGAGTTTGTATGTTCTCCCTGTGTTCGCGTGGGTTTGCTCCGGTTTCCTCCCACATTCAAAAGACATACTGATAGGGAAATTAGATTGTGAGCCCCATAGGGGACAGCGATGATAATGTATGTAAAGCGCTGGGGAATATGTTAGCGCTATATAAAGATTATTATTATTATTATCATTTTCAGAGCTTGTGCCGGCTGTTTTCCATTTTTCTTTTTCACACCCACTTGCGCGATCCCCGTGCGCACATCCAGCAGCTGCCAAACTTTGATAAGTGACGCAGTTCACTTATGAGAGCTCGTGCAGGCGGTCTTCCATTTTTTTTTTTACACCTCCTTTGCCCCACCTACTGTTTTACACTTTTCTTTTCACAGGCATTTTTTTAACTTTTCTTTTCACAGGCATTTTTTTCTCCCTATTTGCTTTTTTCTTTTAGCTTTTTCTTTTCAGAATAGTTTGCACCAATCACTATCCCCCCACACTTATACATACAGTTATAAATAAAGTACACCCAAGCACCATACTCATAAAAAATTTTTCCCACCTGTCACGTTCGTCCCAACAGAGCTATTCATTGGAGGAGGCATATGCTTTCCTTGCCTCCGCCACTGATAGCGAGAGAGAGGATCCCACATTTCTATACTTTTCAGATTCTACATCCTCTTCCTCCCCTCATCTTCCTCCTCGAGTCCTGCAGAACTGCCACGCAGAAGTCCCAGGACAGAAGATGAGGCAGTTCCCACCATTTCTGATGATGAAGATGAACTAGCTCACCCCACTGCAGACCACGTATGGACCTCTCCCCCTGAAAATTACGAGCTACTGATTCCTGATTTTGTGGCAGAATCAGGAATCAAGTTTGACACCACTGGCCTCACAGAACTAGATTTTTTCAAAGACTTTTTCTCTGAAGATTTTGTTAACCTCATGAAACAAAACCTTGGTTCATCATTTTCTAACTGGTCTCCTGTAGACGCAGTTGAAATGATGCAGTTTTGGGGCCTGGTCCTTCACATGGGGATCTTGAAGAAGCCAGAACTTCAGCAATATTAGAATGTTGATATTTTATATAACACTCCAGTGTTCCGAATGGTCATGGCCCGGAACGGTTTTGAGGCCATCCCCAAATTCCTGCATTATAACGATAATGCACAGTGTCCCCCACGAGATGACCACAACTTTGACCGTCTGTTCAAAGTTTGGCCGGTCATCAAACACTTCAACAAAAAGTTTGCTGAAGTGTTCGTGCCTCAAAGGGACATCTGCATGGATGAGTCTTTAATTCATTTTAAGGGAAGGCTCGGATTCGGTCAGTACCTGCCCAGCAAGGGGGCCAGGTACGGAATTAAACAGGGTACACCCACAGGTTTAGAGTTTATGAAGGAAAGGACACAAGGATTGAACCCCCTGAATGTCCTACTGTCCTGGGAGTGAGTGGGAAAATTGTGTGGGATTTGGTGCACCCAGTGCTGGATAAAGGTTATCACCTCTACACTGATAACTTTTATACCAGCATCCCACTCTACAAATCCCTCTCTGTGCGAGGTACCGCAGCTTGCGGTACTGCCCTGCAAAAATCAGAGAGGCCTCCCGAAGATGCTACTTGGGCAGATGCTCAGAAAGGGTGACAGCAGAGCCCAATGTAGCAACCACCTGCTGGTGGTCAAGGACAAAAGGGATTTCCTTCTCTTGACCACCATACATGGTGATGGCAGTGCCTCAGCACTGTACGAGGTACCTCTACACAGGTCAGCAAACCGGACTGTGTACTGGGGTACAATAAAAACATGTGGGCCGTTGAGCTCTCCAATAAACTCCTCCATCCGTACAGTGCTTTGAGAAAGGCCAAACGCGACATGGCGTCCGATCTCAATTCCAGCCAATTTTAGTTTGAAAAAGTCAAACGGTGCTCCTTCCCTTCCGAGCCCTGCCGTGCGCCCAAACAGTGGTTTCCCCCACATATGGGGTATCAGCGTACTCAGGACAAATTGGACAACAACTTTTGGGGTCCAATTTCTCCTGTTACCCTTGGGAAAATAAAAAATTGGGGACTAAACGATCATGTTTGTGGAAAAAATATGATTTTTTATTTTCACACCCTGGCGTTATAAACTTCTGTGAAGCACTTTGAGGTTCAAAGTGCTCACAACCACACATCTAGATAAGTTCCTTAGGGGTTCTAGTTTCCAAAATGGGGTCACTTGTGGGGGGTTTCCACTGTTTAGGCACATCAGAGGCTCGCCAAATGCGACATGGCGTCCGATCTCTATTCAAGCCAATTTTAGTTTGAAAAAGTCATACGGCGCTCCTTCCCTTCCAAGCCCTGCCATGCGCCCAAACAGTGGTCCCCCCACCGTATTCGGGACAAATTGGACAACTTTTGAGGTCCATTTTCTCCTTTTACTTTTGGGAAAATAAAAAATTGGTCACAGTAATTAAAGCCGGTCCATGTCCCAAATAAAATTCAGCCTATTGTGGCAGGATACAATGGATCAATTGAATATTACCTCCAGGGGTGCAGTAGCGGTCACAGTCAGGGAAGCTAGGATATGTGCCAAAACGTGCCCCGACGCACGTTTCGGATGTTACTCCTTCGTCACGCCCCCTGACGAAGGAGTAACATCCGAAACGTGCGTCGGGGCATGGACCGGCTTTAATTACTGTGACAGGGGTTATACTGATATATACTGACTATTGGTCCGGATATATGGCGGATAGTGCATCTGAATTTCACTTATGAAGTGGGCGCTATATCTGTTATTCACCAGCTTTAACACCACTTATGAAGTAGGCGCCGGATTTATTTCCATTTTCTATCATCTATCAGCTATCCTTTTGATGCATCAGGCAGTAGCATATACTATTAGTTTTTACGCTATACATTAGGAGGTTTTTTGACTCTGCAACTTTTTTCTTCATTGATGGATGTGCATGTACACACATTTTTGGTATAACAATATAATGCATATAGGCACTGCCATTTCTACCTTAATAATTTGTCTGTGCAATGTCTAGATAGAGTCTTTAGCGTTTTGTTTCACACAGTCAGGGATTCTACCATATGTGCCTTTTTGGTTGATGTCCCGTTTGGACATGATGCCTTACTTCTGTGTCACTGTTTGATCTCACCTGTCCATTTTATAATATGATGTTTGATATATTTAATAAAGATTTTTTCATATTTTTTACATTACGGATCTGTGGTCGTTTTTCTCTTGGTCTTTGACCAACTTCCCCCTCAGTGTTTAATACAGCGATAGATCCTGGAATCCATTTACAATATATTTATGCACTTATTTTAGTACATTGCGACTATGTGCATTTCTCTCATTTTTTCGTTTATTTTCATACTACAATTCTGTCATATTTTTTCTGTATTCACCTTTCTATTAGCAGTGCAGGTTTTCATTGCTCTGTTAATGCAAGGGTTAATCAGTTCTGTTTATTGCCTGGAGCTCTCAGTTCTCAATTGTCTCAGCTGTTTTGTGGTAGTCCCTCCCCTCTGGTATATATACTCCCGTGAGCACTTGGAAGTTGCCAATGATAGTTTACCACTACCTGGCTTGGAGATAAAAGAGAAGTTCTGTATTAGGAGCAGTTGATTGGGGGTTTTTCAGATTTCTACATGGAGTTGTTTTTTGTTTTTCTATCCTCTTCCCATTTAGTTTGTCCCTCCAATTCTCCCCCTGATTCTCACTCAGGTGTTTTGTGAGTGTATTTGTATGATTGGAGTTTTCTTTTATCCCTGTTTGTTTACCCTTATCTGTCTGGTTTGTGTTATCCTATACACTTCTGTTCTGTTCCCCCTGGTTGGAGGAGGAAACAGATAAGATTTAATATAGAGCATAGCAAGGTACGAGACCCTGGCGTCTCCACCATCTGGGGTAATCCGAAGGATAGGGATAGTCTAGGGCAGACCTGGGCAAAGTGTGGCCCGCGGGCCAGTCTGAGACAGCCAGAGGGCCGGATGTGGCCCGTGGGCCGCACTTTGCCCAGGTCTGCCCTAGACTATCTCCATCCCTTGGATTACCCAAGATGGTAAGACGCCGTGGGGCTGAAAATCTGAGGTCCGCAGTCAGCATTGGTGAGGGGCCTTCGGCCACTTCCTCCACCAATCAGCGTGTGAAACAGCTGACGCGATGACGTCATGTCATCGTGTCAGCTATGTACCGCCGGAGAGTCAGCGCATCGGAGACAGCAACAGAAGCAACCTGGGAACGGGACCGAGGTGAGTATGTGGTGTTTTTTTTTTTTCATGTGTATTTACATGGGGATTCTATGGGGTGAACATAAGGATTCTATGGAATGAAAATGGGGATTCTATGGGGTGAACATGGAGATTCTATGGGGTGAACATGTGGATTTTATGGGGTGAACATGTGGATTTTATGGGGGTGAACATGTGGATTCTATGGGGTGAACATGGGATTCTATTAGGGTGAACATGGGGATTCTATGAGGTTGACATGCAGCACATGGGGAGGCTATGGGGGTGTCATGCTGCACACAGGGAGGCTATGGGGGTGTCATGCTGCACACAGGGAGGCTATGGGGGTGTCATGCTGCACAAGGGGAGGCTATGGGGGTATCATGCTGCACACAAGGAGGTTATGGGAGTGTCATGCTGCACATGGGAGGCTGTGGGGTATCATGCTGCACATGGGGAGGCTATGGGGATGACATGCACATTGGGAGGCTATAGGAAGGCTGTATACTGTCATTCAATATATATGGGGAGGCTGTGTGGGGCCTCTTTCAGTATGGGGAGGCTGTGTGGGGCTCATGCTGTACATGGGGAGGCTTTGTGGGGCTCATTCTGTACATGGGAGGCTGTGTGGGGCTCATGCTGTACGTAGGTTAGGGCTGGGATGAGCATGTTAGTGAGGTTGGGGAGCAGGTTGGAAGGGATGGGGTCAAGTGCACAGGTGGTGAGGTGTGATTTGAAAAGGACATGAGTAAGCTCTCCTTCAGTGATGTTGGAGAGGGAGGTTAGTAGGAAGGGCCGAGGTCTAGTATATGGAGTGGTTGGGGTGGTGAAACAGTAAAGGTTTGCCTTGTTTGGTCAATCTTATTTTTGAAGTAGGTGGCAAATCCTCAGCAGAGATGAGGGGAGTTGGAGGTGGCAGTGGTGGGTGGAGGACAGAGTTGAATGTGCTGAACAGTTGTTTTGGGTTGTAGGATAATGAAGGTACAAGGTTTGTGAAATAGGTCTGTTTAGCTGTTGACCTAACTGGTGCGCATCCATCACCTCTTGCTTCTCGTCCTTTTCATCGTCCTCCTCCATTTGTTCCTCCCATGGCAACCGCCTGTGAGATGACAGACCTGAACTTACAGATATTGTTAACCCTAAAGGTATCCTCCTCTGCTTCCTCATCTTCCCCTGGGACCACCAGCACCTACTCACCCAGACTATTTAAAGTGTGGTCCAGCATTTAGATGACAGTAATAGTGATGCCGATTATGGCATCGTCACCACTAACCATCTGATCAGCCATTTTGAAAACATGCAGAAGGGTGCAGAGGTTCTTCATCTGTATCCACTACGCAAGTGGAATTGCACACGTGTACTGCGATGTGCCAGGCTATGGAAAATGTCATACAGCACCAGGTCTCGGCGCTACTGCCACAGTCGCTCCAACATGTGCAGAGTTGAATTCCATAGTGTGGTCACTTTACACATCAATTGGTTAACCAGTAGTCCGAAAGATCTCTATGCCCTCTAAAGTGGAATGGTGAAAGTGAACACACAATGACAGTGTTTTCTACAGCTGCCCATCCATGCTGGTACAGTGGTGTAGGTATCGCTGTACCATAAGGTTGAGAATGCGAGCAATAATAGGCACATGTGTAAGGTTGGCTCTGCATAGGGCCGCAACCAGGTTTGCACCGTTATCGCACACGATCTTCTCTGGCTACAGGTTGAGTGTAGGCAGCCATTGGTCAACCTCGGCATGGATAGCTATCCATAACTGTTGATCTGTATGACTGCGATCTCCAAGGCATATTAATTTAAAAGCTGCCCGATTGCAGTGAGCCATGGCTGTGCAGTACACAGCTGGGGGGGATTCCATCTGCAGTGTTGTAACGTTGGTTTCATTAAGGCAGATGTTGAGGGCACAGGTGGAGACCCTAAAGGAGGTGGAGGAGGCAGAAGCACTGGAGAATGTATTACATACAAAGGTTTGTTCTGCAAGCCCTGGGGATTCAAAGACTTGGTGTCTAGTGACACCTTGCTGTCTAGTGCTTAAAAGTCTAGATGCAACCACAGACAAGAAAAAAAAGCTCTCCAAATTTTACATACAAACTGGGTCCCCCTATCACAAACACATGTCTGGATATGGCATGCTTTTTTTTAATCAGCCATTCATTTAGATCTGCCCCAATATCCTTCAGGTTGTTTTGTACCCCCTGCCAAACAGAGAAGAGCGACTAAGAAAAACGCCCCTCCCCAGTAATCTTTAAAAACCCTTCCCTACTGAAAGTACAAAACTGAGGGTGAAAACAGTATGCATGAAAAAATGGTGAGACGTTTAGTGGATTACAGTTACAACAGATTTTTATGTTTGGCAATCATGTCAAGCAGTAGCAAGTTAAAATCAAGCTGCACCATTCAAGTTAAATGCCGAGTGGACTCCAAAGAAGACTTGCGATCTGCCAACCGCTACAACATTCTAATCCCAGATGTCCCAAAGGTCTCAGCAGGATGAGGCACATTCATGACAATTATAAACAATTCAATCAGATCTCCTCCTCTCAGGGACCGAACAGCACAACTGACAGTGCTAGCTAGGGGAGCTGATTCTGGAGACTGGTAACAGAAAATCATTATTTTATATTTGTTCTCTTTTATTTCTTCTACAAACTAAAGTCTCAGTAACTCATACCCAGATAGTTTGCCAGGTACGAAGAGGGAATTCTGTTCACAAATAGGTATCCCATTTAATTATACATGTGCGTAGCAGGGTATGGGGTCCTTTATCATTGAGTATATTTCTGACATTAGCCCTTTAGTAGAAAGGGAATTGCTACATATCTTTTCAAATGTGGATGGGAGAGTGATTTGACAGAGACTAGAGAGAGCAGAGTTAAAAAGGGAAAAATCAAATTGCTTTATCTGAAATTTATTTTAACACCCTCACTCAGGGATATTAAATATGGGTTTTATAGATTTGAAAGGAAAACAAATGGTTCTCATATTGGCATTGACTTTGTCCGCAAATCAGAACAGGCTCATCGATGAGCAAGGGAGAACCATGGCTGAAGTCATGCTGTATGAGAAATGTTAATGAAATAAGAAAAATATGGGGGATTTCCTTAACCCCTTCATGACCCAGCCTATTTTGACTTTAAAGACCTTGCCATTTTTTGCAATTCTGACCAGTGTCCCTTTATGAGGTAACAACTCAGGAACGCTTCAACGGATCCTAGCGATTCTGAGATTGTTTTTTCGTGACATATTGGGCTTCATGCTAGTGGTAAATTTAGGTCGATAACTTTTGCGTTTATTTGTGTAAAAAATGGAAATTTGGCGAAAATTTTGAAAATTTTGTAATTTTCAAATTTTTTATTTTTATTCTGTTAAACCAGAGAGTTATGTGGCACAAAATAGTTAATAAATAACATGTCCAACATGTCTACTTTACATCAGCACAATTTTGGGAACAACATTTTTTTTTGTTAGGAAGTTATAAGGGTTAAAAGTTGACCAGCGATTTCTCATTTTTACAGCAAAATTTACAAAACCATTTTTTTTAGGACCACCTCACATTTGAAGTCACATTTGAGGGGTCTATATGGCAGAAAATACCCAAAAGTGACACCTTTATAAAAACTGCACCCCTCAAGCTACTCAAAACTACATTCAAGAAGATTATTAACCCTTCAGGTGCTTCACAGGAACTAAAGCAACGTGGAAGGAAAAAATGGACATTTTAATTTTTCCAACAAAAATTTTCTTTTACCATCAATTTTTTCATTTTTACATGGGCATCAGGATAAAATGGATGCTAAAATTTCTTGGGCAATTTCTCCTGAGTACACAGATACCTCATATGTGGTCATAAACCACTGTTTGGGCGCACGGCAGGGCTCAGAAGGGAAGGAGCGCCATTTGACTTTTTGAATGGAAAATATGCTGGAATATTTAGCGGTTGCCATGTCGCATTTGGAGCGTCCCTGTGTGCCTAAACATTGGAGCTCCCCCACAAGTGACCCCATTTTGGAAACTAGACCCCCTAAGGAACTTATCTAGATGCATAGTGAGCACTTTGAACCCCCAGGTGCTTCACAAATTGATCCATAAAAAAAAGAAAGTACTTTTTTTCACAAAAATTTTCTTTTAGCCTCAGTTTTTTTCATTTTCACATGGGCAACAGTATAAATTGGATCCTAAAATTTGTTGGGCAATTTCTCCTGAGTACACAGATACCTCATATGTGGTCATAAACCACTGTTTGGGTGCACGGCAGGGCTCAGAAGGGAAGGAGCGCCATTTGACTTTTTGAATAGAAAATATGCTGGAATATTTAGCGGTTGCCATGTCGCATTTGGAGAGTTCCGTGTGCCTAAACATTGGAGCTCCCCCACAAGTGACCCCTGTTATGTTTCGGTAGCTGAGGAGTGCAGGTAAAAAAAGGCAATACACCAGAGAAGTTGGAATCTATGAGATTGCAGTACCCTGACTAACCACCGCAACTAGAGGCAGCCGTGGAGCGTTCCTACGTTGGTCCTAGACGCCTCGTCACAGCCTGAGAAACTAACTACACCTAAAGATAGAAATAGGAAAGCTATCTGCCCCGGAGCAGAACCCAAAGATAATAGAAAGCCCCCAAACATGTAATGGGGTTAGACAAGAAGAAATACTGACACGACAGAAAATAGTATGAGCAAACGCTGGGGCCCAAACTATCTAAATAGAAAAGGATAGGAAGGGTACTTACTGCAATCCCAGAAAACCCTGAAAAGCACCAACTCTACTAATTTCAAAATCACCTGAGATCACACGACCTCTACCACCTAAATTAGTTCTCTGGTGTAACAAAATCAAAACAGCAGCCACTGAAAAAACTGGAAAAAGCAAAAGTACAAAACTCAGTGGCTGAACCAAACTGAGAGGGCAAAAGCCCCAGGAGGGGACCCTGAAGGCCCCCACAAAAGTGCAGGACAAAATGCAAAAATATAGCACAAACACAAAAGAAGAAAATGTCTTATCTGATAGCAGGAGATGCAGACACGACACAGCAGGCTACAAGGGAAACTGGAAAGAAGGATTCAGACCAGAACAATTGATCACCGGCAACCCTGATGGAAAATGACTCCCTTATATAAGACCAGTCAGTCACACCTGATTCCCAGTCCTCACAATCTTCACTAGCACCGCTTGAAACCACCAGAGGGAGCCTCTGCTCAGAACTCATCTCAAACCCCTTCACAACAGTACCCCCCCCTTGAGGAGGGGTCACCGAACCCTCATTTGAGCAACCAGGTCGGTCAGGATGAGTTCTATGATACGCACGGATAAGTCTCCTAGCATGGATGTCCGAAGCAAACACCCAAGAATTGTCTTCCTGACCATAACCTCTCCATTTAACCAAATACTTGAGTTTCCGTCTAGAAAAACGAGAATCCAATATTTTCTCAACCACATACTCCAGATTGCCCTCAACCAAAACAGGGTCAGGAGGCACAGCAGCAGGAACCACTGGCTCAACAAACCTCTTCAACAAGGACTTGTGGAACACGTTATGGATCTTAAATGTCCCTGGAAGAAGCAAACGAAAAGAAACAGGATTAATAATCCCATGATCTTATAAGGTCCAATGAACCTAGGCTTAAATTTAGGAGATGCTACTTTTCATAGGAATATTCTTTGAGGACAACCAGACAAAGTCCCCCACTTTAAACCGAGGACCATCAGTCCTATGCCGGTTAGCAAACCGCGGGGCCCTTTTCCTGAGAGAGGGACAACCTCTCCACTACCTGGTCCCAAATCTGTTGCATACACTCCACAACAGAGTCAACACCTGGACAGACAGAAGCCTCCGTCTGTCCTGAAGAAAATCGAGGGTGAAACCCAGAATTACAGAAAAACGGAGACATCAAAGTGGCAGAGCTAGCCCTATTATTAAGAGCAAACTCAGCCAAAGGCAAAAAGAGACCCAGTCATCCTGATCAGCAGACACAAAGCATCTTAGATAAGTCTCCAATGTCTGGTTTGTTCTCTCAGTTTGACCATTGGTCTGAGGATGAAATGCGAGGAGAAAGACAATTGAACACCCAGTTTAGACAAAAATCCTCCAAAATCTGGAAACAAACTGGACTCCTCTGTCAGACACAATTTTCTCAGGAATGCCGTGTAAACGAACCACGTGCTGAAGGAACAACGGCACCAATTCAGAGGAGGAAGGCAACTTAGGTAATGGCACAAGATTTTATCTTTTTGGAAAACCTATCACAAATTACCCAGATGGTGGTCATTCTCTGAGAAACAGGAAGACGGAAATGAAATCCATAGAGATATGGGTCCATGGTCTTTGGGCAAGGCAATGGCATCAACAAACCACTAGAGCGAGAGCAAGGCTTGAGCGAGAGCAAGTCCCGCAGGATTGCACAAATTCCCTGACATCACGAGACAAGGTAGGCCACCAAAAGGACCGACTAACCAAGTCTTGGTACCAAAAATTCCGGGATGCCCAGCCAATGCGGAACAATGAATCTCAACATCACACTCTTTTTCCATTGGCCCGGGACAAACAATTTTCCAACAGGGGCAGCGCTCGGCCTGTCCTCCTGACACCCCTCCAGAGCAAGTCTCAAATTGGGCGAGATGGCGGAAAGGAACTACACCCTTTTTCAAAATAACAGAAGGAACAGATAACTCAGGAGAGTCCGCAAGGAAACTCCTCGAGAGGCATCCGCCTTAACATTCTTAGTGCCAGGAAGAAAGGAAACCACAAAATTAAAACGTGTGAAAAACAAGGCCACCTGCCTGTCTAGGATTGAGTCGCTTGGCAGATTCCAGATAGACTAGATTCTTATGGTCCGTAAGGACCACCACCTGATGTTTGGCTCCCTCCAGCCAATGTCTCCACTCTTCAAAAGCCACTTCATGGCCAATAAACTCCCGATTACCCACGTCATAATTACTTCAGTAGGAGAAAATTTTCGAGAGAAAAGGCACAAGGGTTACTTTAGAGGTCTCTGGATCTTTTTGGGACAAAACGGCACCTGCCCCAATTTCAGAGGCATCAAACCTCCACCTGAAATGGCAGAGAAAAACAAGGCTGCCGTAGAACAGGAGCAGAAGTGAATCTCTGCTTAAGTTCCTGAAATGCAGAGACTGTCTCAGGAGGCCAATTCACCACATCAGAAACCCTTTCTGGTCAAATCAGTTAATGGTTTAACAATAACCGAGAAATTACCAATAAATTTACGATAAAAATTGGCAAACCCAAAAATCTCTGAAGAGCCTTTAATGAAGTAGGTTGGACCCAATCACAGATGGCCTGAACCTTGACCGGGTCCATTTCAATAACAGATGGGGACAAAATGAATCCCAAAATGAGATCCTCTGTACGCCAAAAAAAACACTTTGATCCCTTCACATACAGAGCATTCTCTCTCAAAATCTGGAATACAGTTCGAAAATGTTTCCATGAGAGTCCCAGTCATTAGAAAAAATCAAGATATATCCAAATAAACAATCAGAAATTTGTCCACAAAATCCCTGAAAATGTCATTCATGAAGGACTGGAAGACGGAAGGAGCATTAGTGAGCCCAAAGGGCATACTAGGTACTCAAAATTGCCCTTCAGGGGTATTGAATGCCGTCTTCCATTCATCCCCGTGCTTAATTTCGAATAAGGTTATACGCCCCCCTGAGGTCAAGCTTGGTAAAACCAAGTAGCGTTTTTCACCCTGGAAAACAGGTCAGAAATCAAGGGTAACGGGTATTGATATTTCACAGTAATAAATTGTTCAAGAGACGATAATCAATACACGGCCTTAATGAACCATCTTTTTGGCCACAAAGAAAAAACCGGCACCTAAGGTGAAGAGGATGGTCTGATATGACCCTTCTCAATGATTCCTTGATTAAGACCGCCATAGCGTCATGTTCAGGTACAGACAAGTTAAAAAGGCGACCTTTAGGGAATTTACTACCCGGCACTAATCAATAGCGCAGTCATAGCTCCTATGGGGAGGCAAGGATGCAGATTTACTTTCGCTAAACACAATCAGAAAATCAATCAAAAAGTCGGAACATCCTGAGCCTGGGGGGGCAGAAAAACAGGAGTGTTGGTATTACACATTGGCAGCCCCAACTGGTTACAGACCAGATTTCCAATCCAAACAGATTATGAGACTGTAACCAAAGGAAACCCAGCACGATAATGTCATGCAGATTATATAGAACCAAAAATTTGCAGCACTCCTGGTGATCAGTTCAACCCTCATTATCACCTGAGTAGAAAACTGGGGTTTATTTTCAGCCAAAGGGGTAGAATCGATCCCCAGTAGGGGAATAGACTTCTGTAGGGGTATCAGGGAAACCCAAACGTTTATGCAAAATCATAATCCATTCAGGTTAATAGCTGCTCCAGAATCAACGAAAGCCTGAGCAGAAAATGAGGAACGAGAGCATATCAGAGTGACAGTTAATAAAAAACTTAGTTTGAACACTACCCAAGACAACTGAGTGTGCAAAACGTCTTCCCCGCTTAGGGCAGACTGAAATGCAAGAGAGGCATCACCACAGTAAGAAACATAAAACCATTGCGCTTTCGAAACTCATGACGCTGTGCCCCAGACACCACTTATCACACTGCATGGGTTCAGAAGTGGTTCACAAGGCAACACCATTCCACGCATACTTCTCCGCTCACGCAAACGTCTGTCAATTTGAATCGCTAATGACATAGAATCATTGAGACCAGAGGGGACAGGGAATCCCCCATAACATCCTTTACATTTTCTGACAGAACCCTTCCGGAAAAGGGCCGCCAAAGCGTCGTCATCCATTTGGTCAGGACTGCCCACCTACGGAATCTCTGACAGTATAACTCAGCGTCATCAAGCTCTGATTTATGCCAACAAGGCTTTTTCAGCTTGATCAGTGACATTAGGCTCATCGTACAATAACCCCAAAGCCTGAAAAAATGCATCAACATCACTCAAAACAGGATCCCCAGGTACAGGGAAAAGCCCAATCCTGAGGATCGCCGCGCAGGAGAGAGATGATAATTTGAACCTGCTGCGCTGCGTTTCTGAGGACTTAGATTTTAAGGCAAAAAACAATTTACAATTATTTTTGAAATTCTGAAACTTAGCTCGATCCCCTAAAAACAAATCTGGCATGGGGATTAGGTTCCACAACAGGCAACCTAGCAAGTATGCAGCAATACTCTGAACCTCGTGGCAAGTGATCCACACGGCCAGACAACTGTGCAAACTCATTGGGAGAAAAGATCCTCCCCAGCACCCAGAGATACAGGAGGAAAAAAATGCAACAAACAAAAAAATATCTCTGACAACTCTGACAACTTTTTCTTTCACAATATTTTTTCCCTCTGTGAGTCCATACAATTTTCAATTTTTGGGCCGGTGATCGTTATGTTTCGGTAGCTGAGGAGTGCAGGTAAAAAAGGGCAATACACCAGAGAAGTTGGAATCTAGAGATTGCAGTACCCTGACTAACCACCGCAACTAGAGCAGCCGGAGCGTTCCTACTTTTGGTCCTAGACGCCTCGTCACAGCCTGAGAAACTAATACACCTAAAGATAGAATAGGAAAGCTATCTCCCCCGGAGCAGAACCCAAAGATATAGAAAGCCCCCAAACATGTAATGGCGGTTAGACAAGAAGAAATACTGACACCAACAGAAAATTTAGTATGAGCAAACGCTGGGGCCCAAACTATCTAAATAGAAAAGGATAGGAAGGGTACTTACTGCAATCCCAGAAAACCCTGAAAAAGCACCAACTCTACTAATTTCAAAATCACCTGAGATCACACGACCTCTACCACCTAAAATTAGTTCTCTGGTGTAACAAAATCAAAACAGCAGCCACTGAAAAAACTGGAAAAAGCAAAAGTACAAAACTCAGTGCTGAACCAAACTGAGAGGGCAAAAGTCCCCGGAGGGGACCTGAAGGCCCCCACAGAAGTGCAGGACAAAATGCAAAAATATAGCACAAACACAAAAGAAGAAAATGTCTTATCTGATAGCAGGAGATGCAGACACGACACAGCAGGCTACAAGGGAAACTGGAAAGAAGGATTCAGCCAGAACAATTGATCACCGGCAACCCTGATGGGAAAATGACTCCCTTATATAAACCAGTCAGTACACCTGATTCCCAGTCCTCACAATCTTCACTAGCACCGCTTGTAACCACCAGAGGGAGCCTCTGCTCAGAACTCATCTCAAACCCATTCAAACAGACCCCATTTTGGAAACTAGACCCCCTAAGGAACTTATCTAGATGCATAGTGAGCACTTTGAACCCCAGTGCTTCACAAATTGACTCCGTAAAAAAAGAAAGTACTTTTTTTTCACAAAAATTTTCTTTTTAGCCTCAGTTTTTTTCATTTCACAGGGCAACAGTATAAATTGGATCTAAAATTTGTTGGGCAATTTCTCCTGAGTACAACAGATACCTCATATGTGGTCATAAAACCACTGTTTGGGCGCCGGCAGGCTCAGAAGGGAAGGAGCACCATTTGACTTTTTGAATAGAAAATATGCTGGAAATTTAGCGGTTGCCATGTCGCATTTGGAGAGTTCCTGTGTGCCTAAACATTGGAGCTCCCCCACAAGTGACCCCATTTTGGAAACTAGACCCCCTAAGGAACTTATCTAGATCATAGTGAGCACTTTGAACCCCCAGGTGCTTCACAAATTGATCCGTAAATAAAAAGTACTTTTTTTTCACAAAAATTTTCTTTTAGCCTCGTTTTTTTTCATTTTCACATGGGCAACAGTATAAATTGGATCCTAAAATTTGTTGGGCAATTTCTCCTGAGTACACAGATACCTCATATGTGGTCATAAACCACTGTTTGGGCGCACGGCAGGGCTCAGAAGGGAAGGAGCGCCATTTGACTTTTTGAATGGAAAATATGCTGGAATATTTAGCGGTTGCCATGTCGCATTTGGAGAGTCCTGTGTTTCCTAAACATTGGAGCTCCCCCACAAGTGACCCCATTTTGGAAACTAGACGCCCTAAGGAACCTATCTAGATGCATAGTGAGCACTTTGAACCCCAGGTGCTTCACAGAAGTTTATAACGCAGAGCCGTTTAAATAAAAATTCATTTTTTTTCTCAAAAAATATTTTTTAGCCCACTATTTTTTTTTCACAATGGTTACAGGAGAAATTAGAACCCCAAAGTTGTTGTGCAATTTTTTCCCCAGTACGCTGATACCCCATATGTGGGGATAAACCACTGTTTGGGCTACGTCAGGGCTTGGAATAAAGGGAGCACTGTTTGACTTTTTGAACGCAAAATTTGCAGGAATCAATGCTGGCGCCATGTCGCGTAGGAGACCCCCTGAGTGCCTAAATAGTGGGAACCCCTCAATTCTAACTCCAACCCAACCCCCTACACACACCTAACCCTAATACAAAACCCTAATCATAACCCTAACCCCAACACACCCCAACCCTAATCCCAACTCTAACCATAAACCTAACCACAAGCCTAACCCTAATTCCAACCCTAACCCTAATTCCCAACCCTAACCCAAATTCCAACCCTAACCCAAATTCCAACCCTAACCGTAATTCTAACTTAACCCTAATGCTAACCCTAACCCTAGTTCTAATCCTAAGGCTGGGTTCATATTGCGTTTTACCAGCCTGTTCAACACGTAGCGTTGACCAGCTGGTAACGGTATAGCATAACGCGATCGCGTTATGCTATACCCGCTAGTGCAGATGAATCAGCAATAATCACCGGGATCCCAGCAAAATCAGCCGCGATCAGCAGCAAAATCCGCCGGATCAAGCAAAATCCGCCGCGGATCAGCAGAAAAATCCGCCGCGATCAGCAAAAAATCACCCGGATCCGAGCAAAATCAGCCGCGGAATCCGCAGCAAAATCCGCCGCGGATCCGCAGCAAAAATCGCCGTGGATCAGCAGCAAAATCCGCCGCGGATCAGCAGCAAAATCAGCCGCGGATCAGCAGCAAAATCAGCCGCGGATCAGCAGCAAAATCAGCCGCGATCCCCAGCAAATTCCGCCGCGGATCGCAGCAAAATCCCCGCGGATCAGAAGCAAAATCCGCCGCGGATCAGCAGCAAAATCAGTCGCGGACAGCAGCAAAATCAGGTCGCGGATCAGCAGGCAAAATCCGCCGCGGATCAGCAGCAAAATCCGCCGCGATCAGCAGGCAAAATCCGCCGCGATCCCAGCAAAATCCGCCGGGGATCCCCAGCAAAATCCGCCGGGGATCCCAGCAAAATCCGCCGGGATCCGCAGCAAAATCCGCCGGGGATCCGCAGCCAAATCCGCCACGGATCAGCAGCCAAAATCCGCCGGGGAAACAGCAGCGAAATCAGCCGCGGATCCGCAGCGAAATCCGCCGCGGATCAGCAGGAAATCCGCCGCGGATCGCCAGGAATCCGCCGCGGATCAGCAGCGAAATCCGCCGGGATCAGCTGCGAAATCCGCCGCGGATCAGCCGCGATAATCCGCCGCGGATCCGCAGCGAAATCAGCTGCGGATCAGCACAAAATCCGCTAGGAAAAAAAAAAAAAAATTCTTTATTTTATTATTTGTCCGTATCTATGACGGGGGGGTCATTTACTTTTTTTTTATTTTGATCACTGTGACAGTTATCACAGTACAAAATAATTTTTGTAAAATGGAGGGCGCACTGCGCATGCGCCGCCGGGCGGCGCACTGCGCATGCGCCCGCCATTTTCCAAGATGGCGGCGCCCATGAAGAATCCCGGCAGCCGCCGGGACGGATCCAGGACATCGGTGGACCGAAGAGGTGAGAAATGGGGCGTCGGAAGGTGAGGGGGGGGATCGGTAGGTGGGGCAGCAGATCGCAGGAGCAGGGGAGCAGACAGTGACGGCGGTGACCGATCGCTGCCATCTTTCGGTGGCGGCGGCCGATCACCGCCGTGACTTTGGTGTGGGGGGGTCAGATCTTGGTGTCCAGCCATGGCAGATGCTATTGCAGCATCGGCCATGGCTGGATTGTAATATTTCACCAGTTTCAATTGGTGAAATATTACAAATCGCTCTGATTGGCTGTTTCACTTTTAACAGCCAATCAGAGCGATCGTGGCACGTGGGGTTAAGCCAACCCCCCAGTGGTGATGCAGTAAGGGTCCTGTTACTCCGGGTGGGTGACCTTTCAGTGACCCCGTCTCCCGGCCCGCAGGAACATGATTTTTAGCATGACGCCAACGTTGGCGTCATGGGTCGGGATGGCACAGGTTTTCATGACGCCAACGTTGGCGTCATGGGTCGGGAAGGGGTTAATACAAATAGTCTATTGTGTTTTACAAATACATCTCATGTAAATTTAATTGGACCCAGAAAGTCTGATGAGGAGGGGTCCATTTTTGAATGAGAAGCCCAAGAAGGGATCTGCAAAAATAAATGGAACAATATATTTATTTGCCTACATCTGGGAATGCCAGCCTCCCTGGTATTGGCTAATACTGAAACTGGCAAAGCATTTTTTTCATTCTGAACACAAACATGGCTAGTCCCCTGTATGAGATCTGTGATGTTTACGATTTGATTTAACTGTATAACATGTCCTACACTCTCAACATGAAAATGGCTTTTCACCTGTGTGAGTTTTATGATGTGTAACAAATGTGATTTCTCTGTAAAACATTTCTCACATTTGAACATGAATTTACTTCTCCCCTGTGTGGATTCTCTGGTGTGTGACAGTATGGTATTTCTGTGTAAAAACATTTCCCACATTCTGAACATTAATATGGCTTCTCACCTGTGTGTCTTTTCTGATGCTGAACAAGAGTTGATTTTGCTGTAAAAACATTTTCCCCATTCTAAACAAGAAAAGGCTTCTCCCCTGTTGACTTCTCAAGTGTACAAGAAGATTTGATTTTTTTGCAAAACATTTCCCACACTCTGAACATGAAAATGGCTTCTCCCCTGTGTGATTCTCTCATGTGCAACAAGATTTGCTTTTTGTGTAAAACTTTTCCACATTTTGAACATGAATATGGCTTCTCCCCAGTGTGAAATGTTTGATGTGCAACAAGATGTGATTTCTTTTTAAAACATTTTTCACATACAGAACATGAAATGGTTTCTCCCCTGTGTGTGTTCTCTGATGTGTGACAGCATGGTATTTTTTGTAAAACATTCCCACATTCTGACATGAATATGGCTTCCCACCTGTATGCGTTTTTTGATGTTAGCAAACTTGATTTCTCTGTAAAACACTTTCCACATTCTGAACATGAAAAAGGCTTCTCCCCTGCGTGACTTCTCTGATGTACAAGAAAATTAGATTTTTGTGTAAAACATTTCCCACATTCTGAACATGAAAATGGCTTCTCACCAGGTGATTTCTCTTGTGTGCAACAAGATTTGATTTCTTTTCAAAACATTTCCCACATCTGAACAGGAGAATGGCTTCTCACCAGTGTGATTTCTCTTGTGTGTATCAGATTAGAATTTTTGCAAAACATTTCCCACACTCAGAACATGATTATGCTCTTTTTTCTATGAGCTCTTTGATTTCACCATCATACTATTATTTTTGTTTTGCACAATAGTCTGTGATGAATCAGAAGATTGAAGCTTTTCAAAAGGATCAGTGGTAGATCTTTACTGTGAAGGGTATTGGATAAATCCGATATATTGTCATGTTCTTCACATATATCCGGTGTGATAGTATGTGCGGTCAAATCTGAAAATGTGAAATGTGCCGCCCGTCTGCTAGTACAGTCATCTGCCAAGAATAAAACGGAAATTGTAACATATCAGCATTGAATTTAGATAAATAATAATAATATTTATTCTTTTTATAACAATTCTATACAAATTGTACTAACATTCAATTAGGAACTGATGAAGGCACTAGTGCAGTATAGATATTAAAGCAGGGACCGATTGTTTATATTAGACATTAGGTTTCTGCTATTTTTTGTCTTCACTTCAAACACTTTATAGGTCCAAGTTTTCGTGTATCTGTCACCAAACTTTTATGAAAAATAAATATTTATTTATATTAAATGCAACATTCAGTGAAGTCTAATAGAAGTCAGTAACTCCAAAAATCCTCAAAACTATCCCACCTCATTCACTTTCCATTTAAACAAAA